>VXAD01002044.1:180352-464919 GCA_013399195.1 Dicrurus megarhynchus
AAAAAAAAAAAAAAAGAAGAGAAGTAGTAATTATTCTTAAATCAATGTTGTTCATGAATCAGGTTCATATCTTGGCTCAGATATGAGTCATTGTGTCAGGCCTCTGTATTGGGGAAACAACAGGTTGTATCTCAGCATGTAAGACCAAAGAGGGTTTTGAGCTTCTGTGAAAAGAGCCAAAAGAATTACAGGGAAAAAATGGGTCAAAGAGACCTTTAAGTTCCAGGATGGATGAGGTTGGTGTCTGCAGGTTGCTTGAACTTGACTTCCAACATGTATGAAATCAAGACAAATGTCACATTAAATTCTTGGAGACGTGTTTTCCTTCTGTGCTCTGTGACTGCTGGTGCCAGGTAGGCGACCTGGGAGAAGAACAGATCCTATGGATCCCCCTTCCCTAATGTTGGCTAGAGGTGGCATGGACCCCATGCAATCCCAGTCTCCAGTGGCCTCAGGGAGCTCTGGGGAGGAAATTGCCTCCTCAGTGGATCATGTGCCTCGATGCTGAAGGTTTTTTCATGGTTGTTAACATATAGTGTTCAGTGATGTCTACTTTTCGCCCAGAAATACCTGTTAGGTCTGTCATTAAGAGTCTCACACTACCTCACACTATTCAGTTAAATATGGTCCATGTTTTGCCTTTTTATTTCTTTTAAGGCAGGCATTTTCTAACAAAGTCTATGGCAAGTGTTAAAATGTTCTGAATGTGTAAAGGTATTCAGCTTCATAGTGTTTAAGAACAGAAAAGAGCAGAAAAGAACAGAAAAGAACAAGAGGTGACCTGGACTATTTTTCTCTTATTCTTGTATGCTTAGGCCATTGAAAATCATCTTTATCTGAAATCCAATAGAATATGTTTTATTAAATCATACATTTCAGAAAGCTCCTGTCTGATTATGAAACTATTGAAGGATGAAGGCTCCAGACCTTTCACTTGTTAGTTACTAGCACTGTCATTTATTTCAGTACATAATTTATACATTGTGTTTGTTATGTGGTTTAAAAAGCTTGTTAATATCCATCAATTTTGTCTTTGTGTATGTATGTGTGCAGACACTTATACAATAATGGTACATTATTTTTTTTTAGAAATTATACAGACTGAGGTCTTTCAGTCTCTCACTAAACAGGCTTTTTCCCCCAGGCCCTGAATTGTTGTTATGGTTGTTACTCAACAGTCACTATTTATGGGGATCAAAAGTGATGTGTAGAGTTACATCATCTGTCTTACTGAAGCCACAGACTGAGGTTAAATTATTCCTCCATCCCTCTCATTACTTGGTTTGTATTTCCATCCATCTCTGGCCCTTTGTGCAGCCTTGTTCCACTGGGGACTCGTGTTAGTTACTGCCTACCCTCACAACCCTTAAATCCTTCCCAGAGTAATTGCTTCCCAGGACAGCATCAATCTCTGTATGAAGCTACATCTTATATACCTGTCATATCCTCTCAATTATTTCCGATTTACCTTTGTTACAGACAGCTTTTACTGGTTATTAATCTTATTCGGCCAGATCACCAGAGGAAGAAAAAGATATCAGATCCACAAAGCTCAACTGAAAACGTGGAGTGGGAATGGAGGTTTTTTGATTTCTTTATTTAAAAGCATTTTGCATGATCTGTGAGTCAATTCATAAATCTTTAACATGGTCTTTAATGCTATTTTAATCTATTTGGTACTGCTAAATGGAGCATCAAGTGACATTGAGATTATGCTTTTTTGCCATGCTGACCTCCACAGAATTTGAAATATTTCTAAATTTCCTCTATATAAATGATACAGTTCACAGGGACCTCACAATCAGGGGAAAAGAGAACATGTTAAAAAAATAGAAAGGAAACATTAAGTGAGAAGAAGAAGCAGAGGGACAGAAGAGAGTATAATTCTTCATGTTAACTTTGCCAAAAATTGCAAGATAATAAAAAAATCTTCTCAGGTTCATGTATGGAATTTATCAGACTTTTCAAATATCAATATCTTCTTTTATAGTAACAAAATCATCCTCCTTTCCTCTTTTGAATAACATTAAAGGCATTGTTCAGCTTTCAGAAATGTCTCTTAATATTTCCAAGACATAAACAGGTACCTTGGATAGTACATTTTCATCTGTGGAGATAAAATGTTTTATATTGGCTGATTAAAATGTTTGTGAATTCAAAATCACACTTTTTCCCCTTATATGTAATATTTAATATTCTCTTAGGTTTATGAGCTGGAAATTATGAAATCATTATCAGTGATTAAGAGTATAGAAAAGATATGTGATTTAAATTCCTGTCATTTTGGTATCCCCATTAAAAGAGTTTTATTTCTATCTAGTTATGGTCCCATACCACATATAATTATGAGAATAACTCTCTTCCTTAGGTCCTCCTCACTCTACCAGTGGTGTGTTTTCTGTGCTTTTGACTTTCCTTAGGTTAGCTAGATACTTCATAGGGAAAAATCAACATAAATAAAAATGCTAGGAAATCTTTTTTTTTTTTTTTTTTTTTTTTTTTTTTTTTTTTTTTTTTTTTTTTTTTTTTTTTTTTGTTCTGTTTCTTTTTATTTCTGATTTCTGCTGTGGAAGGAAGATGGAATTTTAGTCTTGGCTATCATATTTTTCTTTGCATTGTACCTTTATGGATACTTAATTTGGTCCTTTTAAAGAGCTCCTAATTTTCAGTCCCATTTTCTTAGTTATTCCGTCTTACACTAGTGAAAATCAACAGCATCTCATGAGTTCTGGAGAGGGAAAATACACATTTCTTTGGATGAATCCCTATCAGAACTTGCTTTCAAATGATTTTGTCTCTGGAGTCATTACTTTACACTGGTAACCTCCAAACTGCAATCACAAAAGGTAGCATTTCTTTGTCATTATTTAATGACCAAGAGTAAAATACTTGATATTTTAAACAGGAGTTTAATCAGTGTTCAAAGTAAAACAGATCTCTTTTCTTGGATTAAATTCAGTTCCTTTTTGGCTGTATACTGAATTTGCAAGATGGAAAATCGTTTGTTTTTCTTTTTCACTTTGAGACTTCCATATTGTTTCAATTTAGTGACAATTTCATATGAAATTAAAAGTTCTTTTAAGCCTATTAATACTTCTAATCCCTGACCTTGGAAAAAATCGGAATCCTGAAACACCTGAAGGACTGGAGATATTAAGCAGATTTAAAATTGTCATCGATTGGCAGTCCCTAAAAGTCAATTGCTCTGCCTTTGTGATAACTAAAGTCTATTTTAGCTTTCATTCACTTTACATGTCCTGCTAGCCAGGACAAAAAAAAAAAAAAAAACTTTAAAAAAAAATAAGATAAAACTCAGGAAAAATTCCAACAAAGCATTGTCATGTCAAATTATGGACTTAATTCTGCTAGAGTTTAAGGTACTGAGAATGCTTTGGTTTGTAAGGGAGAAAAATCACAATTGTTTTGATAAGTTTGAAATAAAGAATATAGGGGAAATTCTCCATATGACTGAGAGATTCTGAAATAACTCACTGGCAGAAACCCAATGCAACTCTGAGTCACCACAGGGATCAGCTGAATGCATAAATGGGCAGGGATTGGGAGAAAGAAGGAATTATATGCTCCTTCCTGCAACAGTCAGAGCAGTTGTGTATGAGTTAAGGTTTATGTGTATTAGAGTCAAGCACTGATGGCCTGAATGTTTTTGCTTCTTGATTGATTTCAAACATCAACAGCTCTCATAATTTTTTAATTGATAAATTGAAAAATTGATAAATTGATAAATTGAGGCATGAGTTGGATAATTGACCAATAATTATCAAAGACAGAAACATATAACTCCAAAACAACAATGAATGAAAGGATTTCTGGGGCTCACCTGGTTCCAGCTCCCACTCAGGACACAGCTGGCTTTGAATTCAGAAGCAAGTCACGAGTCATGTCTGGCTGCTCAATCATGCACAGTCAAGCACTGAATTTTTCCCAAGATGGAGTTTACATAACCTTCCAGGTTGACCTGCCTAGGAGAAAAACATTTTTAAGGAAAAGAGTCAAGAAGGACCAATTGGCCACAAAATGGAGAGGAGGAGTTCCTTATCAGAAAACAGCTGCTGAGTTTTAGTGGCAAAGAATCCACTAAAAATGATCACAGCACCTTGTTCCCACCAGGAGAGCATTATGAGGATCCACAGCTTTTATAGGGGTCATGCTCCTTGACACTTTCTAGAACATGACCTCAGTACCAGAGAGGATGTGAGGGGAGAAGCTGTGTCTTCCTCATTTAATATTCTGGGGACCAATGTTTTAGTCTGTGTCCTCCACAGGTGGACCATCCTAGAAAATTTTGTTGATAAATTGGTTTGGGGATCCTGGGTAAAACCTTTCCTGCTTTTAGCATGTGGAAATGTATAAGGACCTCCTACATTTTCCAAACACATCTCCATCTTTAGTAAAGAAGGCTGTTGTGGGATAGGGACAAGACTCCTACCCCTTGATCCCTCTGCTGCTCAGACAAGGATTCTTCCACACCTGACTGCCAGGCACAGAACCCCTCCCTTACTATCCTAGGTTAAGGACAGAAAAAGAAAGCACTGAGGGTGAGATTCATCTTGCCTTTCTCCAAAAGCACTCAAAAAGAATGGACCAATTAGGTTTTTTATTTTTTATTCATGGGTTCAATGGATAGAAATTCCAATGAGGGAGCCATTTCATCTGCCTTCTTATTCTGAACTAAAAAAGGAGCCTTGGTAATTAGATTAAACTGAATGGGTAATTTTTAGATGAACTTTCTCATCGAGACTAAGGGTCAGAAACGTAATGGTATTTAAACTTTCAGCTCCTTTTTTAGGCAACTATCTCACATTGATTTTACCAGCCACCAGCTGCCTGAGTATTTTCTGAGATTTGGATCTAATAACAGTGTAAAGATCATATGTGAAGTCTGTGGCTGGCCTTACTGAAGTAAATCTTTCAAGAAACATTGCATCCTCTCTTGGATAATATCAATAATATTTCCATGCCTGCTTCATTACTGGGATATAATAATGGGAAAGTGCATTTAGAGCTTGCACTTTGTGGGAACAATTTAATAAATGTTTAAGATACGAATGATAAATTTTAAAACTTTAAGTAGTGTAAATTATTGTACTTTCTATTTTATTCTTGATGGGGATGTCTTTCAGTTATATTAAGAGAAACTATTAACAAATTAATTAAAGGTGATAGGTGGATGCAAAAAGCATGAGCTATTATGTGTTCCATTAGTTACTAACTCAGGAAAACACTGAGACACATGGTTGCAGTTAACTCGCCACACTTTTAATCAGTTTTGATCATGTTCTTTTAAATCCATTTTACAAAATTAAGACACTAATAATAATATTGCATGTACTGTTTCCACATATCCTGACTAATTTTAAAATTATTTATTTTGAAAATTAATTTAAATTTACATTTTTTTCTATTCAGATGAATGGAGTAAGATCATCTGCCTCAATTACCAAATCATAATGAGCTTCAAAGGCAATCTTGCTTTAGGAAGTGCTCTCCCCTACTGCTTTTTCCTATTTTATTTTAGAAAAGCTGAGGAAAGTCCTGGAATGAATGCCAATATGTGAATTCAGAGGTGTTAGAAATTCATTAATGAATTTACATCTTTACAAAAAGAACTATTTTTTTCTATAGACTAAGTAGTATTTTGATACTTACTAAAAAAAAAGGATTATTTCTTAAACATATTAATATAAAATGTGATCAAAGGATAATACTCTCTAAACTCAGTAGACAGACACATGACATACTATGCTATGCTAGTAAAATAGCCCAATTCAATTCATAACCATAATTGTTATTTAATAGTGATAAACACTTTACCTTTTTCAATGTCATGCAAATGAAGCTTTGTAAAAAGCAACCATCCAGCTTTGGTGATTTTTCTCTACTAAGGCATCCAGGAACATTTTGTGTTTGGAAGCTGTTTGATTTTTTAGTGCTTTTGTACAGGGAAATTAGTGGCTCATGATAGAAACACATTTATTGGTTGTGTTGTAGTGGCAGATGAAGTGAACACTTTACTTCCTACTAAGTGATGTTGATTTTTGAGACTTGAAGAAAACAATGTCTGATGATGCTCAGTTTCTTCTCGTTCTTCTGACACAGGTCTCTCCAAATGAGAATGCACAAGACTTTTATCCTTTATCCTTTTATCCTTTTATCCTTTTATTCCTTCTGAAACCAGCTTCCTAGGCCATATAGGAAGTAAAATCCTGCAGTGACAAAGATCAGAAGAAGCCTCTAAGGACGGATGAATGAACTCTTGGAACAGTGAATAACATCTTGGGTGCTGCAGAAAAGCAAAAAATGCCCAAGGACCTTCAGGTATAACATTTCCAGGGCCTGAAAGATAACAGCAAGTTCTAGAATTGATTTGAAAGTTTGCTGACTCAGATGTTAACTTAATTTTTGAACAGCTCAGGAAGAGCAACTTCAATTTACAGGAGCAGAGAAAAATCAAACCCATTTGTTTACTTTCAATCTGAAAATAAATCTCTCTGATTTCATTCTCTGTGAAATTTAAATTCTGCCTTTCACCACACTAATGAGATTGCCATATGTGCATGTTTTATTAATCATAAAAGCTTATTTAATTTATATGGCTTTATTTACTTTCTGAATAAATGGTATGGTGGATATCCAAAGCGTACAGAGCTGATATTATCATCTCTATTATTGCTTAATGCTACAGAACCTCAAAGCCTCCAGAAATGACTGATGTCTCTGGTGCTGAGCTCATTAATACACACAGGGAAGAAGGAAAGCAGAACTTTGTACACTAAGACAAAACTTTTTGCTTCGTGCTTTGATGTCCCCAGTGCTGAACTAATAATGGCAAAGTCGGACTCTGAACTTGCACAGGAAGAGGCAAAGAAATCAGCAGAAGGGTATTTCTGATTTGGGAGTGTTCTGTTCCTACTCTACATCCATGATAATACTGAGCTGTTGCCTCTTAAATGCCCTCACTAAATTGTTAATAAGAGCTAAGTCACATTGTCCAGTCAGAGCCCTCTCTGTCGAACACAGATTCAAATTATTTTCTTTTTAGATGAGAGTATTTTAGTATCAGGTGGTTTCAAATGAGAAGCATTTAATCTTAGTTTATAGCATGATTTCTATAACATAATTATAGGAAACACATTTTTCAGAAAACCTTTAGAACAGTCTGCTTTCTCACATGATTAGCCAAATGGTTTAATTTACAGTGTCTCCATAAAAAAAAAAAAGGGAAAAGTTTGCTTTGCACAGGAATATAATGGGGAAGCTAGAGCAATACCACATATGTTATAAGTCCAGTAACTGAAAACTGGATTTTCTACCTAGTTAATTACTGCCGACTTTTAATAAAATAGAGATTAAACCTGTAAGGGATATCCTACTCTAATAAAGAGCAAATGTCTTGTAAGATCATTTCAAGCTGTTTGTGGTTCAGCTGCTTTAATCAATATGGGAAGGCAGAAGTCTTGGAAATCATACCCAACAAAGTTCTATAACTAAAAAATTAGATTTGTTAGTCTTTTTTCTCCTTTTATTCACAGGAAAAATAAAAGCACTCTTTAAAAAACCCAAAACTAGCCCCTTGCCTTAAACTTATATACAAAGAGCTAAAAGGTATTTCATAAAATCATCAAACTTTGAATAATACATTATTTAGAATGGAAGAGGATTTGCCCCCTAGAAAAACCTTAGAAATCTGCTTAGCTTTGATTAAAATTTTTAAATGCTATTAAGTTCAATTAACTAATTGGATTAAAGTTGATTAAATACAGCTCCCTTTGGCTTCACTGTATTTTGAATCAGCTTCTGAGCAAGTTGCAAGACTAATCTAAATTGTAGTAACTCACTGCATGAAATCCTGGCTCTGCTGAAATCAGTGGTAAATCTCCCATGGACTACATTCAGGTCAGAATATTATTGAAATTGTCCCATCAAAGCAGTGCTCAGCTCAAAGGCTTCTTTGCAGCAGTAACCTAAGTCCTGATATCACCTGGGGGTTCAAACTGCTTGAACGAGTTTTACTTTTGTCCCTGCTGCCCAAACAACAAAGTAAGGACTAAGCAGGTCTGGAGGTGTCCTGTGGAAAGAAAACCGTAAGTCTAAAGATTTTTTGGGTTTTTCCCTTGGTTCCATAATTTCTGTGTACTGTTTGATTTCTCTAAATGCTTTCTTTGCAGTCCTGAGCTTTACAAAATCCAGGTGGTTTGTTAAAAGTCATAACTGTAAGGTTGACAGACCACCAGCATTTTAACCTTGTTATTTGCCTCTCATTGTTGTGATATTTGTTTTAGCATGTCAGCCTGGCTTTTGCACTTGCCTTAGCATTTATCAGGAGATGACTGGATTCAAACACATAAATAATTCTCTTTGACCAAGTGCAAAGCAACTTTTTTCAAAGCAGTCCATCTTCTTGTGTTGTTCTGGATTTTTGGCTATCACAGTGTTGGTAACACACTGATGTTTTGGCTAGTGTTAAAAATGCTTGCACAACATTAAGGGTTTCTCAGTTGAGATTTGTCTGTGTCCAAACCAGTGAGAAAGTTCCATTGCATTTCTGTGGTTTGGATTCTAGAGCTTTTTTGGGTTTTGGGGTTTTGTTTGTTTGTTTTTCTTGCTGTGTGGGGGTTCTTTGGATTTGAGTTTTCCTTTGTTGTGGGTCTTATTTTGTAACTTTGTTTCAAAATGGACTAAAATTAATATTCTTTTGATAAAAATTAACATGACTGATTAAGTGGAAAGTTAGTTTTTGAGAATTCCTCTTAAGAAACAAAAAGCATAGGTACCTGGAATACAAATAAATATCTGCACATATAGGAAAGCAAATTAGACAGTATTTGTTGAATATGTTATGAATTGTGTTTCTGAATTTCATTTAAAAATTTCATTTAGAAACCTTTGGGGTTCTTTTCCACTGTTCAGCAGCTGTATGTTAGGCTGCATAATGCATTGCAGGTATTAATTCAATAGTATATTGCCAGCCTGACAGTGATCAGCAATACACGTCGAACAACCCATGCAATGAATTTTCATTCTGCCAGGCAGTTCAGGGAAGTGTTTTGGAAAGTAGTGTGTTACTTTAGTTTAATTTTGTTTTTAATATTGTTTATCATCTGTGTGTTTTCTTATGTGGTGTTTTGAAAACTGAAGTTCTCTAATAATTTCTAATGCAGACATGAGTCTTTTTTACCAGATATCCTTGACTTTGTGTAATGCTCTTGTCCCCATCCCCTTTTTGAAGCAATTTCACAAAGGAAAGAGGGGAGCAAGGATTTGAGTGTGAGAGGGAAAATTGGGGTGGAGGAAAATTGAGATTTAGAGCAAGTGCCCTCACTGAACTGACATCTTCAGTCTGGGCTTAAAAATTCCCTAATCCACTTGTGTGTAGCGATTGTCCTGCTGGGAAGCCAAAGTCTGCAAGTGCATCCCTCAAGTCAGAGCTGTGACCTCCTCAGCTGGTCAGTGGGGAGCACTGAAAGGTAAAGGTGCCACTGGGGTGAAGAAGGAGACAGTATGTTGGGGAATAAAGGCTGCAACTGGTGATGCTACTGGGCTGAAATTCCCAACATTAAGAAATGGGCAGCTGGGTGTGCAAGACTGGAGTAATTTATAGAAATTTAATAATCAGTTTAGTGGACCCCCAGATTTATTAGTGCTGCTGCTGATGGGACTCTTTAATATTGGAAAGTACATATTGGTCTAAAAGCTGCATTGGGATAAGAGCTGATATTTTTGGCTGTTAGCCAGAAAAATCTATGAATTAAAAAATGGATGTGTAACTAGTCAAAGTGGAAAAAGTCTTTTTTTTTTTCTATCTAAATAATATAATGTAAGCTGCTTATTTTGAAAATGTTTTTGTTATTGTTGCTTTCTTCTTGTACATCAAACTGGTGTAAATTTTTGGATATTTAAACAGCTTTTAATAGGATTAAACCAAAATACTTTAGTTTTTAATTTTCTCATCATTTGCTTAATTCACTGTAAAACTTACAAGCTATTTTTATTGACCATAAACCATATATGTGACAAACTTATTATTCAATCCCCAAACTGTTAAGTCCTAAATTGAATTCCACTTTCAAGCCCTTCTAGCATTAAAAGTGTTTAACTTTTTTTCATATGTTCTAATTTACACCACTTCAAAAAATTGCACAACCTTAAACACAAGAAATAATAACCTTTTTTTCCCTCATTTGCCTGGTTTTCAGATGTTTCTGCACACGAGTGGTGTGTGTCTTTTAAGTCCTCATTGCCAGGTGTCTAATTTTCATGTGTGGGTTCTTTAGAAATTGATATTGTTTGAAGTCTGTTACAGACGGGACTGATTAGACTATTAAAGCGGACCTGATGTGCTGGGGAATTTATCTTTACCCTCAGAAATTGATTTGAACCTTAGACAGGCACTGCTGGCTCCCACACAAATGAAAAAGAATTTTCCAGTTTGTTACTGGGCAAGCAAACCAATTCTATGTGGTTCCCTCATTTGAAATACTTTCCAAAGCTGCTTCTGTTGAAGCAAAGCATTCAGATTCCTGATTGATTCTGCAGATATCTATGCCACAGATTTGCACTACTGCAGAAGTGCTGCCTTTGCTGTGTTAAATGCTTGCTTTGGTAATTAAATCTAGGTGTGGTCTACCTGAGTAGCAAAACTCCCTGGTATAGTTTATTCAACATTTTCCCCCTCCAACCAAATCATTAGTTTGCGAATTTACCATTTTTCAAGCACACTATCATGTAAATTGAATCTTTTTCAGTGGGACTTGATTTATTTTCTCATGATAGATTGAGAAGGGAAGCCAGCCAACATATAGTGCAAATCTGACCTCTCAGTGACTTCCCTTTTGCTTCAAACAGAGGAGTTTATCTCATCTTCTCAGTCCTACTTTAATGGCTTCTATTTGTGACTAAATGTTAATCTTAGGTTAAGCTCCTCGGGGAGCTTGATCTTGTGTGGAAAGATTCTGAAGATGATCTTATTTAAGTGGAACCACAAAAAGTGTGTAGTAATTACCAGGAAATACCTCACAATTGCTGCACCAGGGTCTGCATGATGTTAACCCTCTTCTGTGAGTGGAAAGTTGTGACTGAGGAAATCAGGTGTAACTGGAGAAAAAAACACCTGTGATACAGAGCAGATTTTCAGGGTGAGGAAAGGTTTCCTGAGCATCTTAAGAATCTCTCAAAGAGGCATCCACCCCTTCCTAAAATTCTGCAGAACAATCAAATATTTGAATTCCTTTCCTCTACTCATCTCTGTTGAGCACTTTAATAATTTAAGGAAGAATCCCAGTGGAACTGGTGAATTACACTCTTGGGCATTGGAGGTTGAGTTGTTTTCTTTTCCTCTTGTAGTTATGAAATGTGCTTTGTGCATAGCCAGTTCTGAAATTTTTATTTTCTAAAACTAAATAAAATTATTATATTAATACAATCCACTCTCTGCTTAAGCCGAGACTAGTAAGTTCCAGCAGCCTTGATACCTTTCCAAGTGTGCCCCCCAAAAGACAAGACTCTTTATTTTAAAAATCAATAGCTTCAGTGCTTCCCAGACACAAACATGTAAAAACTATCCTTTCTGACGTGTTTGGATTTTTTAGTCTGATGAATTGCATTTCAGCAAGAACAGAAAAAAAAATATCCAATGCTTGTATTCTCCTACAGAGTAACATAACAATAAAAGATTTTCACGTCCCACTTATTTTTTCTTTTCTGGCTAGAATGTCAGAATTTCACACCAGAGTAAGGAAGTATCTCAGAGTATTTGTTTTCCTAGTGAGGTGTACATACAAAAATCTCAGTGATTTTCAGAAAGTAATTTTGAATTACAGGGGGTTTTTGAGAACTTATTCCATTGTTTCTGCTTCTTTGTATCTTTTTATTAACATTTAAAAGCACTTAGTATAGCCTACAAATCAGAAGCAGGGGAAATTCTCTAGAATATCAAAGTACCAGTGATTTTGGTCAACTACAGAGACCATTGCAGGTGCCACTGTAGGTATTGCCCCTGCAGGTCAGCAGGTGAGCTTTAAGCATTAATCCTCTCCTAATGTGTACATGGCAGCAAGGGTAGCGTTTAAAGGTCATTCAATATCTGTCTTCAAAAGTGGATTGGAGAGTTAACCACTTCTGTCTCAGTGAATTCAAGTAACACCAGCCCCTGAGCACAAAAGGTAGAAATAACAGCCCTAAGTGAGTCTCATTTGCAAGGAGCTGGGCAGATGCACTCTTGGCATCATTTATTTGACTCCACTGAAAATCAAACTGCTGCCTGACACAGTACTGCCAGTACAGAAACTGCAGGATGGACTCCACAGGCAGCCTTTCCGAGCCATTGCTGATACCATACGGATGGTAAAGATGATCCTGAGTAAAAACTCAATTAGTGAACTATGCAAAGAATTTCTGTTGATATGTGCAGCATATCAGAGCCCTGCAGAACAAGCAGGAAGATCCGTGTGCATAAATTTGTCTTGTTTACCTTCATACTTTAATGCTACTTATCAAGCTACTGCAGAGGCCAAAGAAACAGCAAATAAAGAAGTTTATAATCCTGTGTACAGTTTAAAAAGGCAACAAAAACCACAACCAAAACAACCAAAACAAAAAAACCATCCCAACAGGGACTGACCTTGAGCTATAAGGTCCCACCGTATATATCCAACTAAACTTTAACTCAAATATATGTTTTTGAATGAGACACCTAAGTAGCCTATTGCAACCCAGTCAATCCATAAAGAAAAAATTTACTTAAGACCTACTGAGAGAAAGATAGAGTTCAGAGCTTGAGCTGTCTTTGTCACCCTTATTAACAAGAGTGAACAAAAAGTTATTCTCGTTAATAGTTTAAGAGAGGCATCTCAAGAAAACATTTATTTCAGTATTACACCCCAGTCTCACCAGTGCAGTGTGTGGGCAGCTGCACAAGTATGGTGGAGAGGAACTTCCGCTGAGGCAGGTAGAGTTCCTGCTGGAAACTCACTGTGAAACCACAGCCCCTTTCCAACACTCTGTGCCTGGAGCTCAGGCCCTTTATTTCTACAGAGAAAGTTATGCTGAGTGAACCTCCTAGAATCTGTAACAGACTCTGAAAATCCTAAAGTATAAAGCACCTATTAGACTGCATTTAATTCAATATGTCCAAGGTTTTTGATCACATTTTTTCTATTACCTGTGGATTTTTTACCTTCATCAAAAACCATGCATAATGTTATTTTGATCAAATACAGATTTTACCTCAACCAAAAAATCAGACACTAATTTTTTTATATCATGAAGAGTCTCTTCTCTGTGTGGGAGGTCATCGGGATTGTGCCCTTTGGAACCAAATAGAAGAAGGAACAGGACAGGAGTTCTTAGCTTGTAGTCAACAGAATTGTATGTAACTGATACACTGGTATGTATCACTGATTTATAGTTTTATCCCTACGATTTATGCTCCTGGGAAGATTTCAGAAATTAGAAATCTAGTTACTGAAAAATTAAGAAATCCAGTTGGTTTTTTGTGGGGGGTTTTTTGATCGTTTTCCTTTTCTTTTTTCTTTAGACATGAATAATATCAGGGGTTAGAGAAGAGAGGAGGACAATATTTCTGGTAGATTTTTTTTTTCCTTTTTTAAAGAACTTTCTTCCTGAAAGTAATTTTATTTCTGGAAAGCAGGGAAATAATTTTGTAATACTCACCTGGAACATAGTTTCTTAGGCTGCTGTATGCAAGGTGAGAGTCTGCTTCCATCAGTTTCAGTAAGCTTCAAGCTTCAAAGTTTGAGACTATCACCATAGTCTGTGCTGAGATATTTAGATGAGAGGGAACTTAAAACCACATATAGACACTGTGCACAAGTGTTAGAGCTTCATTCAAACAAAACTATAGCTTGAACTACAGTTGAGAAAATGTAGAAGTACAGAAAGTATGGTCTTGAGAGAGAGGTATGACCGTAAGGAAACCCTGAACTCTTCCCTGACTAGAAGATTACACAACAGGAAAAGACCTTTGGATATTTGCTTCAGAAAATGTCTATTTCAAGGTCTAAGTGTATGACTAATGTTATATTTTTTAATATAGTTTGCTATGAAAAAAATCTCCCAGACATTAAATCTCGCTTATTAAATTTTTAGCAATTTGTTATGGGCCGAATACCAAAGGAATTAGTCATCATTTCATTTAAATCTATGTTTGGAGATTAATATTTGAGATTGGGAATTCTTTGTTTAATTTGCAAACAAATGTACAGTTTTAGTTTAAGATTTGAAATGTCATGATCTCATGGCTTTCTAATAAGGTCAGGAGTTGATTAAACTTGTATGATCTTTAAGAAATTAAAAAACTGATCACAGTCCAACAACAAAAAAAGACATATTTTCCCAACTGGGAATTTAGGCATTTCATTTCTAAAAACCTATAATAAAACTTCATTGTATAAACATAAGCTATTTTCCATTTCAATCTGAACATTTGTCTTGCTAATGACATAAATTATATCCTAATTAGAGTTGAATAATCCACTGAGGTATGAGCAGGCTTGAATTTATGAGTTCTTTTCTAATCAAAACCCTTTACATTTTGTTCTTATAAAAGACTTGCTTCCCTTATGTTAACTTGCCTGTAAAAGGAAGCAAAAAACTTATGAGAAAATGTTATTTTCGTAACTTACTTTTTCTGATTTGGGGTTTCTTCACAAGTGATATGGAAATTTCAAAGATGCTCCTCACATTGGTCCCTGCAATACTAAGGTACTATGCATTTTTTCTGATTCTCCAAAATGCACTTTCAGCACTCATCTCTTAAATTATTACAGAATCTCCATCTAGGTTGGAGAGTGTCTCGGTGCTACAGATATTTGACTTATTATGCAAAGATTGGTGGAAATGGTGATTTAATGAAGAAGGGAACTATGGTCCTCTAAATCTTTCTAACAGGTTGAAGGGTCTCTGAGAAGTCCTCCCTTCCTTCTGCCTCTCCATCCTCTGTCACTTGATTCCAGTC
This sequence comes from Dicrurus megarhynchus, assembly GCA_013399195.1. NCBI lineage: Eukaryota > Metazoa > Chordata > Aves > Passeriformes > Dicruridae > Dicrurus > Dicrurus megarhynchus. The sequence goes on from VXAD01002044.1 coordinate 195,345, forward strand.
TGTCTGGCAAAGTTTGTTATTGTAGCCTGTGCTGCTCACGTGAAAGTGGAATTAGGATGTAAGTAGGTAGGGGGATAAAAACGGTGCAAAGCAAGTTTTAATAATGCTGAGGAGCTTGTCACACGTCCCTTGGGGTTGCTTAGTCTTATGAGCCTGGCCTTTGGACCAGCCTCCTTTCCCAATAATCTGAAAGAAGAGAGAAGCCACAATAGCAGCTCTGCTTTGTTGTGTTCCTTCTCTTCAGCATCCCACATCTCCCTGTGCTTCAAGGGCTGCTGTTCACAATCTGGCCCTTAAACTGTCACACAACTTGACAGCATATCTTTGGTGGAAAAGTTAAGACAAGCTGTTCCTGCTTTTATTTTCTGCACTGCCTTCACAGCTGTGTTGTGCAACTCTTCATGTGAAGCCAATTCCTGACTGAGATGGGGTTTTGGTATGTAAATCTAAGACACTGCTATAGCAGCACGGTGACTGCTCAACACAAAATTTTTAGAGATATTTGCATTAATAAGATGGTATGCAGTGCAGAAAAGAAGACTGGATAGAAAGTTAGGCGATAATTTGCCTGAAAACATGGGGGGAAAAAGCTCTATATGGATTCATTTTTTATAATAATAATATAATTTTTATAATTGTTTTGCTTTTAGCAAAATCCTTGCAAAGAGAAAAAAGCAGGGTTACCCATTATACCACAAGGTGTTTTATTGTACTTCAGAAATTATCAGAGGTTATTTTATTTAAAAGCTGAACTTAAATGTCTGCCTTCCTTCAGCGGGTAAGTAGCCAAAAGAAAAAAAACCCCAACACATTAATTAGTTACAACCTTCCTACCAGAACAGTTACCGTGGTTTATGAAGTTGTACTGACGTCAAGAATTTCTCAACAACCAGGCTTTATTGTGAGTCAGGACTAGAGCCCAGTTTCCAGTCTTTCCTTCAGGAAGACCACATAGCTTGTGTTAGAAACTACCGTTGCACCAACTACAATTTTATTATACAACATAATTAACTTTTCTAGACATAATTGTCATTATGTGTTAAAATTATAGAAGTCAATAGAAGAAGTATGTCTTTTTGCAAGTGTAGAGGTGCATTAAAAATTCATGCATCCATGATGCTCAGATCACTTGGCAGCACTGCAATTCCTATGCAACCACTATTTTTAAAAAAAATTTGTTTCTCTCCTCTCAAGCACGTTCTCAAATTATGCTGATTCCACAGGTCAAACTCTGCTCTCTTCTGCAAGGTTTCTAAATTGGAGCCATCAAAACAGGGGAAAGCAGTTGTCTTATTGTAGTCCCACTTTTCAGCTGAGAATTAAATAGACCTATTCTTATGCACCTAAGTAAGTAGCATGGACTTCCAAAAGACTATCGTAACATTTTGTTGTATCCATAATACAGAAATAATTTTATCTGATATTGTAATCTTCAGAATGGAAAACTGCAGCTCTCTAATAGCACACAGAAACATTATACAACAATTTTTTTACAGGAAATGAAAAGCAAAGTCTTATCCAGATAAAACTGCAGGGAAAATATAGATAGGCAGAACAAAATTATCACTTGTGATTGAATTTGGCAAGGACAGGGAGGATAAGTCTACCCTTGTGAAGAGTGCCATGGGATCTTTAATGATCAGCCACAAAGGGACTTGAGTGGGCTGCATCACCCAATCACTGCCCAGATAGGCTCATTAAAGGAAGATTACAGCAATCAAATATGGTTCTCTTTAATTTTACACTAACATATCTACTCTCCTACCATGCATTCCTGTGCCCATAAACCAAAAGTTTTACTGGGAGGGGTGTGGGGGGGAGAAGTAGTCTTTTTCTTATCTGTTGTAAATTAAATTTTGTGAATGTTAATTCTGTGTCTCTGGCAGGAGTGCAAGAGGAAGGAGACTTTTTTTTTGGAGTTTATCACTCAATAGTGACTGTTTTCCCATAGAACCAAAAAAATCAATCTCTGCTCAAAATGCCCCTGAAGACAGAAGAATGCATTGTCTGCCTTGCTGGTTAATATGTCTATCTGATGAAAAAAAAAAAAAATCAATACATTTTTCTTAAAAAGGGTTACTGCAAGAGGAGAAAGTAGTTTATCTCTTTCTGATTGATGAAACTGCATCAAAGTCAGTTATCCACCATTAAGTTCCATATTTATCCTTGTCACCCTTTAGACTGCTGGAGTTCAGTGTTCAGCCAGTACTTCCATTATAATATTAAGCCAAAGTTGAGAGCATTTGGAAAACTCAGAGAACTGGAAAGTTTTATTAAAATAAATGTTTTATAGGGAAGCATGGGAGATTTAAATAAATATAAAAAATTAAATGAAAAAATCAAAGGGTTCTGAGGGCCAGAAAAGAAGTCAGAAACTTGGCAGTCTGAGGTTATTGTGTTTCTCAGGAGATCATATATCCGTGTTTTTTTCTGACAGCCTGAAGTCCCAGAGTTGTTGTTCCTTTGAATCTCAAACTCACCATTGCTCCAGAGAGATTTGGTGTCCTCTATTCCTGTTTTACTGGGGAAAACTATTTGGAATTTTAAAAATGGAGGTTCGAAAAAATTGCTTACACTACCACAGTGCCATAGCTTCAGCTTTAGGTTTCCGGCTCAAATATGCTATCAGACGTGGTATACCATATTTATTGTAGAAAATACAAATATAGAAGAGTTGACAAATGTTGGTGAGACACTGGAATGGGCTGCCCCATTCCTGGAAGTGTTCCAGGACAGGTTGGATGGGACTTTGACCAATGTGATCTAATGGAAGGGGATTGGAACAAGATGATCTTTAAGGTCCATTCCAAGAGGTTCATTTTCCTCTTCAGGAAAATAGAAGGGACTTATGTCCTCAAGTTTAACCTGAGTTCCAAGTAAGGTAAGGGAATTACTGCCCATCCTTACTGAACACTAGCAATATTCATAGAACCATGGAATCATTAAGGTGCTGTTATGTCACCCAGTGCAGCCCCATCTCTTGAAAAGGTTTGCAAGTAGGAAAAGGTTGAACTAGGTCCAGGTTCATCTTTTAAGTGTTACTATTTTCTACAATCAGCCAATTTGCCAAGGAAACACAAGAACAGAACATGGTCTCTGAGAACTGGGTTTATACAATTTCAGACATGGCATTATTCCCTTCCCAGTTTTACATGGTGAAGTTTCTACCCGACCATGATGTTAGCAAAGCTGTCATGAGTGTCACTAAGGAGTCTGAATGGCAGAGCTGTGCAGAGGAGTTTCTTTCCTCCCAACTCTCTGGTGTACTGAGAGGTTTGTGGTCCGAGTGTCAACACCAAATATCTTTTACCACGAAATAGAAATAAAGGAAGAGGGAAACAGGGAGATACACTGTGTTTGGCAGAGGGTAATGCACAATTTGCTTGTCAGATGGGAAATACTGCTGAGTTTTTAAAAGCCTGTCCAAGCCAATTAAAGTCAATAGAAACACCCCCAATCATTTTCACATGCTTTGCATCAGTCCTCTGTAAGTTACGAATTTTTCTGTAGGCTAAACTTACATAGAACCAGACCTAGACAAAATCCATCTGCCACCATCTCTATGAAGAAAAATCTGTGACTGGAAAATTTCCTGGAATTTGCAACTTTCTTCCCTCCTTGGTGTTTCTTTGAGAGTTCGATAGCATTCCCCTTCACGCAGAAGATCTTGCCCTAATCCTTTTCTTGTTATTTTGCTTCTGACATCATCTACCCAGAAAATCTATAGTCTAAGTAGGACTAATATTATTTTATAAACCACTCCACACTGGAGTTAGGATTGCTAATCCCCAGTTTAGCTTCTCTTGATACCTCAGACCTGCAAATCAACTTTGGAATGAGCAAACTGAAGGCTTTTTGGAAGTAGTGTAAATTGCCCAAATTTAGGGGCAGCAAACTGTTAAAGAGCTACTCCCACATTTTCTCTTTCCTTTTTTATTTGTAATCTGCTATGTAGCAATGAATCAGAAAGTACATCTTTTCTCCTTAGTCTGTGGTTTTATCTTTTTTCTTTTTCCTGCTGGCATCCAGCCTAATTCTTCTACTTCTTCAGTCAGATGCAGAAAATGCCATAATTCACAGTTTTCCTTCCTTCATGCTGTGTAGCTTTGCTATTGTTGTCTGAAATTACATTGTAGAGTAATGTGGAATAGAGCATTATGTAGGAAAGTGCTTTTTAAAAATAAGTCTTTGTATTGTAAAAAGTAGTGCTACATGGCAAATAGCTCGTGGTAATGATGATGATAGGAATCATAAAGGAGGAGGAGAGAAAAACAAGGTAAGCAAAAATTAGCTCACAGAGTTGAAAGACTACCTAGTCTAATATGAGCCACCCAAATGTAAAATTACAACAGAAATTACCATTGCAAAGATTGTTTTTTAATTAGCAACAGACACATTAATTGTCATGATGTATCTGCTTATCTGTCAACAGAATAGGTAAAACATAAATTTTATTCATATTTCTCATCTTAACTGACTTTTTTGATTGCATGAATAAGCCACCTCCTAATTAATTTTAGTTAATAAATAGCTATTAGACTACAGTGAAGCTATGTGTTAGCCACAGCAGATATATTATTTAGAGATTGTAATAACCCTAAGCATTCTCATTATTATCAATCTGAAGATACACAGATCCACTGAGAGATGAATGCAGCTTCTACAAAACCTTAAACACTGTAAATGTCAGAGTTTACAAGCAACAGCCTGAGATGTTGCAGATCCACAGTGAAGGCAACATCTCTGCCCAGTCAACTGAAAGTTACTTTTGTGATTAAGAAAGGATAACTTCTTACTGCACTCCAGTAAAACTATCCAAGAGAAGAGGAAGGTAAAATTATTAGAAAACTGTTTTCAAAGGGACTAAAACTCTTACAGCAAGACCTAGGATCTTGAAAAATGGAGTTCTGAGGAGGGGTGTTGTTCTCTGCTGCTGCTTAATCTGTATTTATCAAATACTGTCCTTCCAAGAATGTACTCCACATCTCCTAGTATTCAACAGGGTAACAGTCTGAGATGGGACCCCTTCACTCCTCCCACTCAAATTATGTTACAAAATGATTAATGAGAGATGCAGAAGCAGTTTCTTTTATCAATTGGCCATAAGATATATAAAGCAGTGAATTTCAGTCCTTGTTCCAGTTTACTTAGCGGTTCAGTTTGTTTTCCCTGTTCCTGCCCCATCTATTTTGAACATGGTTAAAAAGAAAAATCACACTTTGCTGAAAGAGTCAGGAAGAGGTGATTTGGGAGGTGATGACTCATGCTCAGGAAAGCCCACAGACAAAGCATTTGCCAGTGATAGACAATGATTCCAACACCTCCTCCACAACAGTCAGAAAATTAGCGTAGGGAAGCTAACACTCCGCAGCTTAAGATATATGATAAGTGTGAGACAGAACACGCTTTATCTGAAAGTGGGATGAGTGGAGATGTTCAATAGGAGGGAGGAAAGGTCAAGAAATCTGAGATGGAAATCTTGATTGAAGGGTGCAATGTGTAGGGAGTAGATGAGAGAGGAGAAGAGAAGGGGGTGGTGAGAGGAGGTAAGAAGTAATCTTCATGCAGTGAAATAAATGCATGCAAAAATCAGAGGTTGTCTTGTATTCAGGGCCATTCTATTTTTAGGGACTGCTGTATTTAATAGAAAATGCAATTTGAGGTACAAATTCTCATTCATCCTTTTGAAATCTTCCTCTCTGTAGATATTGAATTCCTCTCACAATAACTGCCAGGCTTCTGTTCCTGCACAGGGAATTTGTATGAGAGCTTCATCTGTCAGCTGATATATTTGGGGATAAGATAAGGTCAGAGTAGGAAGAGAAAAGGTGGATTTCATATACTGAATAAGAAATGCAAACAAAGATTTAGAAACAACAAAATTACTTCAGAAGTTATTGCAGGCACATTTGGTAATGTGTATACATGCAAAGTAAATATTGCATTATATTAGAGTGATAAAGTTCAGCATGTCATTTGCAATAGCAAGTATTTCCAGAGATGATCAAAGGAATGAAACAATTAACACAAATTCTGAAAGATTTGTTGAATTTCTCAGAGCTGTAGTCTCACCAGTGAAATTCTCTTAGCCTAAAAAGCAGAGGCGTAGAGTAGGAAATTGCATTTCCTGTACAGATATTTACAGAGTTATTTCATTGCTGATTCTTGCATGTTCCTTTCCCATCTTCCCATTTCCTTGCTCCCTCATCTATATGTTTTGACTATGCTATGATTAGGATATGAATTTAATATAATATATGATTACACATTCTCCAGTTCATTAGGATCCTTCTCTAAATAAGGCCTCTAATCTTCATTCCTACTAATTCCATGTGACAAAAACCCTGCAGGTGTTACACTGTGAAGGTGGCAGGGGGGGAGGAAGGGGAGGGGGGTGTGTGTGTCACAGATCACAGCACAGTAACTCTTTGCTGCAAATGCTTCTCTGCCAGGATCAATGGTGGACCTGCACAGCCTCATGTGACTATTCAGCAGCTGATGAATGTACGCTGGGCCTCCTCCAAGCACCTTATAATTGATCTGGAGCAAGTGTGCACAAAGATGTCCCACTGCTTAACGAACTGAAGCCCTGCTGGTTAGTACAAGTATCACTATGCTAACCTTCCTCCTTGGCTGATTTTAATCTTCTGGCTCCGTCACACAGTTAATTGTTTCTCATTTATCCATATTAGTGGAAGATCATATGAAATCCATGTAAATTAGGCTGTGAGAGCCTCATTTACTACGTTTACAGAAAACTTGCAGAGAGATTTTTGTCAATAGAACATGTTCTTAGCCAGTGGTCTGGTTTTGATCCAGACCTGCTTGGTGTGGTGTGTTGTATACGGTATGACGTATAACAAGGCCAAGTACCAGGTCCTGCACTTGGGTCACAACAACCCCAGCAGAGCTCCAGGCTGGGGCAGAGTGGCTGGAAAGCTGCTCAGTGGAAAAGGACCTGGGGGTGCTGGTTGACAGTGGCTGAACATGAACCAGGAGTGCCCAAGTGGCCAAGAAGGCCAATGGCACCTGGGCTGTATCAGCAATGGTGTGGCAGCAGGAGCAGGGCAGCGACCGTCCCCCTGTGCTGGGCACTGGCGAGGGCACATCTTGCACCCTGTGTTCAGTTTTGGGCTTCTCACCACCAGAAAGACATTGAGGGGCTGGAGAGTGTCCAGAGAAGGGCAACAGAGCTGGGGAAGGGTCTGGAGCACAAGTCTGACGAGGAGCAGCTGAGGGAGGTGGAGGTGTTTAGCCTGGGGTAAAGGAGTCTCGGAGGAGACCTGAAAGGAGCCAGGTGGGGTTGGTGTCTTAAACTGGTCAACAAAAAGCAGAATGAGAGGACAGCCTCAAGTTGAACCAGGGGAAATTTAGATGGGATATTAGGGAAAATTTCTTCACTGAAGAGGTGGTCAGGCATTAGAACAGGCAGCTCAGGGAAGTGGTGCAATCACTGTCCCTGAAAGTGTTCAAAAGACACATAGGTGTGGCGCCTGGGGATATGGTTTGGTGGTGGGCCTGGAAGTGCTGAATTAAGGATTGGACTCAGTTCCAAATCCTGTGATCCTGTGTGCCCCATGGTACAGGTTCAGAGGTGCTGCTCTGCTGCAGGTGAGCTGGTGGCAGTAGGAAAATTTCCCTAGGATATTTGAGGATATTGACTGTAGCTTGCATTTACCTACTGCTTCCACTCCTGAATGCAACTGTCTTGAAAAGCAATATTTTTTCAGAGACTGAATCTGTTATCCTTGCTTGGAAAACCCTTTGGAATACAAAAAGGACATTGTTCTCTGTGGTAGGTTTTATTTCTGAACCTCCTTCCACATACTGTACACAAACTTCAGCTCCTGCGGGGAGTAACTTGTGTAGTTGCTCCAATTAGCAAGTAGCTGCAATTGAAAAAAACCCCCAAACCTAGACAGAGAATTTGGGGTAAATGTCCTTACTTTTTAAGCATGATACCAGGAAATCTGGTCTAAATTTACTAGTGTAATGTTGCAAGCAAGGTCAAAATTTAATTTCTCTCTGTCTTTGGGCTTTGGAGGGTAGGTATCTTGGGTTTTGATTGGTTTTGTTGTTTTGGTTTTGGCTGGGGGTTTTTTGTTCGATTCATTTGGTTTTGTTTTCTTGAATACGTTTGTTGCTCTGCTGCCCTTTGCCTTGTCATTTTCCTGCTCTGAGTTGCCTTGTAATTTTCTTACTCTGAGTTTATGCAGTCTACCAGTGATGCATTAGTCCTAGGGTTTGAAATAATTTATTTTTTCCCACTTTCACCATAAACAGATTAAATATTTATACACCAATAGTGAGGAATGAATCCCTTAGATCTCCCCCTTTTTTTTTTTTTTTTTAATGAGCTGAACCTTGTGTGCTATGAAGCCATTTCATTTTTGCAAAGGAAGTGTAATGAAGTATTACATAAAGAATTAGCATTTTACACCTGCTTTACAAAGCATGGTGATAAAGAATCAGAATCCCTTTGCCTTGTGGTGTCTAGAATCATGCAGTGCCTATTTCATAGCTGTCTAAAAGTGCCCACTTAGCTTCTGTTTTTCAGGACTGACTAGTTCTGCATAATTTCTGCATTTAGGAAGTCAAGCTATGGATCCTTCTCAAGGAAGCCCGGTGGTAAGTACTAAATAGAACTATATAGTTATTTCTTGCTTTTGTGATCATGGCCTCTCTGAACACTAACTGGGAACTGAAAACTTGTAGGAGAAATTCATTTTGGTGTATGGATACCATGGGATGTCAGCATCAGCTCCATAGTGAGAATGTTTGTTTTGTGGAATGCTTTGGTCCAGAGGACTATGGCAGTACTCTCAGTCCCCATTCCTAGGGCTCTTCAAAAAGGGCAAATCACTGTAGTTTCCAGGAGTTTCCGGCTCACATGTGTTCAGACGTGCCTTGCAACTGTGCCCAGTGTTCTTCAGCCACACGCAGAGGTTTAACAAGTTAAATCTTTTGACAAAAAGGAGCAGGGTAGTGGGGCTGGAATCCTAGTCTGAATCCTGTATTTGTTCTGAGAGAATCATAAACACCATGATTCCTCACCCAGGGTGGTCTCATTGTGCTCTGTACGACCCCTCTGTAGGAAAGCACAAATTCAGGTACATTGCACAAGAACACCTTTCCTTTCTGGGTGAATGACTTGGCTTCTCAGGAATGTTTTGTCTTTATTGCTTATATAATGGGAATGTACCTTTCTAAGCTAGGAATGTACTGCCTTTTTCATCATCCTGGTTTGAAAAAAGTAAAGCCACTTTAAAAAACAGTTGATTTTAAGGCTCTCAGAAAAATCTGGAAATCTGAGGTATTGAATGTAGGTGCTCAGGGTCTGGTAGGGGCTGTGAGGAGTGGCTATGGCTCATCTGTAACCACACTGCAGTAGGGGAAAAGCATGAGGATGAAGGAACTGCAGATAGGAGTTGTCATGGACTGACCACAGCCTTCAAGTCAAGTCTGTTGCAAAGACAAGCTTTTCAATCTTATTTTTCTCCTCCCTGTCCTTTGAGGACGGGGAGTGAGAAAGCAGCTGGGTGGTTTGGCAGCCAGATAAAGTGAACTCACCACAAGATAGATGTCTTGGAAACACCTTTATGCACCTTAGTTGCATGACAATGCAGCTCTTTTTTGCTGTTCTCCCTGTTACTCTGCTTCAGTGATATCTGATTGTCCAAATGATGTGGGAATTATTTGCATATGGTCTTGGTTGTTTGAGGGGGAAAAGGGGGGCTTCAGTGTGAAGTCTAGATAATTACTACATATGTGAAAATGTTAATACATAAGTTCTTCCAGATCCAATGAATCACTCCCTAAACTGTTCCTTTCCGTGCTATTTTTGCTGAGGAAATGTTGCCTGTCTATAGTTTATCTCTCTTCTTCTTTCAGCCAATATATGCTTTGTGCTGATGCAGACAGACAGGACACAACGAACCTAACAAGATAGGAAAAATCCTGACATTTTCAGTGTATAAATTCATGGTATAGGACAAAAATGTTCTTATTATAGTAGGAAAACTCTAAACAGTTATCTCAAACCAAAAAAATCCAACCCAAACCCAAGTGATTTCCTGTTTCACAACAAAATGTTTATGAGCACATTCAGTAATTTGCAGGTGCCTACAAAAATCTGTGCTGACATTATATTTTAAAGCATATATGCTGATGAAAATAGCAAAAGAGCCTGATCTTCAGTGACTTTGCATCTGTAAGACGCTGGTCTCATACAGAGTGAATATCAGATTTTATATGGTCAGCGGCAGGGTTCAAAGAAATGAAGGTAATCAAGCAAAACAGGGATCTCTTACATGTCCAAAGCCCATTATGAGAACACTACCAAAGGCCGGAAAAGTAGAAGGGAAACAACCTAATTCTTTTAATCATTATTCTTATTTTAAATGCAGCATTTAACTAACTCAGTACAACAATTTGTTTTTTTATGATGTGTAAGATAAAGAGTTAAAGAAATTCTGCAGAATTCAGACCCAGCCAGACTAGATTATTGTGTATATTTTGATGTACATTTTAAAGTAGATATCCTCAGATTTTGCGAACACATTCATTCTATTCTTCCTATGCCAGGTATAAGCTACTTTTTGGGCTGTGTCTCCCTCCAGAGGCATTTTTATGAGAATGTGTGCCCATTTTTTGATTTTATGGAGCTGAAGGAAAAATGGGAAATTATGCCTAGTTTACAGTGGAAGAGGTAATTATTTATCCAGCCTAATATTTTATTTTGTTGAGCTCACTCTCAAACTGAAACAGGCAATTCTAGGCATCACAGTTACTGTCATGACACCTTGCTGGGACAGCAAATATCAGTATCAATGATATTGAATATCAATAATGCTGCAGAAATTCTCAAGTAGCAAAACTGAAGTTTAACCATACATTATTAAAATCAAAGTCATAGTGGGGAGAAAGGTTGTCCTTTAATGCAAGTGCCTTCCAGTTAAGTACTGCAGTGATTCTTACCCTTGCTCTGACAGACATATACTTCTGTGTACTGAACACAAACACAACCTAATACATTTTTAAGGTCCCTTATTCTTCTGGAGAAGGATAGAAACCTTGGTTTCTTCCTAATCTGAAAGAAAGGAAAAAAGGAAGAAACGAGGGCATAGACACCAATATGCACCCTGAAGATGTATGACTAACCCTGATCTCATCGCTAGGGATTTTCAAGTACCTGTACAAAATGCTTCCTCTAGCTCCCTGAAGCTCATTCCTTATTGTTTCACACCTCATTAAAAGGCCATACTGTTGACTACTCCTGCCCTTCATAGAGAATCCCCTTTGCTCAGTTTGCTTGTTCACTACCAAATCCTCCCACATGTTGAAGAAGATATTTTCCTCTTATGTCTTAAACAGCTTTCTCTGACTCTTTTGGTATGGTTTATTTTCTTTGTGTTTCTGTGACAACATCATCTAAAACATAAAAACTAATTCCATGACTTTACTTATCCCAGACTGAGGGGAAAGAAACCCAACAAATAAAACCCAGCCAACCAAAAACCCCCAAACAAACCCCACACCACCTTTTTGATTGAAGCACCAATCTTTGTTTCACCTAGTGTGATCAACAGGCCTCCAAATGCCCTTCAAGGACTGTTTTCCTGTTCTGTGTCTAGGATAAGGCTTCACAAAAGTAATATCCTGGAAATTCCTCATCTAATTTAAAGAAAGCTCAGACTCAGTGTGGGATGTGTTTAACTGTGTTTTTTGTGAGAGCTAGAAGCTGTGCATGAACACACAGCACCCGGAGAAACGCCTGAGTTCTCTCTGTAGCACAAACTCACCGTGTGTCACCTTGTGCAAACTGCATCATCTCTCTGTCTCTTCAGTACCTGACTTTCAAATCAAGTAACCACAGCCTGGCAAAACAGCATTAAGGGATATCCATTGCTTCTGAAAGACCTTTTTCAGAAATAGGCTACAGCCTACTTTGGAGAAGGAAAAAAGTGTCAGTTCAAGAAGACTGCCCACAGCACACACCTCTGCTCCCAGAGCTATGGCACCACACCACAGAAGAGACTGCAAAGAAAGGACTAGAATAGGTTATCCTGTTAAAGATAAGCAGTCTAGGGAGCCCTGCAGATAAATGGCATGGTTTCAAATAAGAAGGGAAGAAGACAAATGGTGGTGGAATGTGCCTAAGTGGTTCAGACATAAACAAACACTAATTTGGGTTTGAATATGCTGCTGCTTCCAGGCCTCATGATGAGTGTTTTCTGCTACTGAGAATTCAACCTGTCTAGTACTATTGCACATCCTGCCTAATGTTAATGTACTTCAATTAACTCCTGGAAGTACAAATAGGTACATCTGTTTTATATTTATTTACATGTTCACTTTCTAAAATGTCCACCCCTGATTATGAAAAAAAAAAGCTGGGATTTTTGAATGCATCTCTTAGACTCAGCAATTTAGATATGCTAGTTTCCTTCAGCAAATGGTCAGAAAATCATAGTTTTCAGCTGAAATTATATGTAACAGCTTAGAGCAACACACTCCTATGCACACACTGCTTGGGCATAGAAGGACTGACCAGCTGCATTATGGCCATTTCTTGTTAAATATTTGCTGTCACAGTTGGTGTCAGTAAACTGAAGTTTAAAAGGAAATCTTTGCTTTTCTAAATATTTCTTTAGCTCCTGGATTAGTGACCTTCTTTTTGTCTTGCTTTTCCTGTTCCTCACTCTCCTCTCTACAGCAATATATCACTGCAGCAAATAGCTCATCACAGCTGTCACTCTGAGAACTTTTCGGAATTGGGAAGTTTTGATGTCTCAGCAAATCAGACAATATTTTCAATTTAGTACATGGCAGATTGCTTTTTAGAATGGGCTGGAAGACATGGTAATGGAATATGGAGCCTTTCAGCTACTCAAACTTATGTCAGTTTGATAGTGACAGAAAATTCATTACCACCTCTATTGTGAATAAGTGCAGATATTTGGGGAAAAGGTGGTCTCTTTGTTTTTCTTCCTGCACCATACTCAGAAGTTCAAACAGGTTTAACTAAATTTAGTTCTTTTAGGATTATCCAGTACTTGCCTAACTTTAAAGTATGTTAACTAAAGATCTATCTGTTCAGGGAACACCTAAGTGTCTCGGAACTGGGCAATGTCAGTTCTGAGTTGGACCTAAGAAGCACAGATAATCATAGACTCATAAAATGGTCTGGGTTTGAAGAGACCTAAAAGATCATCTCATTCCAAACCCCGTGCCATGGCACAGACATATTTCACTAGACCAGGGTGCTCAGAGCCCACCCAACCTGGCCTTGGGGTGAGGCAACCACAGCTTCTCTGAGTAACCTATTCCAGAGCTTTATCACCCCTATGGTAAAAAAATTTCTTCCTAATATCTACTCTAAACCTACCCTATTTCGGTTTAAAACCATTCTGCCTTGTCCTATCATGGTCTTGTAAAAAGTCCCTTTCTTACTTTCTTGTAGGCTCCCTGTAGGCACTGAAAGGCTTCTATAAGGTCTCCCCAGAACCTTCTCTTCTCCAGGATGAGCAGCCCCTGCTCTCTCATCCTGTCTTCACAGCAGAGCTGCTCCAGCCCTCTGATCACCTTGGTGGCCTCCTCTGGGCTGGCTCCAGCAGGTCCCTGTCCTTGCTGTGCTGGGAGCCCAGAGCTGGATGCAGCACTGCAGGTGGGGTCTCAGCAGAGCGGGGCAGAGGGGCAGAATCCCCTCCCTGCCCTGCTGCCCACGGGGCTTTGGGTGCAGCCCAGGACAGAGCTGACTTTCTGGGCTGCAAGTGCACACTGTCAGCTCGTGTGGAGCTTCCCTTCCACCAACAGCCCCAAGCTCTTCTCCTTAAGGGCTGCTCTCAACCAATTCTTCACCAGGTCTGTACTTATGTTTGGGATTGCCCTCACCCTTGTGCAGGACCTTCATAATATTTCCCTTCACGGCTAAAAGGGCTGAAGTTACAGTTTAGCTTGGGTTCAGGGAGCAAGTGAAAAATCTGCTACTTGGTTCTTGCAAGAGCCACTGCCCATCACCACCCTGAGCACTCTCAAGGTTACTGCATTAATGCTGAGTCCTCTGTTCCATCTGATTTCTTGTACAAACACGTAGCTGGTTTAGTAGTTTTGCTTCCCTTTACTTCCTCTAGTATATTTAATTCAACTTTGGCATTTTGATCTTCAACACTTCCTCAAATTTTGAAGAACTTTTGATCAGCTTTGTTCAGTAGTCAAGCACAGAGATCTCTTCCTTGAATCTCTCCAAACAGATTGTGGGTTTGTCTTCCAGATTTGTTTCTCTAATACTTTTGAGGTGCTCTGAGTTTTGAGAATGCACGTGGTATGCTCAAACTTAGCTGACAGAGGTGAAAAGTTAATAATACAAATTAGGACTGATACAACTTTATTTCCCAGTAAAGTTTCCTTCAGTATGTTAACGTGCTTAACTATTGTCTTCCCAACAGAGGATATTTAAGCCTGGGAGAGACAAATGAGCTTTGGATTGGGTTAGCTGATCAGTCTTTCAAAAGGGCTTTGCTGATCATGAAGTTGTGTTGAGACACAATCTGAAGATAATTCTGGAGATTTGTCTGTGGCTGATCCCATTTCTGCATTATTTACTCCTAATTTTGTATTTACTTATGCAAACATAAGAATGAGCAATGGTAGCATAAACTCTGCCATTAGTGTTCAAGAATACCTACTGCTGTTTTGCTGGGTTGCCTTTTCTTATATTTTTCCAAATGGTAATTCTCTTTTTGTAATAGAAGTATTTAGAAGTATTTATATACTTAATAAACCCACAGGTTTTTCAAGAAGTCATTGGGGTTGCACGAAGTCAAGAATCTGTCTTTTTGTACAGTGCATCATCAGAAATGGTTTTGTCGTATACATTTTAAAAGGCTGCATAAAACATTTGCATAATACAGTCATAATAGAGCAACTGCACTGTGATCCATCACATCAGCTCTCAAACACTCTCTGCAGGGTTTATGCTCTTTTAGCTACAAAAAGAGAAAATTAATTTACTGCACCGATCTTATCTCCCTACATGATGCTAAAATGTACAATGTTCATACTTTTTTCCAAAGCTATGAAATGGAAAGTATGTTTATACTTCTTAAATTTTATTAGTTTTTATCTTAGAAAGTGTTCCATTTTGTACATCTGCTGAGAGACCATCTCTTCACATCCTAATTTTGTTCAGAACATAGGGACCTTTATGGACTTGATTGATTTTCCCCATGTTCATAGGAAGAATGAAAACTCTCAAAAAAAAGACAAATCAATAGATTTCCCCTTCTCCTTTTGTAGTAGGAAAATTACTACTACATGTTGCCATTTAAATTTGGTGCTTTGCCTGGACTGTACTACTGTTTGTCACACAAAGTTAACAGCAAGATGTCAAGAAATCACTCTTTGCAGCCTAAAATTTTTGCATTTTTTAAAATAAATAAATGTCAATCACTTTTATTCTTGATCCAATTGAAATGAGCTTTTTTGCCTTAAAAAAGAAAAAGCTCTGCTCTCTGTGGAAAGGAGAAAGCAAACGGTGTCACAGGTAAACTGTGCTGTGCACCTCTCCCTGTGGTTTCATCAAGGTGTGAACAGAGTGTGCTGCTGGCTGTCACAGTGTAAATTCTTACCCCATTCACTGCCTGCCCCCTCTTCTCCCACCACATATGAGTGTGTAGAGCATGTTTCACTTCTTGTCCACAGTCAAGATCTGCTGGTATAAGTTCCATCCCATTTCAAATTAAGGGACATCCCATTTCGTGTCCATACCTACAGACTCTGAATGAAGCTTCATAGAAAATTTCCCTGCAAAATTAGAAGGGAACAAACCTTGAGCATGATTTCTTTCCTGCTACCCCAGGAAAAAAATGATGGACTAATTTTTGTGTCTCTCAGCCTTTGGTTTAAGAATGATGGATATTTCTGTGTCCCTGCTTCTTTGAGTAATCCAACCCTTTTTCTATTACTATGCACTTTAAGCTGATACACTCTGAGAAGCAGCAGTGAGGAAAACTGTTTAACCTTACCTTATCACAGAACTAAAAAATATCATCACTAAACTCTCCTGGGAGTTTGCAAAATTGTCTGTATCCCTTGAGGGAAGAAAGCTTAATGAGTGAATCTTTAAATATTATCTCTAAAACTTACTGGGTAATGCAGGGAGATGTGGAGTCCGGGCAAAGGAGAAGTCAGTGTGTCAGTGATGCCTAGCCCTGAAACAGATGCGAAGGGAAAGCTGTTAGCCAAGACTGGACAAATATTTCCATTAGTTATCCCTCATTAGTCCTGTGACAGCCTTCTACTATTGTACATTTGACATTCAAATCCTGTAGTTTTTGGATGATAGTAATCTGTTAATTGATAATTTAGCTCACCAGTTTTATAAATGTGGTTTATCCATGAGTGTAATTTCAGATGTGATGAACTACATTACTTGAGTTTTAAATATCAGTGACAGCTGAAAGCCTGTCAGTCAGAAACCTGAATGTTTAAAATGTTTAAAGATGCCCTGGACTTTGATTTTTTCAGTTACATTTTCATGTAACTGAATTATATGTAAGAACTGAGAGAGCCTAAGGGACCTTTTGATCATTTAATCTGACATCATGCATACCATAGCCCTTCAAATTGTGCTCATGCAAACTAAGTGACTCTTTTCACAGAGTCACAGAATATCCAGAGATGGAAGAGACCCACAAGGATCATTGAGTCCAACTCCTGGTCCCGGAGACGACATCCTCAAGAGTCACACAATGTGCCCAAGAGTATTTTCCAGACAATTCTTAAACTCCAGCAGGTTTGGTGCTGTGACCACTGCCCTGGGGACTTCTTCCAGTATCCAACCACTCTCCGGATGAAGAACCTTTTCCTGATATCCAACCTAAATCTCCTCTGACACAGCTTCAGGCCACTCCCTCAGATGCTGTCACTGGGCACCAGAGAGAAGAGATCAGTGTCTGCCCTTCCTCTTCCTCTTCCTCTTGTGAGGAATTTGTAACTCCTCCAGGCTGAACAGACCAAGTGACCTCAGCTGCTCCCCATAAACCGTCACCTCTGCTGGGTCTGAATCTCATGACCAATGAAGACTAAATGCACTGATTTGTCCTAGAGGTATTTCATATCCAGAGTCTCTTGTTTTAATGACAAGAGTTTTGGTAAGGTTTTTTTTTTGTGGTTTTGGTTTTTCTTTTAACTGAAAACCTTTTCTGATCAACCACAAGAAAAGAGTAAAATCACCTGATTGAAAACAAGAAACATGAGTTTTAAAATATTATCATACAGTACAGGTATTAAATACTGAATATAGTACAGACAATGTGAAATAAAAATAGACCCAGAGGATTTACAAGTCTTAACCATGACCTTTCAATTTCAGTGTTTTAGGAAGACCCTAAGTCTTTTTGTAAAGATCTTAACATCTTTTCCAGCACACTCTCTCCTTGACTTTACCATCTCATTCCAATGGTGACTTCCAGCTAAGCTCTCAATCATTTCCCAATTTTCCTTTAAATTTGATGAACAGACTGAACTCTGCGGGAAGCTGCCTTCAGCATATATCTCTTTTTTCCTTTTCTTTTAAAGTTTAGACTTGATAAGTGGTTACATTACTGTTGTGGCCAAATTTTATATGTGTTCCTTTTGTTCTGAATCATAGTGTTATGCCAAAGGCCTTGAAGAAACTATATCTATAGCAGAAAGAACTGTTCTGTTCAGGTGATTTGATAGGCAAGGTTCCATTATATCATCTGGCAGAACATTACTTACACTTTAGCTTTCAGCTTTGTATTGATGAGTGTCCTGAATTGAATTTCTGTATTTTAAACTCAGCTGAATGTCAGGCTAATTGCTATAAAAACTACTGTAAAAGTGGATGTACCACATTTGAAGTACCCTAAATCTTTGGAATATCTGCTCTTGCAGTTTGCTCATTACTTCTCACTCTTGGAAAGAAGCGGGCAGGAATTTGAAATATTTAAGGTTTGAAATATAACCTACACAAACAAGAATTTATTATCTCATGTTAAAAACAGTGGATTGAAACCCTGTGAGTGTTTTTTATGTCCCAAACAAATGCCATAGTGAACATGAAGTAAATCTCCATAAGTTTCTGCTGTCTGTAGAGATTTCCCTTTTTTTTTCCCGCTTCATATCTATCAATCTCATCTGTATGAATTGCAAAGAGGAAACACTGTTCCTTACATTAAAAGGGTGGGGAAAAAGCCCTATCAGGAAGGGGTGCTAAACTTGGCTAAGACTTCTAGGCATATCTCATAAAAATACTTGATTTTGCACATAAAGGACAGGCCAAAAGAGGTAGAGGAGGGCAGTGTGTGTTTGCGTTGCGGGGTTTTTTTTTTTTCTTTTTTTTTTTTGGTGGTGTTTGGTTTGGTTTTGTTTAGGAGGGAAGATAGTTGAATGACCTGTTGGATGAGGGCATGTTACAGATGAATGTGGGTGCTGATTGACAGTGGCTGAACCTGAGCCAGCAGTGCCCAGGTGGCCAGGAAGGCCAATGGCACCTGGCCTGTATCAGCAATGGTGTGGCAGCAGGGCCAGGGCAGTGACCGTCCCCCTGTGCTGGGCACTGCTGAGGCCACACCACCCATCCTGTGTCCAGTTCTGGGCCCCTCAATCCAGGAAAGACACTGAGGTGCTGGAGCAGGTCCAGAGAGGGCAACAGAGCTGGGGAATTGTCGGGAGCATGAGGAGCAGCTGAGGGAGCTGGGGCTGTTTAGCCTGTAGAAAAAGAGTCTCAGAGGACATCTTATTGCTGTCTACAACTGCCTGGGAGGAGTCTGTAGTCAGGTGGGGGTTGTTCTCTTCTCCAGGTAACTTGTCCCTTGTACAGATGTTGAATTTATCCCAGTACTTCCATAATCCTACTGGCATTTCACATTTCAGTAATCACCTGATTACCAGATGAATAAGTACTGGACAGATTTTCAATCTGCACAAAGGCCCCACTTGCCAGAGGAGTTTAAGGATGCTCTGTAAGCACCCTGCTCAGACTTCTGTATAAGTTATTTTTTGCTGGTCTAATACAGCTACTGTAGCTACTGAAATATTCTTCCCTATTGTCTTCTGCTGTTAGGGGGAAATTGTGAGGAGGGATTATAAAGGATTATAGCAATTAGCCAGGATCAGAGGTGAGAGAAGAGCCTCCAGGCCTCCAGAGGTTCTCCCAGCAGCTGTCAATGGGGACACTTCTCATGTAGGCCTCTGGTTCTGGGACACTTCCACCACCTCCATCCCAGGCAGTAGAAACATCAAAATATAGTCCTTCCATCTATTAGAAGCAGATCCCCTGAAGTATAGAACAGCTATTTTCCAAAGTTTATTCCAAAAAGAACTGCCTTGCCTAGCCTGCTTCTAATGCAAATTATGTCCTCTGTAAGACTTTACAGCCAAACTACATGACACAGCATTTTGTGTTCTGTTTGGAAAGTAAATGGTTTTGCTTTCAAAGGAGAGAATTATAAGAAAGATGATTCCTCAAATAATTATCTACTGATGCAAATGAAGAAAATGCTATTAAGATGAACAACATCAGTAGCCACTTGCCAGAAGAAAAAATGCTCTTTCCCCTTCTTTTGCACTTTAAAATACTGGTGCAGCAGCAGATGTCTAACACCTTCAAAAGCACGAAATTCAAGCATTAAAATGCTGTCTGAATGCTGTATTGGTTTGTCCCACTCATCCAACTGTGACCAGGCTCCTGTAATTTTTCTTTCTTAAAGTAAATTTGCAAATAGGATTCAGAGAAGTCCATTAGCTCTAAAATGCTATTTAGAACAGTGCACCAAGCACTGTGTCAAGGGTGAGAATGGGCACTCGCAGACTTGAAATGTCATTTTTCTTATTTTGTTTTTCTCCTGCTACAACAGAGACATGGATCACTGCTCTCTGTGTGATGGCCCCAGCATGCTCTCTGCCATGTAGTTAACATCATACCCACCCTGGAAAATCACTGGAGCGTGCAGCTGGCCCACAGGAGTCAGGCAGGTGGCCTCTTATTAGTGTATTGCATGGCTTTGCAGTTTTCCTAAAGCTTGTTTATTGAGGCATCAGTCCTGCAAATGTATCTCATATTTATCCCTTTAACCATTAGTCTGGTTAGTCCCTCTGAAAATTAACAGAATCAACTGATGTGACAGCATGCAGAACATGCCACCCTCCTGAAGTGCTTAGGAGCAGTGGCACACATATGTGAGTGCAACAGGCCTTAGTGCTTGGAATTTATTGCAAATGAGAAATGGAGAGAAGGAAAAGCCCTTTGAAAGAAAAAAAAGAAGCAGGAAGGAAAAAATGTCCTCTGAGGCTTTTGCTTTCCAAGGTGTGTCACATTTTAATTTCATTTAATCTCAGTATAACCAGAAGAAGAGAAAGGCTATAAAAACAATTGAAACTTTACAGCATTAGACAGCTGGCATCTCTGATTATTGTTAAATAAAAGTGAGGTAGATCTGGCAAATGTTATTTTATTTTAAAATATGCATACATAAAGAGGAAAATGCTTGTATTATATAAATGCACAATACATATCTGTATAAATACATACATGCCCAAAGTTGGGGTTTTGTGGTCTTTTGTTTGGTCTGTTTTAAGTAATTTTTTTTTTTTTTTGAAAGGAGGCTCAGAGTACCAGTTACTGGTTAGGAAAATAATTTGTATGGGTGTCCTAGGTTACAATGTAAGATGTGCCCAAAGGTATGTATTCTATCACCATCTTCACAAGCTGTTAAAGCAGGTGGGGCAATGTTCATTGTCTCCTACCATGACTCATCCTTGATAACTCCCTCTGGGGGCTATCTCTGTTCAATGGGCAATCAAGGACTCTGCCCCATGACTCGTAGGTAACTCTCTCCGGACTATCTCCTGTTCATGGGCCCATCAATGCCTTACCTCATGACTCACCATCCCATTGTGAGATGCTCCGCCCAGAAGGAGGAACAGAGCATTCCCATCTGTATATAATCAGGAGTATGGAATACCACAGGCAGCCCTTACCTACGGGACTCCCCGAGGACAAGAGCTATGTAGCTGCCACTGGACTTTCCAAGGAAGAGCAGACTCTTCTACAGGATCACTGCTTCGACAGAACCACATCCACCACTTCAGGAGGACTGCAGCCACCACTTTATTGGACTGCTACCGCCACTCTGACTGACAGGGTGTCAGGTTGTGTTCTGACCCTGTCAGTGGTTTTCTTTTGTGCTATTGCATTTATTTTATTTTATTTTATTTTCCTATTAAATTGTATTTCTGACTTGGAGTCTCACTGGTTTGCTTTCAAACCAGGACAATGGGTTAGTTGGCTGCAGACAGTTTATGGCTAGTTTCGTCTGTAGGAAATTGGTCTTAGTTAGAGGAGTCCAAAAATGTGTGAGAAATTGAGCTAACAAGGAAACAAAATGGATAGTCATGAGTTCAGTCCTCAGACTTATTCCTTGGCCCTTTCTTTTAAACACAGTATAGTTACTCTAGGTGTCCAAGTGATTTCAAATTTTTTATGACATTAAAATCTCAATTTTAGTACAAAATTGACATATGGCTGTGCTAGCAACCCTGGAGGGTGAGCTTTGCAATATTTATTATTACCAGTACATTGTTAACTGAAACAAAACATTGCTTTAAATATGCATATTAATGCATTTGATTATTAAGGGAAAGAATAAAATCTGCTTTTCAGAGTTGACTGAAAATTCATAAATCATCCCTCAACTGCTATCTGTCCTTAAAAGGAGGTGTACATCTGTATTAGCAGATGTGCCTCTCTTCTAAACCCAATTTGGGATTGAGATTTGGTTACTCATCATCATCACCCTCAATTTTTATCTTACTGTTTGATTTGTTTGGAGGTGAACCAGTGGTTCCCTTCCAGACAAACACAATTCAGTGGATGCCTGCTTGGTGTGAGTGGCACCTGAACTCCACACATTTCAGTGCGTCCCAGCAGTCCAGCTGATGCAGCCTGACATGACCAGACACAAATGATAAATTAGGCCCACAAGAAGAAGTAATTAGTCTCATTATTTCATGTGTTCAGTTTGATTATATTGAGTTACTTTTCTGGATATCTCAGCTCAAAATTTATGTTCTAAAGCTCAAGCTGACATGATAACTGACCATGTACTAAAGGTATAATCCATATATACAAACTGAATAGTACCTAAATGTTTTGTCCTTGGCTTTAAAACAAGCATTTTTCTGGTGTTCTCTCTCACTTTCTCTTTCCTTCCTTTTTTTTAAATTCCCAAGGAACTTTGCCATCAGCTAACTAACCTAAACAAATCACAATAAACCCTGTATAGCTTTTCCTGCAACCACTATAAATGACCTATTTCAATTACTTTTTTTCTCCATTTCTACAAGAGCTTCAGCATGAATGATGACAAATCTGAACTAATAATAAAAATATGTATTTTAAAACACTTGGCTTACTGCTGTATTTCCTGGGCTTGAAACAGATGCTAAAATGAAGTCTGCTCAACGATGCATAAGGGTTGCTAGGGTGAAAAATACCCTGAAGCAGTGACTTGTAACCCTACCAGGTATTTCCCAAAACAAGGAATAAAACCATCCTTGCTCTCATCTCCCAGCAATCTGAAAGTTTGAGTTGATTATTTGTTACCATACTTATGTTAAGAATACATCAGAACATAAAAATTTGCCAGTATTACACAGGCCATTGTTGCTTTTGGAAATACAATGTAAGTACATGAAACTACAGTTCAGAGTAGTGATGACAGAACTTGCATTTACCACATGGCAAGAGCATATATAAGGCAGTAAACATGGCACAGACAAGGGGCAGCAGCTTGGTATTCTATGGCTAATATCCTTCTCTTGTACCTTCTCAGCAAGTGAACCAAAGACTGCTTGGATTTTAAACTGTAGTATGGTGAAAAAAAGCTACCCTGCATTGAGACAAATATAACTGTTTTATTGTGTTTCCTGTGCAGGCAGAATCTCTTTGTTCTTTTCAGACTGGTAAGTTTTTGCATTGTCCAAGAAGATTTCTCCTGGCATGTAGCAAACTGTCATACGCTGTGATTTCATCCCTCTTAAATCATGAGGCATCAGAGAAACAAATTTAGCTTTTGCTCTGAGAAAAGGCATCAGAGCAAAATACATAATGCATTCTGTGTGGTATGATCATTCAGCTCTTTGAGCTGTATAATTGTCCTTCCAGATTTAAGATTTCTCCCTTCAAAAACAAAGCAACCATTAATTTCTTTCCTTATTATTTTTATGAGCCTTCTTTCTCACTATTAAATGAATTTAAATAGAGTTCAGATATTTGAGTCTAAATCTTCAGCTAGAAATAAAACCTGCAAGGATACCTTGCCAATATCAACAAGTTAGTTTGATATTAGATCTGTCAATCTGAACATGGTTGACTATTTCTCTATTGATCAATTCAGGAAAAATGTCAATAATGGTTACTAATATTGGCTAGAAGTGCTTCAGGGTTCTTATGACTGAAGAGTTAAAACAAACTTTGCTCCCGCTTATGATTTAAAGAGAGTAAAACTCAACAGCCAAAGAATTTTGCATTTGAAGAGAGAGAAAAATAAGAGTGATTATTACTGACAAGCACTCCTCTGACACTCAAAAGTGATGGATTTTAAACATGTGTGTGCATGAAAAAGAAATAAAGAGATTTTTACCTTCCCTTTTGCATCCTTCACTCTCCCCTCCTCAGAAAAGTCTGTTTTTCTTGGGGAAGAAAAGAGATTATCAAGGGCAGGCAATGTTGGGTTGAGCTGACCTGGCTGAATGCCACGGTGCCCACCAAAGCTGTCACTCCTCTCCTCAGCTGGACAGGGCAGAGAAAATGCAATGAAAAGACTCGTGGGTGGGTCGGGATAAGGGCAGGGGGACATCACTCAGCCATTACTGTCACCAACAAAACAGACTCAACTTGGAGAATATAGTTTAATTACCAATCAAATCAGAGTAGAGTAATAAGACATAAAACCAAATCATAAAACAGCTTCCCCCTACCCTTTCCTTCTTCACAGGCTCTGCTTCACTCCCCTCCTCTCACTCCTCCTTCCACAGAGATGCAGAACATCTCTTTAAGATATATTTCCTTTCCCAAAGTCTGCCTAAAAACTCAAAAGTTTATTTTTCCTCACATGAAATCAAGATAACTGCCATTTCAGACTGTAATGATACTGCTAGTGCATATTTTGGAAAAAAATGCCTTTGCTTTCCATGCAAGCTGAAATCTCTGTTTGGCCTTGCCATGCACACTGTGAGGAGCCACAAGACAGATTTCTGTCATTGTCCTTAGCATGTAGTCATGCATCTTGTTGAGCTGAAGGGATGTTATGAGCCCTGAAAAGGAACAGAAAAAGCAAATTTTGATGTTTGAGCACCTTTCATGAATTTTATGATACATACTTTGTATGACTGATATTTTACTGATAGACATCTGATAATGGTTTGCTAACTTGTTGTAGAGAAGAGGTTTGGTTTTTCAGTAGCCAAGAACTTCAGCTTTCTTATGTAAGTTTTCAAAGTGATATAACATGGGCATGGAATTATATGAAACACACATCTTGGGAAGTAAATTGGTTTTAGTTTTGTACTGAGAAAAGTGGAAAGGCAGCTTGAATATCAACAGCTTTGCTCTAGAGAGCAAATAACTAAGAAACACTTGCTTAAGTGAGCATTAGGCTGTGAAGGGTTTCAGTCTCCAAACTAGTTGCCAAGATTGTTATTTTCATGCTCTTGCAAGCCAGATGTGATGTTGTTTTGGGGATAGGATTTTACCAAGGTAAAACAACACATCAGCCAGAGGCAATACAAAAACTAGATTTTAAAAAACTAAGCTTTGAAGAATTAAGAATGGCTTTACATATATTCAACTCACCTGGAAAACATGTTTTCTGTGACATGTTAGCTTGCTCATGACAGTTTCATAAGCCAACCTCATGTCCTTTTTTTGAGGTCCCTTGATAGAAATTTGCAATAAGTGTCAGCAATTACATCCTGGTTTTGTGAAGCTGGATACATAAAAGTCAGGGTACATGCCTAGCTCAACTTGGGTTAAGTAAATGAATTTTAATTTAAAAGTAATCACTTTTTCATATTTATTTATCAAAATCATTGTTTGGTGGTTGTAATTGCTGATAGAGGAGTGTAGCTTTTTTTTGTAACTAGAGATGTTTCCTTGACAGTTCTTCCTGCCTTGCAAAATAATGAGTTTCAGCAGTTTTCCCCACCAGAACTGGAAATAAATATTTGGAAAATATTGGAAGTATCTTTCAGATTGGGTGGGTGTGCTTGTATGTTTTGTTTTTTTATAATGGAAGAAACTTCCAAATTATAACCACTGTATAAATACATTAGGAAAGCTATTCTTAAAGAGGAACACTGGCAATTAAATTCTACTGACACAAGGCATGTAACTCAGGCTGAGGTATTAGGCAGCTGTAGCTCTGGGAGGAGTATATTATAGCTTGACGCAGTTTAGAGGCAACATCAAACTTTGTCAGGGGCACAGCAGGAGGAACAAAAAGTGCCTATAATGCCATTGTCAAGAAAGAATTGCACAACTTCTTTGAACCTGCTGAGACCCATACAGAAAGAACCCGCCTTTAATAAAGGCTGTCAGGCTGTAGGAGCAGGAGAGCTGGCAGTGAGGTACAAGTTGAGTGTCCCAGCTCCTCATAGTGTTTGTGTCACTCGCACTTAATGCCTGCATAGCTCTTAGTTCTTGTTCCTCCTGAGAATTAGAGAAATCAACACCTCCTTTGCAGTGCAAGAGAACAAGACAGCTTGTGCATTTTATACAAAAACTGATGTCACAATTTCCATGGTAATTTCTGGGCTCTTTATTTACCACTGGCAGGCTAAACAATGACTAAGAAATAATTGAAAATCAATTTAAGTAGGAACAATATAGTCTCAAGACACACAGAGAGACTGAATATGGTATGTGGTTGTTGAATTGCTATGAAAATAAATCCTAGAAAAGAGCATTATATCTGTATTTAATCATCTATTAAGATACACTTCTACCTTCATGGTGATTTTCAGATCTGATTTAATTCTGAAGTCATAAACACATTTTCTTAGAAGGGAAACAACTTTGTAGAAAGCTTTTCATCTGTAGTCAAAGAAATAAATGAGAAACTCTTGAGAAGGTAGAATGGCTGGATAGTTTTCATGCATGACAGAAATATGTTATGAGTTCATTTTTGATGACAGATTAAACAGCCATTTTAGGAGGCTTCTGACAGTCTTGAATCTTTAAGGTTTTGTGGGATTTTGCTTTGTTTGTTTGTTTTTAACGGCAAGCACAAAATCAAACCTGGAAATTTCTACAATATCATTAATTAATCACTTCCCAATGGCCAAAGAACTCCCACTTTTGAAGAAAAGAGCTTATGTTTGGTTAGCACTTCCAAGAACCGAAGTATTTACCACTGTTATGGTTTAACACCTAAACATGATTTGGAATACAGGAAGACCATTTGATACTTTTGGGGTTCTTTTTCTGAAAATTTCTCTTGGGACAAACTTGCCAAACTTGCTCCTGAGTTTCGATTCATAAGGAGAAAACCAAAGCTTATCCCACAGGCTGCAAGAACCGACATACGCTGAGGTGTAGAGCAGCTCAGCTAAAGACTTTTCAAAATCTGTGTTTTTTGTTGCTCAAACAGCTCTTGGCTTTCTTAAAACATTTGACTTGGGTGCTCAAACTGATAAAGGATGGGAGGTAATGGTGCACAGTTCTTTGTGTAATGATCTTTCAGGCTGGAAAGAGAGGGAGCTTTTGATCCTATACAGCTCTTTGCTTGATTCCAATGGGACTGGCCCCATCTTATGGTGGAGAGGAGTCAGATCTGCAGACCCTAAAAGTAAAGACCTAGAAATGCATGACAGTGGTTTGCAGCCCACACATGGTGCAAACACTGAGCAGGAAGGACCTGAGTTGAAACAGCTTCATAAAACCCCATACAGTTAGTTAATATAAATATAATTATAGCTCTAAAATAATTTAGAAAAAAAGTAACCCTCATTAGAGATATGGCTGTTTACTTATGAACCACCATTTCCAACATCATATATAATCCAGTAGAATTTTTTCCTTACCTCTCTCCATGTCCATTCCTTTCCTTCAGTAAAGTCCTCACCTTTTCTCTTCCTCAGGTGACTTTACATTGCACAGAAAATGAACAATCCCTTGAATAAAAGTCATGCACATGCCTCCCACCAACCTTCCTCCACCGTGATTTTTTCATGTTGCGACTACAGGGTTCTATTTTAACCCCGCTGCTGCTGTCAAAGCTTCTCCATCAGTTTAACTCTGCTGACTCTGATTTCCAATTCTTCCCACCAGTATGGCAAGATTTATTAAAATAGCAGAAAATTCCTAAGTTCACAGTTAATTGTAGTTAATTTATTATATTTTGATTCGTTCAACCAAATTTCTCATTACATGGAATTCTTTTGTAAGTTTATGATACACCTGCTAAATGAGGGCCTATTCCAAAAGGTTCCTCCTAGCAAAATAAATTTTAAATTGTTTCTGAAGTAAAACCGCAGAAAACTGTTGGCATACAAAAATGAATTCACTTAATTTCCAAACGTATTCTTAGGACTACTAGAAATTTCCTTCTTTTTGTGCTTCACATATGAACGTTTGTCCCTATTGAATTGTTCCCCATGCCAACGTGAATGAAGTTAGGATGATAAGGAAACACACATGGTGTGTGTCACGAACAGAGGCAGGAGCTGGCAAAAGGTAAACTCAGGCTTGGTAAAGGATTTTCAATTGAATGGATCAGTTTTAAATTGTTTCTGGTTATGTAACTGTGCAGTTCTCACCCAAACTGTACATAGCTTAGTGGGACTTAGTAAAGACGGAAATGAAGGGCAGAAAGAAAGAGAGTAACATATTTGTAATTCAGTCTCCAAAAGCTCTTTTATGGGACAGTTCAAAACCACGTTGCTTGAGAAACCAGTCCTGTAAAATTTTCCATGGAAGTTACACTTTTCTTACCCCTTTTGCTTCTTTGATTGCTGTTACAACAAATGTTTGGCTTTTAAAAATTCTGATTTCAAGTATCGTTCATGAAGAAATATTGGCAAAACCTTCTGCTTTACATGGCCCAGTCTAAAACTGATCCTTTATCTCATTTTTTATTTGTATTTTTTTTTAACCAGTGTCATTTAGAGTATGGTTTCGTTGCAGCCCTCAACACTTTGAACCACCCCTGGTGCTCCTCTGACTCCCTGATGAACTTAGCCAGGGAGATAAGCAAGCCAAAAATCAATTTTACATGACAGAAGTGAGAAGTGCACTCTGCACCGATTCTCTGCATCATATCACTCAGGAACAGCTCTGGTGAAATGGAAATGGCAGAAATATCGGGACAAAAATGGACTTTTTCAGTGACAACCAGCCACTAGATCATTTTAGCTTTAGCTGCAAAATGTCAAGGCTTTGCTTTGTTAACCCTCTTCATTAGACTTGTGGTGAAAAGAGCATCTCAACATTTGAACCAAAACCTTGTTTCAAGTAAAACCTTGTGTTCTGGGTTGGGGAAAACAAACACCACAGTCCTTGGCAAGCTTTAAAATACAAAGAGGTACTTTAAAAAATGTACTTGAAGAATAGTAGACATTATTACAAATGTCAATGGCAGAGCAAACATTATGTGAATACATCTATCTGTTCATTAGTAAGAACATATGAAAACTAGCAATTGAGCCTCCATTACAAGTTGCTTGAAGAAATACTCTCATTTTAAGTGATACATTGAGTACTTGCACCTTTCTGATAGAACTAAGTTTCCATTAGCTGCTCTGTACTGGTCTGAAAGCATCATAATTTGTCAAAACACTGCATGATAGAAAAACAATTACAGAATCACATAGATCATTTCTCAGCTTAAAAGTTGTCTATTTTTCATCTTTTCATTTTTAACCTGAGCATTTTGTATTATTGCAATAAGAATAGAAATTACTCTCTGAAAACTCTGACAATCAATTATTTCTCCTTTCTGTTTTTTCTAGTAATTACAAGTCAAAACATATCTAAACATAAATTGCTCCAGAACACAGTATATAAAACATTTTGATAAAGCAAGCTGCAGAAAGGAGACATATATTCTAACAAACTGCTTAGATGATATTTCGGATCCAAATGTGTGAGTGTTTTCCAAAATAATGAGGTTTGGATCCTATCACTTTGTTTTTACAGATATCTTTCATCTATATTCAGGTGTATTTCCTTTTTTTAGTTTGCAGTTTGTTATCTACTTCCTACATTCTTACATTCTTTCCTCCTTCCACATCTTTAAAGTAAAAATATACATACAGAATAAAACATATGACCTGTAATGTGGGAGCTAAAAAGAATTATCCTTTCCTTTTTCATTATTTTCGTGCTTTTCTCCCATTCTAATCATTATTAACTTTAATTCACCTTTACATTCAGATTGATTGTAGTGTGGCCAAGCTCACAGG
This sequence comes from Dicrurus megarhynchus, assembly GCA_013399195.1. Lineage (NCBI taxonomy): Eukaryota > Metazoa > Chordata > Aves > Passeriformes > Dicruridae > Dicrurus > Dicrurus megarhynchus. The sequence continues at coordinate 224,832 of VXAD01002044.1, forward strand.
CTGAGTTTGATGAGTTTCATTTGTATTTACCTGCCAGTTCCAGACAGACAAAACTCAGTCCCTCATGAAGTAGTAGGGAAAATGACGTTTTTGAGCGTCTTCATTGCAGGAGGTGCTCATCAGTTTCCTAGAGTATCAGAACTGGTGTATATCCAACAGGAAGAAAAGAGCCAATTTACCAAAATCTTGAGATCTTCTCCTTTCCTAATTATCTCAGTTAGCCTGGGTTTCAACTATCTGTTGCATAGCATCTACATGAAATTCTGACTTTTACTTTTAGCAGTAGCCTTTTTGCCTGGTAGATTTCATAACACAATTATTATTCTGCTGTTTTAGGATAATGCCTTCTTTCATTAAACAATTTAACCTTCACATCTATTCAGCATTAAGATATCCAAACTGGAAATGTTCCTTTTTAAGTGCACGTTTTTTGGAAAAAAAGAGATTCTTTGTATATTTATAAATTAGTTTTATTTTAATGAAGCAAAAATACTTATTTAAGAATATCTAGCTAATTAGATAACCACTTATTGCTCAAAGCTTGGACTCAGGAGTCTTAGAGATTTTTTCTAACTGAAATTCTGTGATTCTGCCAGAGCCTAAAAATGAAAAATTGAAAAGGTTGAATATACTGTATGCAATATTTGTATTAAATTAAATAGTCATACTCATGTGCACGGTATATCAATGTTTGTGCCCACATGAGAAAAGAGTTACTTAGCTGGGAATGACTTTTACATCATGTGTGGTGTGACTCAGACTTTCAGAGCTGTTCTCTTTCAACTGTACCCACAGCGAAATCCATCTAATATCTTCTCTTTGAAAGTGCACAGGAAAAGATGCTCATGCCCTAAGGACTGTAAATCCCAAGTGTCAGTGGAAGCTTGCTCTATTCTTTAAAATACAGATCATAAAATGTTATCTCTGTCTTTTCCTTCCCCTGGAATCTTCCAGGCGAAATCCAAGACCTCCAACACCCTGATGAGATGAATGCCTGTAAAACACAGTCATTGGTTTATCATCTCATGCCATTAAGACTGAGTAAATTTCTTACTAGAGGATTCTCCCAAAAAAACCCAAAAACAAAGAGCCAACCAACCAAAAAAAAAAAAGCCCCAACCCCCCAAAAATCAGCAAAACAACAACAAAAAAACTCCACAAAAAACCCACATAAATCAACCAACCAAACCAAAACACAAAAAAAGGAAAAAAAAAAAAATACCCAACCCAAAAACCCCAAACCAAAACCAACCAAACAAAAAAAATCACCACAATTTGTGAAATTAACTCATCACTCTATTTGTATTGTTAAAGCAAATTTGACATTATTCTTCCAAATCTCACCCTTAGTTTCTGACAGTAACACATTTGCTGTTTTGAATAGTGGCATGGTAGGTTTGGTTGCGTTGTTCTTCTTCCTTCTTGCAAATGAAAACTGCTTTTTTTCAGCAACAGACTCTAGATTTTAGGATCTCCTGGATTCTTCCCAGGGTAGGGATGATGCATCTTTGCCAAACTCGCAGGGCCTCTGTTCTAGGGCTGATGCCACTTCAGTCCTTTCACTGTGCTTCTTTCTCCTCTAGACCTGCCTTTCCACATTTCACTTTCTAACTATAAACAGGGACGTTTCTGGATGGAAAATCTGTGTGAGAAGATGCTTTTATTTTTTTTTTTCTTTCTTTGGATCTGTAATGACCTTTGTTCTGCAAACCTTCTTGATAAAGAACAACCAGTCACTCAGCAATTATGTGAAAAGTAACAAAACATCATTGTAACTTTTTTACAAGGTTCTGCTCAAATTTTGCCAAGTCCAAACTTTACTATGACAAAACTTCAATTTTCTGCAGAAAGTGCTGTGTATTTTTCTTTTTTATTTTATTATTTACTTCAGCAATTGATTTTGTGTTTACATCTCCAGTTCCTGTTTGGACCTGATTCTCCTCTCTCTGTTGAAAGACAGGAATTTCAGCAGGGTTGCTTTTGACTTATGGTGGGGCAACTAAGAAGACAATCAAAGTGAAATAGTTCAGCAAAATTTACTATTTGTGGCAAATCAGTCTTTTTTCAGTACATCTTCTTCTGAAGTGTCTGTTACCTATGTGTCTTCAGCAGAAAGCTTGAGTTAAAAATTGTCAAATTGTCTAAGTTGCACAGTTTCTAAAGTGCCAAACTCTACAGTATCTTACCCTTTTTTTAAACTTTCAGGAGAAGTTTTGACAAGTGATTAAACTGATGCAGACTTCAGAACACTCAAAGCTTGAGACATAAAATAACTACAACTGAAGGTTTGAAAACAGTGATGATAAATTTCAATGTTTTTACACTTCCTAGTTTAAAGTAGACATATCATAAAATACTTAAGTCCTGGCAGCTTTTCTCAGTGATGTTCGGAGTGGTATGGATAAAAGCATACCATTTAAAACTCTTTATTTGGAACATCAAAACAACCCCCTAAGTTTTTCCTTCTGAGGTTGTGCTGGTTTAATGCAAACTTTTCTCATGGCAACTGGATTTCACTCAGTAGAAGGGAGATATGGGTAATAAAGGAAGAAGAGAAAAAGCACATCTCTATGTTTTGGGGTTCTTTATCTGCACAAATGTAAAGGAACAGCTCTGTGAGAGAAAGAAGCAAGATCATTAATGTTGTACAAGAGAAGAAACAAGGGCTGAGTGGTTGATCGTCATTCAGGACTACGACAAAGCAAGCAGCTAAGAGCTTTAATTTGTTTTGTGAACTAGGAACATTTTTGCAGCTACAGTAAGTGATAAGTAGAAAGAAGGAAAAGCCTTAACCAGCCCAAAGATTTAAAAATATTGAAGAAAAATCATTGCCATTCTCTGTGTTTTCCCCTGATTTTCATGTGAAAGATTAAATAGCAGTACATTTCACAGCAGGAGAGCTGGAAATAGCCTCGCTACCCAGAGAATGCTTGTGAGCAGTGAAGCCAAAAGATTCCACCACCTCACTCTCTAGCACTTTATTAGGATTAAATGTTCAGTCACTTGTTTGAAGGTGATTATGAGATGAACTAGGGTAGGCTATGATGCATGCAGGCAATTTTCTTTCACGTAATGTCAGCAGTAACAGTGACAAACCTTAAAAACATTCATACTAAAAAGTATAATTAGGTTTGTGCTCATTAATTCTTATACTAGAATTTCATTTTTCATAAGATATGCAATCTTGAAGAAGACGAGGAATATTAGCTGGAGGGTTTGCTTAGCTGAGCTCAGAAAAATTAAAGAAAGGCTAATTTCTTCCAAAAGAAACAGTCTTAGGTGTATCACACAGTGTGCAATTACTCATATGCTCCTTCTGAAAGAAAGGTTATTTTTCAGTCTATGCCACGAATTAGATATTTTCAAATCACCATTGTTAACTAAAAGCATTTGACAAGGAAACAGTGTGTGCTATGCTACCTCTGAGACAGAGGTTCCTCTGAAGTTCAGGGTGAGGCTTGTATAAATTAGTGTAATAGCAAGTATCACACTCTTGAAACCTCAGTAGATCTGGCCCTGGATGTTTCATTACATTTGAGCATGGCTGTGTGCTTCAAAAAAGACAAATTTTGTTTGTCATGCAATGCAGTGTGTGCTTGCCACTCATATCATCATCCCAGCTGCAGGGTGGCAAGGCAAATTCCTCCAAACTGATTTGTATCCACGGGTTTCATGCTGGGTTTACAAAATTTGATCTGTAAATAAGGTCAGGTCTCTGAACATGAGGTCTGGCATGTTTTATATTCTTTCTGCTTCAAAATTCACATTCTCACAGCTATTCTGATCATTGCATTTGTCTTTTTTTTTTTCCTCTATGCCCATTCAGTAAATTGTAGGAATATCCTGACAGCTTTTTATTACCCTGAAGTCTTCATGTTACCAGATAAACTTTTTGGTTTTGTGCTAGCTTAAGTTATCACTACTTACTGCTTAGTTTCCCATTGCTGCAAAAACAAAACTCCTTGTATTAAACTCATGCCAGAAGAGTAATAGATGAAAATTCCACACAATTTTTCTTGAGGAAGTTATGAAGTTGATTTAAACTTTCAGCAAACAACTAGATTAAATGCTACAATTCCACTTCCATTTTATTTTCTTGCAGTAGGAGAATTCAAGTTTGCCATAATATCCAAAGCAGCCAGAAACTGATAGGATTCAAGAAAAGGACTTCTTATCAACATCAGGCATTCTGCTACAGGAATAAAGTTTAGCATAATAAAACATGGATCTGGTTGTACCAAACATTGTTCAAATTAAATCAGCTTCTTGAAAAGTGCTCCGTGCCTTTGTGTCAGTGTGCTGATCTCATCTGCTCAACAATTGTAAATCTAAATCTGCAATTTCAGAAACTTTCAGCCATGATCTAGCAAGATCCAACACAATCTTTATAACATTTCCTAGGACTTTACTTTTTAGAGATGTTTACTATTTTAAATTCAAAAATAAAATTTCATTTTGAGGAAGCTGAAGGAGACTGATTGTAATTATGCTTAATTGGAACTTCCACAGCGTGGCTGTACCTGGCTGGATAAATCATCCATACATGTTACTCAATGTTGATTGAGTAAGCATCCACAAAATTCCGGTGTCCATTTCCTAAAAATCTTTGGCACTAAAAATGATTCTTGAAATATAATGACCGAAATAAAACTTTGAATAAATTGAAGGATGTGATGGATTTCTTGTTGATCAGAATTACACTTTTTTTTTTTTTTTACATGAGAATAGCAAGACATACAAAAGGACTTTTGATCTCTTAAGGGAGTTTTATTAACATGGGGATGATCAGAAGCTGCTGGGCATGGAAGATTGAAATTAAAAGTTTAAAATTTTGTTTCTTTCTTATCCACTGCTCCATTGCTTCTTTGTAAAATGCTTTTTTTTTTTTTTTTTTTTTTTTTTTTCCATTTTGGCAGGACTTCTGTTTGTGTTGTGGGTTTTTTTCCCAGGTGAGGTTTCACAGCTGAGATGAGATGATCTAACTACTTCTTGACACTAACAGGGAACATTTCACCCTTGGTCTCACCCTCAGTCTTAGACTAATTCTGGTTGTTACCTAATCCCTATGTGAGCTGGTACAGCAGAAAATTTTCTTTTTCTTATTTCTTTTTTTTTACTTTTTTTTCCCCTTGGATAGTTTAATTTTTCATCATTTTAATGAGCTAGGGGACAAGAATGCAATCTCAGCTTGCAAAAGAAAAGTGCATAATGGTTCTCTGTTTGTAGTGATCCAAAATTGACTGACTTTCTTGCTTATTAAAGATCCAACAGGCTGAAATTGTCTTATATTATGTTGTCCCCTGCCCCCAAAAAACACCCACAAAAACAACCCCCTTCCCCTAAGCCTCCCAGAACTATAAAATACTTCATTTCTATTCAGAAGGAACACCGTATCTTGAATTTTGTGTTCTGAAAGAAAACCTAAACTGTGTGCTGTGTCCCTGAACTATATGACACCTAATGAGATTTCTAGTTCTGCTCCTTCACACACCTCTTTTTCTCTCATCACAGATTGCCTCATGTATTTTAGCTGTTTGGGCAGTTAGAGAGACGTGAGAGCATTTAGGAAAGTGTAGTTACAGATTTTATGATGCAGTAAAAAAGGAGTCAATAATTTGCCCAAGCCACAAAGCCCCACATCCAATAACTGTAGCTCTCAAGAACAACAATAGTAGAAAGGAATATATTTCAGTCTCTAAAAGAGAAATGGTTCAGTCCACGTGTCCAATAATAGTTAAGCAGGATTCTGAATAATAAATGTGAACTGCATATATAGCCCTGGAAGGTGTATTTAAGATAGGGATCATTTTGTGAAAAAGGGTGGAAAAATAATGCAGACAAAAGTGGACAGGGATTTATTAACAGAGTAAAGTTTTACATTTCTTCTAGAACATGGAATATGGACTAGTGTGGGCAGATATATGTGTGTGTATATATATATATATGTATATATATGTGTATATACATACATGAGAGAGGAAACAGTACACCAATTCGGGAGTCATAAATGTGTCCTGCAGGTTTATTTGGTCACACTGCTCATAAATTCGCTGAATAGGACATGAAATGCTCCTACCAAGTTTCCAGAGGAAGTCCATTGTATTGAGCTATGTTTCCCCTGAACTTTTCTGTTAGATGTGATAAGGGACCTTACCTTCCTTATTGACCTGGCAGTAAAACAATGGTCACTCTCTCATGCTGTAAGAACCAACTTTTCTTAGAAAAGAGATCACAGAGATCTTCTCAAAATGGCACCAGGGAAGCTGCCAGTGAGAACTCCCCCCAACACTCCTCCAGCATTAAGATGTTTTAAGCTTCTGGAGTAGGAAATATCACACCTGTGAAAATATTTTTAGCCAGCCCAACAAGTGTTCCAGCCATTTCGAATGGCTGCCTGTCCTGATACTGGGAGGAAATTAGATTGAAGCCCCAGGAATGGCAAATCCTGAAGTAAGTAGCAATTTTGGGGTGATTTAAGACCTCACAGAAAGGGTGGACGCCAAGAAAAGTAGGCAGCTGTGCTCCAGACTAGAATACATAACACTTTGTAGCTCTTAGTGTGAATACCTAAGCAGCTCTGGCTATTATGCAGAGGGATCTCAGTAGTAATTTTCTGAGGCACCAAAGGTAGCAATGTGTTGCACAAAAACAACACCTCCTGTCTCTTGAGGATCCAAAGAGGGGCATCTGCTCGGCCATTTGTTAAGTGTGCACGGTGCCTGTGCCTCCAGGCAGGAGATTCACAGCTGCTTTGTTATATTAGGAAATTTAAATTAGTTTTGCTGAGACACGAGGATGGTTTTATTTAGTTTGTGCCTCTATATCAGGCATTTTGAATTCGAGATCCTTGCCTCTTCGTATGGAGAGACATATTACAGATGTTTGCACTCTGCAGAAAAAGTGGGGATTCTGAGGTAAGGTGGTTAAAGGCAGAAGCTCTGTCTTGAATAGACTTTGCTTTTTAATCATAAGTACATTAAAATATAAATGAAATGAAGTATAAAGGACAGCAAGAACTCTGAATTTAGGTGAAAAGAAGGGTTCATGTGTAAACATGTCTCAGGATAAACATAAACTCAGAAAAGCTTTTAGGGGCTACTTTCAAAAGAAATGTATAAAAAATGTGCAAAAATTTCAAAAAGTCTATTTCTATATTTTTTATTCCTTTCATTTACCTCTAGTTATGCAAAAGATCCAGTTTGTTCTTCTTTGAGACAAATAAAAAATAACCGGCTGTGTCACAAAGAGTCGCACATATTCATAACTCAAGAAGTTAGTCCTTTTTGATTTTTTTGCCTGTAGATTGTGAATATATTCTGAAAGTCAAAACCCCCAGTGCCTCTGACACACTCTTCCTGGTCAATGGTCTTTATTTCTAGTCAAACAAAGGGTGGGAGAACTCCACCCAGTAAAAAGGAAGTAATACAAACTCTCCTTTCAATAATACAATTTTGCACTTCATAAGGGAGCAATCTCCTCTGTTAATCTCTTCCATTTTTCAAAAATCTCCATTCATTATGCAACTAGGCTAAAAGTTAAATATGTACTCCTGAACTCAGATCATCCTGCTAATTCTCACCTTCCTGCATAATTTTCTTCAAGAATGGGATTAGCTGTGCTTTCAGATCTTGGAGAAACTCAGTGCCACGGACAAGCAGATGTAGTGAACATTACCAGGTGTAACATGCTGCCTTCACAGCATCAGCAACTTTTGTGCCTATTTCTTAACTCTTCTTACCTTGCTGATAATGGGATCTGAATATATTCCTTGACACATTCATCATCAACATGCTGTCTGAGCACCACGTATAAATCAGCTCTGTTATCAGGGAAAAGCTGTTACAGAGCTGGCAGCTGTAGCCTGTAGCCACCTCTGCATTTTGATGTGGATGGGGGAGTTTACTGAAATTTCCTCTGAAGTTAAAGACTTCAGGATAAGGCTGTTCATTGCTACGCACATCTTTCCTCCCAAGGAGTTATCCAGCATCAGGCCTGCCGTGAGATTTGAAGGTTTTTAGTTTTAACCATAGGTGTGTTAATATATGGGCAGAGAGCCATAGGACAACAGTGGCTTTTGAGGCAGCTGCAGAGTGTGTTAAGGTCATTAAAAATGCTTTCGTTGTCTTATTGGGAATGCAGACCGAAAAAGTTTTGAACAGGATGCCAACTGATTTCTTCAGGCTACGGAAAAATCTCAGGACAGAGAAAAATTCCAGACTGTGTGTTCAGCTATTTGCTGTGTGTGGGTGCAATGCTCAATAACAACAGAGGGCAGACAAATTATGAAAGTCTTTGTCTGGGACATTTATTTTTTGATGGAGGCAGCACAAGCTGAAAGGGAAAAAGAAGCCGCTCAATTTTACATTTGCACCGTAACTTCCAAGCATAATTGTGAAAGAATAACAGCGGTTTGGAAACTGAGTGGGACTGGAGAGAAACAAAGCAAACCCGTGATACTCGGCAGAGTGACAGCAGAGGGCACCAGTGGCCTGCACTGGAGAAAAATGACCTTCTTTTTTCCCTTGTAAATTGCTCAATAAATCCTTGTTTGCTCTTACCAGCTTAATGCAACAAAGCCGAAGCAGTATGTCAATTTTAAAAGATTCCTAAGGCTGATTCTTTTGGGTGTTCCAGATATGCGCTTGTGACAGAAAGGCAGCTTCCACCATCTGATGCCAGACAGAAACCAGAAAAATGTCCAAAGTGTTGTTTATTAAAATTTATTGCTCACACATTTGCTGAAGGTAATCTAATCATAAAAGCTTGTTGCTTGGGAATTTTTAGCCTTTCACCTTCCAAGAAAAGTATTTATTCCACTTATAAAATATTCTGTGCCCTATATATTAGTAATCTAAAATTTTCGAAGACTGGGTAAATTGTGATTTATGTGACAGTTACTTTCATGAAAACTAGCAGAAACAGAAGAGAACATATTAGGCTGCTGAAATCTATGCATAAGTTCCTGGCTTATCTATAAAATGAAGGTGACACATTTACAAACATTACGATCCACACAGATTATTCATTGCATTTAAATTGTACTAATGTGCCTGTTTGAATAGTACCTACCATAAGTATTGCAGCTTGCTCGTGTCCCTGAGACATTCCACTTTTGTCAGGTACAAGGATTGGCATGGCCTCTGCAAGCCATGTAAGCATGCAAATATTTTTATTTGTACTATGTAAATATTATATTTTATGTTTTCCTGATATTAAATACCACTTATAAGTGTGTCTATACATATTTATATACTTTTAAATTATTGTATTGTGTTTATCTTTATGATAGTGATCTAAATATCTCTAATGGGCTGAGAGTAGGGGCAAATTCTTTGCAAATAGCTTTGATGCAGATTAGTATTTAGACATCTTCAGAGAATAATGAAATCATCAGCTACTGCCCGACCAGGGATTGAGAGAGGAATAAGTAAACCCATTGATTATTCACTTGGCTTGATATTGTATTTATTATTACATTTTCATATTTGTTTATTGAAAATAGCCGTGTGAAGATAATGACTTGAAGACCAGTCTTCATTTCCTGGCACACTCAAGCAGCTAGTCTCCAAGGACTTTGAAGCTGGCGTGCTCTAAATTTGTAATAAAATACCCTTTTAATTGTTAAGCACAGAAAATATTACTTTTATAAATATTTGATGAACAGAGATGCTTTATCTATTCATTAGACTCCAGAGCAATATATGTTAATTAGCAGAAGATGAATAACAGCATTTAATATTCTTTGTTTACAACTGAAGGTCACATGGAAGAATATATTAATATGTAAGTTGTGACCTTCACATTTTGTCAGTTTTAATAAGAATGGGCTTGTTTGCCTTTATATGGTTAGATCTGTGTTTGATTTTCAGCTTTAATTATCACAATTAAATTCACTCCCTGTGACAGGAAAAATGCATTATGATTGACCAGACTGGTTTGGTTAGTTTTAGGTCTTGGACAAAAAAAGAGGAAAAAAAAATACTTTTAAGAAGAGAAATATTTGTTCACATGCCAGAGAACAAAATTATAAACGACTATTGGGTAAAAGAGTTATTATTATCAGAAATAATCAGAAATAGGTATCAGAAATAATATCAGATTAGTAGTTTTCTTTTCAAATATTTACCTTGATAAGAAATAACAGTCATGCAAAGATAAGGGCACAGTTTAGGTCTCTTGCTCTGTGTCATGGACACACTCCAAGCTCACAAAGCTGTTAGATAGCACAACTCTGTTTAAAATTGTATGACTGGTAAGTGTATTACATTTACAGCTTTCAGGCATGATTTCACAGAACAGACAGCAGGGAGGAACAAAGAAAGAGTAGGCTAAGAAGAAATGGTGTTTAGAGCTCATCAAAAGCTGATTTTGTCAGATTGGTTTTTAAAGGGAACTGTGATTTCCAGAAAATCATCATTTTCTTGAAAAAAAAAATTCTGTAGTTTATCTTGGGAACTGGAGTTCAGTCATTCAACAGCCTAGAAAAGATCCATGGAATTACTGGTTCATTAAAAAAAATTGCTATTTTTCTTACTGATTTTAAAATGAAAAGAAACAAAAAATATCAGAGTTTCCTCCAGGATGCACACTTAAATGTCTGATCAACAACAACTGGAGAAAACTCTTCCCAATACAATGTTTAACTTTGTAGAAGGTAAAGCTGTGGCCTACCTGCTGCATGTAATATATTTTGTTAATAATATAAAGATCTTACCAATGGGGTGTTCTGTTTTTTGGGTTTTTTTACTGGTTAGGCTGTGCTGTTCTTTTCCCTGTTTCCATAAAGTATGGTCTAAAGGGAATTCCTGTGTCATAAAAGGGTCAGACTACATAATGGATATAAAGGAAGTCTCCCCCCGCCCAAAAAAACCCCAGAGTTACTTTAGCACAAGAGGACACGGCCTCAAGTTGTGCCACAGGAGGTTTAGATTGGATTTTAGGAAAAAATTCTTCACTGAAAGGGTAGTCAGGCATTGAAACAGGCTGCCCAAGGAAGTGATGGAGCCACCATCCCTGGAGGCATTTGAAAGATGTATGGATGCTGCTTAGGGACACGGTTTAGAGGTGGGCTTGGCAGAGCTGGGTTTATAGTTGGACTCAATGACCTTAAAGGTCTTTTCCAACCTGAATAATTCTGTGATTATCTGGTTGTCACATAATCTGTAAGTATAAGCTTCTCCCTCCCCACTCCCCATCCCCCATCTCTGATGTCATACCATCATCCTTCTCATTCAAAAGCAGAGCAGGAAGAACACCTCAAGTCTTCATCCTGATGATAAAATACTTGATTTTTCTCCTGCACTTTAATGCTGTACTCTAAATGCGAACACTGAATGTTGACTTCTTTGCACTACCATAGCCCATGCTCGTGTTACAATAACGTGTTGCTCACAGAGAAAATAACAGCAATAAAGCCTGGGATCACTGTGCTTCTGCTATCAGTATTTCTGCAGTGAGACTTGAACTGTGCCTTATCTTTGTGGGTTTGATTTACATTTCATTAAGTCTATTTTCTTCTGTGAAAAAGCACTTTCTTCTTATTTGCATAAGCATATACATTGCATAAATAGCATTGACTATGAAGGAGTCATCCTACTGGAGGCAAGCAAGAATTATGCACATTCAAAGCAAGAAGTGAATAGATAAGGTGTATTATATCTCTTGAAGGGGAAATTTGCCAAAATGTTTGCTGAAAACCTTGAGTTTGTAGATTTGTGCTCCTCGTGAAGGTTGCCATGAAAAATGGCACCCAAGATGCTGAGGGAGAAATGTCGTTATATTAGGAAAAATGTCCCTTTTTTGGGAATAGTGCTGATACATTAATTAATCTATTCTTCCCTGTTCTGAGGCAATTGTGTTTCTCTACTTGTGGAAAGGAGCCAACCCTCTGTTCCAGTGCTGTGCTCTCCTCCCCTTAGTTCTGATGCCTGTCCCAGAAACACCAGCTCTTGCTGGCATCTCTGTCCTCACCTCCACAAGAAGCAGGGAAAGCACTGACAACAAACCATCTCTCTCCTTCCCTTCCAGCATCACAGAGTTGTTTGGTAGGTATTGTCCAAATGTTTTCACTCTGATTAAGTCTTTCTACAGAATTCCAAAGCCATTTAAACCTTGACCTGCAGTGACACAGCCAGTATCAGAAGTCTTTAATGGACTTTCTTCAGGGGAGCAGAGCTTGATTGAGGTGAAGATGGCAGATGATGGCAAAATGTGTTGCTCTTTTATAAGAAGACCCAGTTTTCTTTTTATTCTCAGGACACAGGCCTTTATTAGCACATGTGTGAAAGCCCATAATTTCTAGAGCATTTACAACAAATTAGGGATTAAATTCTTCGCATAAGAAAATCCCCCTGCATTATTAGAAGATGAGGATGTATTCCCCACTGGGCAGCTATTCAGAATATGTCCTACAGCAATCGTGTCCTAGGAGCGTGTCCATGTGTCCCAGGTGTGGGAAATGCAGTAGAGGGAACAAGACCATGGAATCTTAGAATGGTTTGGGTTGGGAGGGACCATAAAGACCATCTTGTTCCAACCTCTCTGCTATCTTGAAATCTGCCTCAAGTTCTATTCAAAATTAATTAATATTGCTTAAATTAATTCATGGACTTCTCTAAATTGCTTCACGGGATATTTAACAGACACCTTAACCAATACAAATTAACAAACAGTCAGTGCTTCTATTATAAACCAGAAGCCAACATCCATTGCATTTTTTTTCATTCCTCTCACTGTTCTTCTACTCAGAACTGATTTGTTTGCTAAAATTAAGGACGGATATCTACTTTTAGGCTATAGACAATAATATATATTGTGATGATAGAGGAGAGGAGAATGGCTGTTGCATTGACTGATTTTGTTGGAGAGTAGATGGATTTTCTAAAAAGGGAGAGGACTTTCCCAGTTATCTGTTGGGAAAGTTGGTAAGTCTAATGAGCAATACAGAATAGCTTATTCTTGGTCTTGGGAGAGTTTACAAGAAGAATGAAAACAAGTTTCTGGGAGAAATAGGAGAAATGAATTAGCAAAGTTGAAAAATTGAAACCATTTAGTTCAGTTTTATTATCTTTAAAAATGATTCTGCAAACACAAAGCTGTCTACAGACTCTTCTATTAATGAAAAATTATACCCTACAATTATTAGTTATTGTTGAAAAAGAAACTTCTTTTATGCTTTTGTTTGCAAGAAGAACTGTGGCCTAAGCATTTTTTTGTGTGATAATGGACTAGTTTTTGCATTAGACACATTTGTCAGATTCAGCCAGACAAAGCCTATGAAAGAACTTAATAAAAAAATCCTTTACAACAATCGAGACTTAAAAGTCATCCTTTAGAAGATTAATATATATCTGACCTTCAGAGGAAAATGACACCACCCTAAAATGGCTGAAAATTTCAGCTTGCTATAGACAAAGGAGGCAGAAAGTCATGGGTTTGACATCATAAAATTTTGTACTTCGGTCACTGTTTTAAACAGGTATCTGAAATGCAAATCTGCTACCATACTGACACAACCTTTTAACATTCAGTAAAGAGAGATGATATTAGAGATTTATTGGGTATCACTTAGGAAGGATGTACAATTACTACTGGCAGAAGTTTTGACTACATAGTCAAAACCTAAAAAGAAGAAAAGCTTAAATAAATACCGAGTTGACAAGTTAATTAAAAAAAAAACAACAAACCAGCAACAACAACAGAAAAAAACGCCTCTGAAGATTAATTTGCATTCAGAGCAAAATAATTCTGTTGCATGAGGCATTTAGTTCAAAATACTATTTGTTATTTTAAAAGACTTCTCTAAATGTCCTTGCCTTGTATTCATTTATAGTCCCATTTAGATTTGTCTTGTGTTTAGACTCAATAGAATCTATTTATTCTCAGTGTATTTAAGACACAGGGTATGTAGCAATGATAAAAGAAAAAAATATAGTTCTTGATATCCTTAGGCCATAGAAAAAAAAAAAATGATGAGACACAAAACTAAGACGGATTAAAAGAAAAGGAAGATATTTACAGTGATTTACAACAGAAACTTCACCTTAAAGACTTTTCCTCAGAAGCAGTGACAGTTTGTGCAAAACTTCCATCACCACTCCAGAATATTCAGGGGAATTTTTTTTATTTTTTCTTTTCTCTTCCTCATTACTGACACATAGGACAGTAAAGTCTCCCTAAGTATGACATAGGCCAGACTTAAATTGCTTGCTGAATAAATGTTTCATTTTTTTTACAATGGAGATTATTACCAGATTTGGGATACTGGCTCAGCTTTGAGATGCTGTCACTCCATTGGAAAGAATATCAAAATAAGACAAGTCCTGTTTTCAACTATTGCAAAGTTTTCCCAACTCTCATGCATTTCCATCATGTAGAGAGGATACATGAAAGAGCAAATAGTTTCTGGTGAGGAACTTTTGGCTGAGCTTCATGGAGGCACAGGAAGTGTGCCTTGTTTGGGCACAGCAGAGGCAGTTTTTCAAAGGTTGACCTTTAAACAAAGAACTGTGCATTTTGGTATGAATTTCTGCCCATAAAGACAAGTAATTACTCAACAATATCAGCAGAGCATGTACTTTTTGTGTGCTAGACCTGGCTGGTATCTGTTCTGCTGTGGGCCTCTTTCTAAATGGGACTGGGACAAGGAAAGGTGATCATGGAGGAGCTGTGTAGTGCCTTTAGTAACACCCACGTAAACCAAGAGATAAATGTCTGTCCTCAATAAGGGCCAAGAAAGTACAGTAAATGACAGGCTTTTAGGATGTAAAGGAACAAGTAACTAATTAGGACATGATTAGGACACTATATAAATCCATGGTGTCCCCATATCTTGGGCATTCTGTGCAGTTCTGATTTCCCCATTCAGAGCTGCTAAAACAGAAAGGGCAAAAGGGAATGTCAAAGGTAGGGAGCAGCTTCTCCAGGAGGGCTGACTATTTGGACTAGGATATTGACGTCTGGAAAAAAAGAAAATGATACAAAATGTGATAAAAAGTCCATATAAATCACCTGAAGTCAGGTATTTGACGTCTTTGTTTATAAAACCATGGGAGGGATGGTGAAGGCATTTATTTCCTCTTCTAGAATGAAGATAGAGAGCGTTTTTTGTTCATATTTTCAGAAATAGCAAATAAGATGGAAGAAATTTTCTGTGATAATACCAGAAATACTCCCGTGACATAGATCTGTACACAGCTAGTCTGAAAAATAATACAGAACCTAAGCTTCCAGTGTTCAAGGGAAGAAAAAGTACCACAAACCTAGGACTGTAAAATACTGCTATTTCAGGAATCACCATTCTTGAAAATGTATAAAATTGAACAAGTTTTGAAGTCATATCAGTCAATAATGAAAAGGAACAACAGACTGAAAAAACAATTAGACCAAATTTTCATTTCATACACTTTTTAATTTAAAAGTATATTACAATATTCATTAACAATTCTCTCTGAGAAAAGAGAAATGCTTAAAAAAATTAAAGGGTATAAGAATTATCCTTGTGTGAAATTTCAGATTAATTTTAAAAGTGTCTGAAGTCTTTTAAGATGCATAAGAATATTCAATAATTACATGTAAGGCAATTTATCAAAGTCATTTGCTTTGCTGGAATGCAGGTTTTAATATGCAAATGTAAAGTAAAATCACTACTACAGCTGCATATAAATACTATAGCTCGCTTCCCTCAAGTTAATTTCTATGTTGCCAATAGAGAAATAAGGGTGCTTTTTATTTAATACAATTCATTGCATCATGAATATTATTCAGCTATACATTCTAAAATGACAGTTTGATTTGGTTTCACTTGAATATTTTGAAGCTTTTCTGAACTATAAAGCTCTAGTATGCACCAGAACAATGTTTTAGCTTCATGTTAATATTCAATATTATGCTCACAAATTGAATTAGTCGAGGAGCTGCAACTCCCATAGTAAAGATTCCTGGTATGAAATGTACAGCTTAGTGCAGATTTTATGCTCTCAAACAGAGGTGCTGTGGCTTTGTTTAGCAATTCTTCTATTTACAATATGTACTTTAAGATGACACGTCAAAGGCAATTCTGCTGGAGCAGCTTTAGTAGAAAAAACTTCTGTATCTCTTTAGAAAGTAGGAAAATCATTAGTATTGGCAAAAAATGTATTCAGAGAGCCTGAAATTCAGTGTTGAAATGGAACTTTTCACTTCTGAGCTAAATTCCAGTGAAAGGAAATGTTCGGTTTGGGTCAGAGGGACTTAGATTCAGTCTTCAAAATAGTGAATAATAATTCAAAACCCTGCTGTTGAATAAGACTCTTGTATACCACAGAATAGGGGCTGAGCTTTTATTAATCCCACAGAGCAGCCTGTTTCTGGTGAAATTTCCCTGCAAGCTTAATTCAGTGCAGGTTGTGCTACTAGAAACCCTTCACAGTGATGCTGTCTTGCAGTAACAGGACTGTGCTTGTTTTTCTATTTGCAGGAAAGTGAAAAAAAACAAAAACAAAAGCAAAACCAAAGCAAACAACTCTGGGGCAATTAATTAATGAGTAAAAAACCCATAAGAACTATGTAAGGCATGCTTATTAAGTGAAAGAAAGATGATAAAGTTGGGTTTGTTGGGGTTTTTTAATTTGTTTTACATAGCTGCATGGGTATTTTGGGGAAAAACAGAGGCAGACAAGAGAAAGGTATTTGTGATACTAAGTCTATATTTGCTTGGAGACAAGTTGGTAAAGTGATATAATTAATCCACTTCCTTAAATACTTTAGAAATCAAATTTTAAGGGAAGAGCAGGGAGGGCTCTGTTTGTGGCTTTTACTGCATTTCTCACAGCAAATGAGGATGTGGAAGGGGACGGGATGTGGCCCACTTCCGAAGCAAGGTTTTGGATAAAGGTGTCCAGGTGAGTCAGTAACTCCAAAGAGCTGCCTCCATCCTTCTTTTCAGCAGTCCTCTGAGGTTTCCAGGCGCTCCTAAAACACGCAAGCCCCTCTCAAGGGCTCTGCAGAATTAATCCTCACAATCCCGTCACCCTTATCAATATTTCTTTTTCACCTTTACAAGTTCTAGGTGGAGACCCTTCCAGAGTTCCTCTCATCTGGGCCAAAGTTTGACTGCTGTCTGGTTCTAATCAAGACAAGCTTCCTGGGGGAAGTTGCTTTCGAACTACCATCTCCAAACCCCTTCCCACCTCAGAGCCTTCAGCTCTCTTTTCAGACCTAGGCCATCCACTCATTGCTGAGCTCAAAGTTGTCTGCTGAGATATTTCATGCCAGAACCTAATACTGATCTGGCTGTCAACATCTGTGTGATCCTCAAGGTGCCACAGACAGTTGAGGTCACCATCCTCCCTCAGAATCTCAAAAAACCACCTGCTTTTAATTCTTCAGTGTAATCCTTAACTGGAAAGAAGAGAAAAACATAATAAAAAAAAAAAAGAGTCTTAATAAAAAGAAACAAAACTTTGGCCATGATAGCACTAACTCAGAATGTCAATGTTCTGCTAAATGTATCATCAAACTCTCTTCATTCTTCATCTGTGAGCAGCCAATCCCTGTCCTCTGTAGCCTGCTTTCTGCAGGGATGACAATGGAAAGCACCTTTTTTCTGCCTTTCTCCTACAAGAGTTCCATAAAGACTACAAAATCATTCAAGGTAAGAGGTTTTGTGGGGGCTGATTTTGAGCTGTGAACCCACAGCTGTAAAGTCTTTGCTCAGCACCCTCATTCTCAGTCTCTCTGCTCACATTAATTCCTCATTTCTCTAGAAAAGGAGGTGCACAGGGTTGTGCATAGGGGACTCCGATTTCGAACCATTGCCTCTTGCCCAGATGCAATTTCTGGTCCACAATGGTCAGACCAGAGCAACTTCTCAAATCCATCTATTCTTGATTGTCTTCAAGAAGATAAGCAATTGTACTACATATAGATACAGAAAGATTATGAAGATGATCTTTGAGGACTCGATGATTTTTGAGCAGTCCTGAGAACCAGAGAGGTCCCATCTGGGACTGGAAGCTGGTTCATGTTATCCCAAAGAAGGAGGACCCCAAAAGCTACAGGCCTGTCAGTCTCACTTAGATTAGATCAGGATTTAAACATTTAAGAGAACAATAAGAAAATATAAACCCCCAAGCAAGCAAAAATAATAAAGAAACTGTAAAGGATGCAGGATAGCTTTCATGAATCTTTAGCTAGTACTTGTACTAGTAATTGTTACTGAAAAGAGCAATTCTGAATTTTTATTTCTTTGTATTTATTTATTTCTGGGCTAGTTTTAACTTGAATTCACTTTACCATGTGGCCACCCAGACATTTCTGCTGAAACAGGAAGGGGTGGATAAAAAGGTCATGAGAGCAAGTGGCAGCAGCTAAAAGGTGTCAGGAACTGTTTCTCTTGGGTTTCAGTCCTCTTGTATAATGTAAAGGAAATTAGCCTTAATAGAGTGCTGCTGGTCAGAAAAAAATTCTTCTCAGAAGTGTGTGCTTTACGTAAATTCCAAATGATTTGTTTTCCCCTATGGCTGTTTTAATATTTAACTTTAGTCAGATGTTTTCAAAATACTTCTATTTTACTTAACTGATGCAAATACTGAATCAATTACAGAGCTGCTGGCCTCTTCATGTCTTATTTTAGGTATCCTTTATTTTAAAAGTCTTTAATCTGTAAACTATTTTATACAGTTATAAATGCTTCCTATGAATTTTCTTGTCCTTTGTGTGTGGAATAGGAAGAACATATAATTTGTGGAGAACGTGGGCAATTTCAAGACCTCAATATTTCCACAATTATTTATTGATTGAAAACTCTTACTAAATAGTTATGGAGGTAATTGCTTATAAAACACAATTCCATTGTGTGCAGTTCAGTGTCAGTAACGCTTCAGTTCTTTTTCCTTGTTTGTTTGGGGTTTTTTCTGTTGCAATTCATGTCTAAGTTGTAGAAGCTGAAGATATAATCAGATTAACATCTACATTACCTCTACAGTTTTCTGTCATGTATCCGTACAAATCAGCAAATAAAAGTTAATCCTCCCGTTGTGTTGGGAATTAGTGAACAGTTATTTCTATCCACGTTAAATAGATCTCTGCTGATAAGTGAGATCTAAAAAAAGAATAGTCATTGAATGGAGATGTGATATGGAGCATTACTGAAGTTTCTACTGCTCTTGGATATGTGTAGCACGGGCAACACTGGGAGAGAAAAGGATGTTTTGAACTGTGCAAATACATTAAAGAATAGTCAAAATCAACTGACTCCTATGCTTAATTCCCTTCAGCAAGGAGAACTCAAAATAGGTAAAAGAGAATAACTGTTTTCTGCATACTCACACACAAGCTCAAACCCTGTATATACAATAGAGAAGGTTAAGATAAAATCTACGGTCAGTTAATTACTTTCAACTGCATTAATATTGAAGATTTTGATTCCTCATAGCTCTTTCAATGTAGAATTGAACATAGAATTTCATAAGTTAAGAATTCACCGCTATTATTTATTCCATCATATAACCTAAATAGTTAATTTCAACTGTAATAAATTAAAGCTATATTCAATTTTGGATTTTGAGCATGTGTTACACTTGCAACAAATGAATCATTTCTCAATTAATTTTTAATATTACAGACAGCAATATTATGTGATTATGCTTTCTTAGTAATTCCATCTTAAAAGGTAATTTGCCATTTTAGATTTTCTTTATTGGGATATGCTTGACAATTTGAATTGTCTACAAGTGACATGAAAAGTTGTAAAACTGATTAAAATCACTGGTGTCTTCATCGTTATGATTTCTTAATGCAATTTATTTTTCTTCATTTTTATATGATAATGATTTGTTACAAGTGTAATGAAGCAGAAAGTCCATTGCACTCTCTTTAATTAATTTTTTTTTTTTTGAATTTTGCATGTGTAACTTTGTTTTTACAGAAAGAAATACGAGAAGTAAGCCATAGCCATTTTATCTTTCTGTAGAAAATACTGGAAGACCAAAACTCGGGAATACAGATTTTGTGAAACAAGGTACTCCAAAATAGAAATATAATTACCATGTTCTGGGGTAGAATTCAGAAAATTTTGTATGCCAAAAAATAGGTTAATTTTTATTTTCTCTTAATTCCAGAAGCCCAAGGAACTGCAGCCTAAATTTTATAGTCTTGACCTGAGATTCTCTTCCAAACCATATGCTAACTCATTGCTGATGCCAATACTATTGAAGAAAAGAGGTGTAGTTGACCATTAATGCAAAAGGGAAGATGATATTGAGGAAACTTTATTTTCAGGTTTTCTGCCATTGCCGTTTCAAAGTTCTTCAGTAAATCCCACAGAGATTCAAATGCAGGATGTTCTGTCCTTTCACCAGAATACTTTATTCATAGATGGTATGCAAAATATTCCTGCATGCAAAGATCTAAAAGGTCTTTTGTGTGCTTTAAGAGTACTTTTATTTTAATCTGTTTTGGTTCCTGCTATCATCAGCCAATCACTTTACCACAGCTATTCTTTAATAACCATTCCCTGCCATGTTGAAACTATTTAAAAAAATATAGTCAAGCTACAAAAAAAACCTGCAGAAAACATAAAACATACCATAAAGATAGTTTAATTAAACATTTTTACATAAGATTAGAGTGTCCTTCAACACCCACAATATCCATTAGCAATTAAGCATGAAAGAAAGTCTGTGGAATAAACTGGTTTTTTTTCTAATGTTACTTTTTTTGATTTTTAGACTGTCATTGTTCATTAATCTATGACAATAAGATCAACAGCAGGTTAAAAGCCTTTTGGGTTTGGGGAATTTTTTTTTTTTCTTGACAGTTTTTGATACTGCAAATAAAATTTAGCCTTTCTTTTTTTAGGTCAATAGTAATCAATTCTTAATTCAAAATTTATGATCATCTCAGTGGGGTTTTTTTTATGTTGGTAGAATTGAAAGTAAAATGTAATTTGAGAAAGGGAAAGTTGTGATGTTTGTTTTCTCGAGGGTTTTGAAAGTGCCCAAAGCACAATCTTTCTTTTTTCTTTTGTTCAAATGCCCTGAAAGTTTCTGCATTGAGCCATCACTCACATTGATTGTGGGTTTTTTCAGTGGCACTCAGTGCCACCTGAGATCTGCTGGGGGCAAGAAGGTGAGGAGGCGTGGAAGGAACACAGAATATATTTCCTAGTGCAATTTGCCAACAATACTTTACCCCAGGTAAGAGAAAATCTACAAACTTACACTCAGTAATGAGAAAATCCAGAGTGCCCATAAATTGATTTGCTGAAAATTCAAGTTTCACTGAAAGGATTCACAAAATAACGTGATTCAAGGTAGCTGGACAAAATACACGGAGTCAGGAAGAAATATTTTATTTCCCTAGTGCGCATTTGAAAGATGAGACAAATTTAACATACTATACTGGATATTTCCCAAGCAGACCTTAGGTTTCTGTTTGTTTATTTGCTTTTATCTTTTTCATACATCTGGTTTTTGCCTTTTTTCTTCACTACATTGGCTTATGGAAGATGTCAGGGTTCTGCTGTGCTAAAGCAAAGTTCAGAGGTGGAAATGTTAGAGTAGAAACACATAATCACAGAATGATTATATGCAGGTGCTTTTTTTAATTGAAGAGCTCTGGGAATCGGGGTACAAACCCAAATCTGATTCCGACATCAGTTTGGGGTGAACACATTTTATACTCTCTCCTTACATAAGCACTATAGAATCATATGTTGATCATTAACTTTCCATTGTGCTATTGTAATCAACAGAGCATGAGCTTCTGGTTCATTGTAATCATTCAGGCATACTCTGTAAGCCCCTTTCAAGTACCTCTCCCAAAATTATCCCGTGATTTTATCAATTAGCCAATATGTGATTTCTAAATAATTGTTGTGTACCTATAACACAGTGTAACAGCACTACCTGTGCTGTAGGTACACATAGGTACAGAATCACAAGACTTAACAAAAACAATGCCTATTCAAAGCCTATCTATGCTACTACAATTTTAAAACATTTTAACCCTATGCTATCAGAAAGAGCCCTGCCCTGCACAGGGGTGAATAACTCCTGCCCCAGAGTGCTCCCAGAGGAAGACTGAGGGGTGCGCTAGGAAGGAAAGTAGCTGAAGTTACTTTGGTGCGGTGGAGACAAAGTTGAGATGGTGATAAAACTGAGAAAGTGAAGCAGAATTCTTGCTTTCCAATGTTTCCATGCTGAACTTTCCATGTGAGTAATTGGCATGACAATGTCTAATCATACCCACTGCACTTCAAGCTCTTTGTCTGAAAATCAGAACCTGAGATGTGCTGGGGGATGAATTCAGTGCAAGGAACTGCCTTTTTTCTTTTCTTACAAGCAGATAGTTCAGCTCTCTGACAAAAATACTCACAATTAGATGTTTAAAACAGACTGAAAATTGCTTGATGAATGCAATAAAGTTTTCTTGGAATGCTTGTGAATAAAATAATTTTACTCATGTAAAACAATTATAGGGAGAAAAAAACCACAGAATTACTATTTTATTGATAGGGAAATCTGTAAAAATTCTTATTGGAACATCACTTTACTGTTTTTTTATATTTTGCTTGCCTGCAGGTTTATTTAAGCAGTTTCTTTTTAAAAGTGATTTCTGGCATATTCAGCATTTAAAAACACTTGGTTGTTTTGCTGTTTGTCATTTGCGTAAATATAATTTGACTTGTTTCTCTAGATCATATATCTCTCAAAATCCAGTCTTGATATTTTTTAATTTTTTTTTTAATACGACAACAGATTCAGTGGCTTGTATAGTCTAGTCCAGGTTTTAAATTAATGCAATTAGATATAAAGGTGGAAAATATAATTTTCTTGTTATACTGCAGTTAATATCTTCCTGCCTGATAAACTATTATCTTGTTTTCCCTAAAACAAAACGTGTCTCTGCTGTCTGCAGTACATGTGACCTGTCACCCAAAGCATAACCAGAGCACATGCCCTTTGTGCCTCCATAAGGGCAATGCTCCAAGGACCATTTTTTCTTTTTTGTTAGTGAGCACTATGAAAATACTGCTAATTATTGCTGACCCAGTCTGTGACACCGTGAATTCAATCACACAATTTGAAGCATAAACTGAGCAACAAGCTAATCCCTTGCTATATCATTATCCATCCCTCACCCTCCTCCTTGGGACACTGGGGAAGAGGATTAAAGCAATGACACATTTGGAAGGGATTGAAATGACCTATGAACCTTGCAGTTAATCTCTGATGTCTGAGGAGCAATGGAAAACCTCTCATAATTGGGATTATTTGGTTGATTTCATTTGTGCTAACACACTATATACAATATTTTCTGCTCTCTGACTCAGAAGGAAGAGGTCTATGAGGAAAAAGAGACAAGAGAAGACAGTATTACGAAAGGAAAGGGTCAAGTAATTGTGACTTTGGTTGCCCAGGCAAGCAGTGGGTGTCATCAATAGTAAATGCTGCTAATCATTAATTTTCTTTGTCAGAAGAATATATATTGGATTTTTCATTGGTCTTTCCACAGCTATTGTGTAAACAATGCAAAGCACTCTTGCTTTTTTACCCCCCGGTTTTAAAAGAGATCTGCTAACTAGATAATTTGTGTCATTGGGCCAGACTGGGGATTTTTCTTTCCTTAAGGAAAAAAAACACAGATCTTTTGCAATCTTTGCATCCTTGGAGACTGTTGAGAAGGTTATTCCTCATCAATTTAGCAGCTTTTCAAACGCTTATAGCAGGGATTGGGCTTTTTAAAAAGAATTGCCATTCAATTCTAATCTTCTTCTGTCTTGATGCTATTGCAAAATGACCTGTAATAGCATTGATTAGGAACTCCTAAGTATGAAAATGTAACGCTTACTTTGTTCTTCTTTGAAAGGTATTTTGAGCCCATGTGAGGCCTGGCTGATGTTTGGTAGCACTCTTTCTGGTCAGACTGCTTAATTTCAGAAGGGGTACTTAAAAGAAGCTCCAAACTTATATTTTACTTATTGCACTTTAATACACACAATTTGTGGAGTTTGCTTTTCTCATTTTGACTAATTTTGCCCTAAGATGGGGGACTAACCTCTTCCTGCCTCCTCTCTCCTTCTTTACTTCAGCAATTACATGCACTGTCTTCAACAATTTTCTACTCATCTAAAAATCCACAACTTTGGTAGGAACAGGAAATATTAATCGAATGCTTAATCAAGACTGCTTAGCACAGTGTTTAGCAAATTCCTAGCAATATTCTGCTTTTTGCATGAAGTAATAATACAGTACAGCAAGGGCTTGATGGAACCTTCTGAAGCTATCAGTGCTCCTACCACCATGAGCCTTTATCAAAAAATAAACAAACCCTTCAAATTAAAAGAATAAAGGTATTGATTATATTTAAAGTAAAGTTTTTTCACCAGAAATGTTCTTCCCCGCTGTCTCATTCCTCTGCAGCTGTTTGTGTATTCTCCAGCATTACTCTTGGTTCAAAACCAGGGCTTATTGACTTTATGGTAACAAATTAAATGACCAGCCTTCTGTGTTATACAGCTACAAAAAGGAAAATCAATTCTCCCTCACACTTCATAATACACCTTCACACTCCTTAGGAGATTTTAGTGTGGACAAGTCTTTTAGCCCCCAGAAATATGTTCTTGGACAGTTGGGTTTGTGCTTCCCTAAGAATA
Source organism: Dicrurus megarhynchus (assembly GCA_013399195.1). Lineage (NCBI taxonomy): Eukaryota > Metazoa > Chordata > Aves > Passeriformes > Dicruridae > Dicrurus > Dicrurus megarhynchus. The sequence goes on from VXAD01002044.1 coordinate 249,469, forward strand.
TCTAATTATGTTTTGTACTGGTTATTTCAGATCCCATTATGGTGTTTCTCTTAGGCAAATATATTAAGCATTATAGCACTGTCTCAACTCAAGGCTGTTATTGAAAAAAGGGTTCTAATAGTTAAACCTCCCAGTTACAGCAAAAGTAGATAAAATGGTCAGCTCTTCCATTTAAGAAATTACTGTTTTTAAAAAATATGCGTTAGACAAAGTGGCATCCACATTCTCTTGTTTTGGATTTTTTTACACCGTGATCACTCACTCATATTGCTTTTTGGCTGATCTGTTATTTATTGGCAGCTGAAGTATGTTTTCAGATCTTTTGCATAGGTTTAATCTTGTGATGGAAATCATATATTTGAAACTAATAATCATTGCTCTTTCAAGAACAGCTTTAACCTTTTTAGCTTTAAATAAGTTTTGTTATTATTTTAATTTATAACAAATTTGAGTGGGTTTTGCAAGAAGACACTACTGAAATTAATGTGTACAATAAAATATTATCTAGAAGCACAACAATTTAAATATGTTGCATTCAATATATGAGACAAAAATGTATTAAAAAATTCCATCGCTCTCCCGTACAAAGACATCAATACAAATATGATGAATATAAATATGCATGACACTAGAAAAATTTCACAAAAAGAAAAATCTGATAATGAAGGTAGATTTTCTTCCTAAACCAGATGAAGTTGCAGTTCCCTGATCTTTTAAATAACTAATAAATAAACAATTACATTTGAAAATTTCCACATCAGCTACACAATCTGAAAATAATTACCTATTCTCTTCTGGGCTTGGCTAGAATTGGAATACATATTATATTAATTTGTTTTCTTTCATTTTATTATATTTTCTATGACTCTGGTGTTCAGTAAAATTACTATTCACTTCCTGTGGAAAGAGCAAAGGTTTTTTGATTTTTGTCTTACTTATTGATAAATAGCCTTTTTTTTTTTTTAATGCAGCTACCTCCTCCATGATGGAATCTCAGCACAGGTATTTATAACCCCAAACACTTAATGCCAGGCCTAGCACAGAGCTGACAGAAGGAGTTTCCTAAATATTTTTCTGATAGTGATATGTCTGCAATGATATTTGTAATCTTTTCATGAGAAGGGAAGGGAAGGGAAGGTGCGGGAAGGTGCGGGAAGGTGCGGGAAGGTGCGGGAAGGTGCGGGAAGGGAAGGGAAGGGAAGGGAAGGGAAAAGAGAAGAGAAGAGAAGAGAAGAGAAGAGAAGAGAAGAGAAGAGAAGAGAAGAGAAGAGAAGAGAAGAGAAGAGAAGAGATGAATGTTTATTCGTTCTGCTGTCACAGTTTTTGCTGGTTACTTATTCTGTAGTTTGGGAAACTGAAGAAAAATGTTTCATCACAGGCAGCTTTTACAGCATCTTTTAAACCACCTGGTGATTTGAAGGCTCTTCAGTCCAAATGAAATATAAGTGTGTTTTTTGCAGCTGTGGGACATGGTGGTACCACCTGCTTGTATGGAACTAATGTTTACTTTCTATACAGCCACTGTAGAGAGGTGAAATCTAATTATCTTAGTTGCTTTCAATTGCTCTGTCTCCCCTAACCCCGTAAAGCTCCTCTCTACACCTTGCACAAATAACATGAATATCTTTTGTGTCACTTGATGGGAAACAGGAGTACCTATTTCTCAATAGAAACCTGTAATTCTGTAGACTCTAGGATTTTCTCCAAGCTCTTTACAACATATAAACAAACATACAAAAAATTACAATATTAAATTCTAGTGTGTTAAGGTTTTTTTGTTTTCTTATCTGTGTCATCCTTAGCATTAAAGTCCTGGGTAACACCAATATGTCCAGGCTTATTAAAAATGGTAAAGAAGAGTTGTACACAAGCCCTTTATGTTTCCCTGTTATTCTTTACTATTTTTCTCTAGTTTGCTTTTCCCTGTGCCCTTTACTAACACCGACAATAAAAGGAGGCAGAATCTTGTGATTAGTTTTTGCAATCCAACACAGTTCAATCATGTGATTTGTTGCATACCTGTGCTAGCCTGGGACTTCAAACAAGCAAACAATTCTAAGTTGCTATTCATTGCACTTGAACAAGGTGAGATTTTCTTTAATCAGACAGAAGTGAACATGGATAGAAAAATATTGTTGGATTTATACAGACTTAACAGATGAGGTATGCTCAGTGTGTCACTAAATGTTTTTTAATCTGAGGCAAGGATTTTTTTACCTTTATTGCTTATCAGCTCCAAAGGTGAAGAAATGTGATACAGTAAACAAACCAGGGTAGGTGAGATACAGGCAAACTTGCAATTTTTGTAACCCTTTTGGTTGCTAAAGCTTGAAAGGTGGACCCTGACATTTCCTCCCTCAGATAATATCCAGGGAGCATCTCAGCACAAACTCTACCATAATGATTACATGATTAAGTAATGCTGAACAGATGGAGAAATTTTACTTTGTTTGACAGGGAACAATTTCACCAGGTAAAACTTATTCTGAAGAGCTTAGATGCTTTTTGAAATTGCTTAGTGAATTGTGTTACAATTTGCATGTCTATTTGCCACTCATATTTATAATCTTATATTAAAAAAAAGTCAGACTTTACCTTCTGTCCCATGAAAATAAAAATGTAGTCTTTTTTATAAATATTTTCACCAATTCCTGTTGTTTGAGCTTCAGATAATTTATTTTTTGTGATTATTGTTTATGAATAACAATACCTATCCAGGTGACTGAGGATTGAGCAAGGGATTTCTTGTAGAAAATTCACCTGTCCATGTCCATGTCAACTTTCCAAAACGAAGGCACATATTTATTCATTTTTTCTTCATACTCTAAATCAAAACTAATCCCTGAAATGCCAAGTTTGTCTTTTTCCTTTCACTTTGCCTCCTCCCCAAGCCTCTTTTAATTGTTCTACATATTTATTCTGTTTTTTTAATAAATCTTAATGCACCTTAAATGCTAGGAGATAAAAGACTAAATTATAGCCAAGTATAGAAAACGCACCTCAGGAAAATGTACAAAATGAGTCAGGGAAAAGGGTGTAAATTAGGAAAAAATTAAGTTCTCTGTAAATTTCGGGTGAGAGTGAAGGCCTGTGAAATGGAGGAGTGTCTGTGCTGATGTTCCTGACCCCTGCTCTATGGGATAAAGAAGAATAGCTCAGCAGCCTCTTGCTGCTGGTGTAGAGGCAGCTCTGTGTGCCCTGCCTGCTGCTGGGAGTAAAAGGGCAGCTTCAGACTCTGCACACACAGACTAGAAGAATTCTGCTTACTGAAGTTAAATTCTTTATAGAACTGGCTGTTTCTAAATTACCATTCGGGTTCTCTTATGTAGTTATCTCCCCAGCTTTGATGGCAATGTTAGGCAGTTTTCTTTAGAGAGAATTTTAAAATAACTCAAAGGTAACATCTTTAAATAAGGTTTAGACACTTGGGTTTGGGTTTCTAACTCTTCACTTCTTTAATTAATTTTTTTTTCAAAATATATATCTGAAAATATATATATTTACATTGCAGCTTACACAGGCACTTTAGTCTTAAAGAAGGCTACAGCATCCAATGTTGCAATTGAATCTGCAAACCCCACATAAGCGAGCTTTGGATTCAGTAGCCAGACCTGAGAAACTCTTCAACAGCATAAAAAACCCCATCAATTCTAATGAAATAAAATTTTAGCCTTTAATTAAGAATTGGAAACAATTTTTTAAAATTTGGAAAAAACCCAAAGCAACAACATAGGTTTATGCTTTTCCCAGCACATGGTTTCTAAGCTATCATTTAAAACCATTTAAAAGTCTCAAATGGTCATTGGGACTTGAAGGGGATTGCAAAAGCCACTGGTTTCTTCCTACGTGAAAGGCTTTAGAGAACAATACTTTCTTGGTTTAGGGAAAGTATAAAAGTTATATGTAATTTTGTTATTGCAATTTATTTTAAAAGAAATACACACCTGATATTTGTATCTTTTAGTGCTACTTTCAGTTAATAGCTGGATACATCTCACCAGTGGGGTGAAAAATTAAAGAAATTTTCTTCTTTCCAGCAGGTGACAATGGAAATATTTCAACAGTTTCGGGTGAGGTAATATTGCACTGGGACTCGTATGATTAATTTATTAGAAGAATATATTTGAGAAGTAAACTATGGAAGCCAGAATAAATGCTTTCTCTTTTTTCTTTTTTTACTCTATTTTACCTAAATCACTTGGGTTTTTTAACTAAATATATTAATTAAATGAAAAATCAATAAATAATAATATCCTACTGAAAAAGAGTCCACTAGTTTCTGTGAAGTACTACTAGCAACCATTACTTTCTATTTTCTTTGTGAGATTTGGGGGAACCTAACAAAGCCTATATTGCACTTAAAAATATACAATTACCTTCTGTGCTTTGGTTTTGCTGTGTTTTTTTGGTTTTTGGTTTGGGGATTTTGTGGTTGCTTTATTTTTTAATATTAAACCTTTTAAAGAAACATATTTGAAAAAGTTTCTAAATATTCAATATCAGTAGAAAATCAATTTGTATGTATGTAGAGTTAATTGAATATTCTACCCTACTTTGCTCTAATAAGTATTTTTCTGGTAATACATCAAGGAATATATAATGCACTTTCCAGCTCAGCATGGATTTTCAACTTAATGACTTTCCTCTGGTTAGGAGACTGTCTACTTCAAAATGATTTGTTTAGAAATACAGTAATTCCTTGGGTTTAGCTCACTTTTGAATTACTATAGGGGTCCAAAGCACTATGAGATGCTTCAATTAAATATGTAAGATGGGACTGAATGCTCCTCATGCTGTTCCCAGGTCATTCAGGTGCATTCACCATGTAAGGCTTTTTATTCAGGCTGTTTTCACAACACAAATGTAACAACTGCTTTTCCTTGAACAACAACTTTCATATTGAGTTAGATAATCTTCTGCAGAAACTCATGTGGAATGAGACAGAAGGAGGAGTCTGCAGACACATCTAACTCCTGACCAAACACAAAATGCTGAGGCTCCGTTCAACACCAATGAAAATCTGAATGGCATCCCCTTGAAAAAATTACAGCACTCCTTATTCAATCCATTTCTGAGATATAAAGCTTCAATGGATAAAGCCTCAAATGGATCTTGTCACATTTTTAAAATGAGTACAGGGATGGAAAGGAGGGCTTGTGTACCAGTTCTGTGTTCCTCATCTGTATTTGAGTGTCCATTGGGTGCCACCAGATCTGCCTGTTCTTCTGGCAGCTTGGCAAACTGGGGTTTATGAGATGTTAAATGTGCTGCAGCAGTCCCTGGATGAGCCCAGAAGAGACTGGGATTCCATTAAGTGCGTCTGTGTGTGCAGGGGGGAAGCAATTCTACATCCAGCTATCAGTGGAACTTCAAATATGAGGTTGTCTCAGTATGACTGAACTTTGCTTTCTGTACCTTTATGTTTTAAAAAACTTTGAATGTTGTGCTTCCTGGCAGAAAAAGCAGGAGAACTGCCTTTGGTATAGAAAGGACAGTATAATTAGTTGCACTAAGCCCAGTTTCAGTGTTAATTCAGATGTGAAACATGTAGCTAAGTCTGACTGGTTTATTTAAACATCTACTAACAAAAGCAATGTCCTTACCTTCACCTCACCCGCATAAGAACTATCTGCAGACCCCAACCAGTTCTGCAGTTGGGAGCCACTCCTGCTGCTCACAGAATTCCCTGGAGGAGAGGGTCAGAAGAGCACTGTGTGTTTTATGGGATTATCCATCTGCAGGAGGAGGAATTGTTAAACACTTGGAGCTTTCTTGCTGAAAGTACTAAGCGCGTGCAGTGACCATGATGTATCAACTCCTTACATGAGATTTTAGTCAGAACAGTTGTAATTAATACCAAGTTCCTGATGCATTTAAGAGCTCTGCTTTTAGAAGTACATGCCTAAGAGGTAATTTGAGAATTTATAGTTAAGGATTTCTTCAGTTTGTCTTTAGCCTCCTTTTTTTATCATCCTTTAGTTATCAGCTTTTATTTTCTCGTAGTAGTAGCAGCTATAATTTTTTTGTTGCTAGCTTTCTTACTATATATTGAAAAGTGAGATGGTTAAAATAGAGGTTGTTTTCCTGTGAATAGCAGCAGGGGCAATCCTACATCATCATTACATGTGGACTCCCTTTGTATGTACTTAAACCTTCCTCTAGCACCACTGTCATGCATTTCATAGACTGATCCAACCTTCCATGTTTGCCAAAAACAAGGCAATTAAAATGTTCTTATGAACAACTGGGATAAGCTTGCAGAGTCTGGAGCATTTGTGGCCTAGAAACCAGGGAGATGAGTTATTAATGAAATGAATCATTAGATAATAGTCTCACATGAATTTTAAATGGAGTTTTCTAAAGTTCTCATGGGTATTAGGATGTGAAGTGACTTGTATTGAATTATAAAGAAAAATGTGAGGTGGTTTAGCAGAGAATTAGCTTAATAAGAGAATTAATTTTCTAAATACACCTCTCCAGAGTTAGTTTGCGATACCATTTTAGTCTAATTTCTGTTCTCACAGTTGATGTTGCTCTACAGAGCTGACACTCCTACCCTCATGACACTCTTATCATCAAATTGCAGCCTGAGTAGTGGTGCTGCAATTCACCAAGGCAAATTTTCCCTCAGCTTTTAAGTGGGGACCAAGCATTGCTCATCTTAGTTCAATTACAGCAATTACTGAAGCAAGTGGGCTGACTGCTAAGGCTTGTGATTTCACCTTCACATAGAAAAAGTCTTGCAGTCTCAAACACAAATGAAAAGAGCCAGGATGTGGCCCAGAGGATCCATCCTCAGGAGAAAAATAAACAGGATTTAACTTTTGTATAAAATTCATCTTCACTTCCCTTGTCTGGCAGGTAGCATTGCTGTTTGTTGGTAAAATTCATATTTCATATGAGGCAACAATTTCAGAATGCTACAAATAACAAACTTCAACACTTGAGGCAAGTTTATTAGTACCACGTCAAAATTTAGTTGATAGTGTTAAAGAACTGTACTACAGAGATGCTTTAGAGGAAGCAAGACTAAATGTGTCCTTTCTCTATTCTGGAAACCTAGGTGCTTTTTTTGGTAGCATAAACTTCTTTCAATTCTACTGAATTTTGACATCATATTGCACAGAATTTGCCAGGAATATTTTTCCTACTCCTTTCTAAGAGTGTGAACGTGGCATAGTACTGTATAAGGAACAAAGTTTTCTAAAAGAAAACATCCATGCTCTGATTTTCTTTTCTGTTCAATTCGATTTCTTCTCATAGGACTCAATCTTTTGAGGCAAAGTAATGTTCTCCATGGCTGATAAGGGAGTGCATATTAAATGCATAAGCCTATAAAGTCTTTATCTGGAGAACTGTGTTGTTCTAACCTGTAGATGCTCCTTTATGTTTCTGTTTCCAAACTCAGCTTTGGTTTCTACGGTGTCTTTTGTAATGGAGATGAATGATTGACTTAAAAAGGTTAAGTGAATGATTTGTTGATGAAAAAATTTATTTTCAGGATTTATGGAACATCATTGGATTTTATATTTAAGCTACATCTGAGGAGAATAAATGTAGTTTGTGATCGCAGGTAATTACAGAAACCAGCAGAACACCAGAAACTGCCTTTTGCCCTCTCAGCTCTGAGAATCAAAATTTCCAACTCACGGCAATGTACAAAAAATGGTTTTGCTGATGAATTTGAACAGAACTAGAGCAGAGTCCTGCAGCCAGTTAGGTTAATAAGAAAAAATGTTATTACCTTTTTCCCCAAGGATGCCATTAATTTACCACTGGCAAGCTATCATTAGTGCTGTGTGAAATGACTAATTCTCCCTCAGGAGCTGCTCACATACAAGGCGAGGGGTTTTCCGTGAGTGTTTTCCGTGAGTGCCTGTGTGAATCATAGGTTAGGCTTTCACTGCAAGTGCTAGGAAAAAGCTGCATGTGGATTGCTGCTTTTGCTTCCAGTGTTGTGACCTTTAAAACACTTCAGAATTAAACCTTCAAGACTAATTTGAAAGGAAAAAATCAAGCACCTTTACACCTCCAAAAATACTTGCTCTTTCTTGCTCAGCTCTTACCTGCACTTGTGTAACACTACCAGAAGACCCTATGTCTCTCATGATCCTGCTGAAGTTGAGAACAACATATTTTTTGTTTGAAGAAACAAAACAAAAAAACAAAAACCTCCCAAACCCACAGGTGATTTTTCTCCACTTTTCCACTTTATCTGTTTTCTTAGTCCAAAAACTAAGCTTCTGTTTTTCAGCTTTATTACACTGCTGCTTTTCCACATGCTGTCTATGAAATACATGCATATATGTAAAACTGATTTTTTAAAGATTCATCACAATAGAAACTTGAGTGCTGCAATTAGTAGACTAATGCCACTGGAGAAATCCAGAAAGGATTCAAGATATTTATTTGCAGAGGAAGGTCAACAGAATCCAACACTAACTGCCATACCCCAAGTTTTTTAAAAGAAAAAGAAAGAAGAAGAAAAAACTCCTAAGTTGCATAATTCAGCTTGCATATCAGCAGCAAATAGTTGGAGGAGAAGAAAAAAGGAAAAAAGGAGCCTGTGGTCTAAAATGAGATCAATTGCCTGAAAAAATCTATGATTTATTCTTTACCTATTGTAAACAACCTGGTTTGTTGAAATTAAGCTGGTAATTAAACGGCCTTTTATTGGCAAAGTGGTTGAGGGAGAAAAAGAGTCCTGAAAGAACTATTTATTTTTTGGGTGGGAGTTGCTTTTTGGTGTGGGGTTTGTTGTTTGTTTGGTTTGGGGTTTTTTTTTGTTTGGGGGAGTGTTGTTTGGTATTTCCTTAGTGTTTTGCTCTGCTGAGATGCTTTTGCAGTGTTCTGTTTTATTCTGCACGCAGGTGGTGCCAAGGGTCTGCCATAATCATCTGGGGGCAGGGTGTCAGATGTTAGTAGGAATGACTTGGCCTTCCCCTGATACTTTTCTATGTCACTTAGTAGTAAAAGCAGCCAGTGTGCTCTCAGTCTCCAAATCTGACACTATCTTTTAGAAACAGATTGACAAAAAGTACATCACAGTATTTGAAGACTTTCAGTAGCCCTGATGCTGTGTTCCCAACCCATAACTCTGCACTGGGTCTCATCCTATGAATGCCTTTCAGAGTTTCAGTGTGTGTAGATGATGCTGTTAACCAAATATTAAGAAAAATCTAGATTGCATCCAACTCTTCTTGAAAGAACAAGAGTAACACTTTCAGTGAGAAACTGCCAACACCAGAACAATTGGGGAAATAAAAAAAAACATACCTAGAGGCAGTGGGAGTATTGCCAGTGGTTTCTGTAGAGCCAGGACATAGCTCTGATCAACCTAAAAAGTTTAGACATTCTTTAATTTCTGGATATGCTGAAGACAATAATACTTCCTGAAATCTTAGGGATAGAAATTATTATTAATTTAACTGACACTAGTTGATTTTTCATGTAGTATTCCAAAATTATCACTAATGACAATATTCACCAACTTAAAAAAAAAAAAAATCCACCCCTAAAATATTCCCTTGAGCTTCAGGTTAACACTGAAAACTTGTTTTACAGAGCCTTTTAAAACTTCTAACTTTGATAGCATTTGACATTTATACTGCATTTCAGTTCTTCCAGTACAGTTGTGTTGCTTCCATGAAGGTAACTCCAAAACACTTGCATTTTTAAAGCTATGTTTTGTAATCAAAATAACAAGGGTAACTACAGGAATAGGACAGCAGAAGTAAGTACATGATTAATTTAAAGAGATTTTTTCTCACGCCTGCTAAATTCATAAAATTATAAAGTAACCTCCTACTGTTAAATACAGTGAGAAAGAAATCACATGTATATAAATAAATAATTGTAAGTGCATCTTTAATCCACTGAATTATGTCTTCAAAGGGCAGCTTATCGAACAGTGATCGTTGATTTTTTGGAGGGGAAATTAAAAAAAAAAATCTCTCAATCTCTCTCTCTCTTATTAATCTCTTCCTTTCTCTCTTCCCTTTTATCCAAAATCCACTGCTATGTGCTTATGGAGTAGGTCAGGAGCTAACATATCACTTTTCATGCCCAATGTGCAATTTACTAATAAAACTTTGTGATTTTTTGTGGACCCTCTTACTTTTGCCACTCCTTTCAACCATGAGCATTTATGAATCTTGGGTGCTCCCTTCCCCCTAAGGGTGGGATGTGACAAGGAGAAATATTTTTGTCTTTAAATGTGAGAACACATGACAGGGACTATATGGTTCTAAGAGCTGTGATCATCATGAAATATTATTTTTTTTAAAAAATCTAATTTCTACGAAATTACATAAAGATAAAATTCTGTCCCTATCTAAGTATACTTAAAGTTCATAAAAACAACCACAAAACTAAGGCAGGACTATTCAATGATAACTTTGAATAATTAAAATTGTGCAGATTCTGAGTTTCAGGTTTTCAGCACCAAGGGACAGTCAGTCATTTCTCCTGACAAATTTATCCTACATCTGGTAGCAGTGCTGGACCATTTAATGTGGATATGATACTATCGAGAAAGTGGCAAAATGGAGTTTAACAAAGTTCCAGGAACTCTGGATATGTGATATAGGAATCCTGCAAAATGTTATGAAGAGCTTCTAGCAAATCTGTTGCATACCTAATACACCTTATCTCTGCAAGTAGGAACTAGGAGCCAAGACTTGAAAAGCAATAATAGGATCACATCAGAAATCTAATAAAGAACGGAGATAACACCATAACGAGCTGCTGATAGAGCCAAAGAGGAGTTTTACTTGAGCTTTGTGCTAATATTTAGTCATTAGCACAGTGAAATACCCACCTGTGGAATCCCCCATCTCACATAAACTCCTTCCCCATAGAGGATGCACAGCAAAATACTTGAGGATTTTAAAAATCAGTATGATGAAATGGAAACAAAGGAAGCTGTAGCCATTGCTTAGAGCTTTAGCTTGTTGCATGTGTGGGAAATGTTGATCTTTCCCTGCTGGAAGTGTACAAAAGCAAGTAGCTGGCACACTGAGGCTGTGCTAGCTGTGTGGATTCACCACCTAGCACCCAGCTCAGCACAGACATGAAATAAATATCTCAACTCTGTGTGTGGATTGGCTTCCTGCATACCAGGCATAACAGCCTATATTTGGGACAACAAATCGAGGCTGTGCTTTTGCCAGGGTAACAGAGATGGGATTTTTTCTACTGTCAGATAGAAACCACTAGATGAAAGCACAGGTATTATTTAAACTAACTAGTGTCAAGGGGGACCCTCCCTCACACCTGCCCCTCCAACCAAATTTCTCAAAGGAAACAAGTTCCAATTGCAAGTCGCTTTGAATAATTTCACATTTTTCAAGTCTTTTGGATATTGTTATTCAAGTCAGCCCTTCTGTTGCTTGCATATCTTTCTGTAGAGTGACAGCTGCTTCTTGCAATTGTGTGGTTTTTTTTCCCCCCAGAAAAAAATCCAGGATGAAACCGCAAACCTTTTAATTAAAGCCCTGTTTAGCATAGTGAAAGAGAAATGGCACATGTGAGAGCTTATTACCTGGGGGACTGAGAGCTCAAAAAGCTGCAGATAACATGCCTGAAGAGAGAGTGGAGATCACTTGCTCTTTCTTCTGGAAGATGCAGAAAGCTGAGGGGAAGGGGAATCCCCCATTTGAGAGATTTGCACAACAGAATTCTGGAGGTGGTTGATCTGGTCTCCTCCAGCACTGTGTTTTCTGGGCTGGGGGTGCTGCTGCCTGTGTGCAGCCCTGCTCAAAACAGGGAGGGAAGATGCTGGAGTTGTGCCGCTTCAGCCCCTTCTCCCATCTCCAACCTCCAAGCAGCAAAAAGGGGAAATCTGCCTCCTGCCTACCCCCAGTGTAATTCCCACAGCTGGCTCAGGTCCCAGCAGTTCCAAAGGATCACACTGATGACTGGTGTCCACACAGACCATGCTACTGGGTCTCACCAGATCAGGACAATGTCCATTTGTTTTCACCTATCTGATAACAAAAATATTTTCTTATTTATTTTCTAGAATTGGAAATAGATTTTTATGTGTAGGAACACCCCTGCGATGGATGTTGCCCTCGGGATGGTTTCAGCTAGTTGGTGTGCATTTGATCAAAGCCGAGTGGAGGATTGTATGGTGGATCATACATACAAGTGAAAAGGGCAAAGAACACAGAAATAATGGATCAGATTTTTAAAATCATCTGCTCTTTCCTGTGACAACATTGCTTTCTGTTGTGTCATGATACTTCCTACACTACTTATTAGATTTCAAACAACATGAAGAATTTTGTTATGCTAAGAGCTATTGTTAATAAAGGACCCTATAATCTATCTCAGTGTGTATTTAAAATAACTCTATAATTACAGTTGATGAGAGAGATTGCTAAACATCTTTGTTCTGTAGAACTTTGGTCATTTGTCTTGAAAATACAATTTGACTCCCAGGGTACAGTATTGAAATGTAAGCACATCTGGGGAGCAAACTGAAAGGCTTAAGCTTCTTTGTTTAAAACAATTCTTCAGAAAGCAACAAAAGACTTGCCCAGCCAAGCCACAGATCAGCAATGGCATCTCTTTCTGTATTTTTAGCCTCATGTATCTGTTGCCTGTAGTAGTTAATCTGATTCATTATCTTGCTACATCCTGATCCTCACAAATTTTGCATACTAAGATAATACTGGAATTCTAGTAAAGACTTTTTTTTCCTGAGGAAGGATGATGATGTGGCTAACTGTGCATTAAAAAGTTTATCATAAGCAGACTAACTGCCTGTGAAATATTACTGAGAGCATACTAACCAAACTGGGTTTTGTATGGGTAATACTTTGCGAAAACCTTGGCTCTAATGTGATCTGGTAAATTCCCCTATAGCCTGCCAATTTCCAGTCACAGGCAATGAAAGTGAACCACTTGGTTCAGAGACAAACACTGCAGACCCAAAAATATTTTGTCTTCATTTAAACCTTAATCCATTGAAATGGAATCTGCACTGTAATCGTAGCGCTAAATCACAGAAACAGGGATGGTGTTAACAACAGGACATTATCTTTTATTGAGGGCAAGCAGCAGGGCTGCTGCTAATGAGGACATCACCAATTTATCAGCTAAAGGTCAATCTAAAAGGATTCCTGCCCTCTGCCTGTCCCCCGCCCCACTGTTTTTTTCACTCTGTGCTCTTCTGTCTGGACCCTGGATGATTTTTATCAATCATACTGTGCTACGACAGGAGACATCTTCATGCAAAGTCTGCATAATGTTTACAAGAAGTATAGATTTGCTTAACTGGGAAATCCTGTTTTCCTCCTCCTATTTTAATGTCGTGCCATTTTCCTTAAGGTTTCTGGTAATTTTTAAATCTTAATACAAAAGAAATCTTTGATGGTATGAATTTCTTGGGGACTGGTAGGTTTTTACTGGAACAAAACTTGGAAAAGGATTCATTATCCTTCGTATTATGTGGCTAACAAAGACAAGAGCTTCTAAATTCAATATTGAAAATTATAGCTGCATATCTTCAAAAGGCTTCTTGATTGCAAAAATATGAAATAAGTAAGATATAACTCATTGCTTACAGTGGTATTTTAAAGATTAGATAAATTAAATCACCACCTATTCCACAGTAAAATCAAATTTAGATTTTATCATAAGAATTTAATTACTTTTCCCCTTCTCAAGCTTGTGCCATATATTGGCTCTAACATGGTACCCAGAAAGAGATTTTCTCTTTCTTTAGTGGAGCTGTCAAACTCATGTGGTTGCTTTCCACAGGAGCTGTCTGGAGTGGTGTGGCTTTGCACTTGCCAAGGAATGAGACCTTGAGAATCAGCTAAAAGAAACAAGGTGTTTTCCTGCACCTCACTAGGAAGACGCTGCTCTGTCTGAAGCTGTGTATCAACTACTTATAATTTCATTATCTCTGCACATAAGGCACTTGGTGATATTTTTGCTTTATCTAATTTTACAGTTTGTTTTAATCCATTAAAACCTGAAGACTTCATCTTGATTCTTGTATATTTTTTTTTTCCTTTGTCATTTCACCATATATGGGTTAGTACCTTAGGGACAACAATTTTAAAAGAATTTTGACAAGAATTTGTCCAACCTAAACCTCCCCTGGTGCAACTTGAGGCCATTTCCTCTCATCCTATTGCTGATTTCCTGGGAGAAGAGATCAACCCCCACCTGGCTACAATCTCCCTTCAGGTAGTTGTAGCACTGTCTCCCCAAACCTTCTTTTCCCCTGGCAATGTTTTCCCTGTTCCCATTTCAAAACAGTGCTTGGTGTAAATGGACCTTTTTAAATGAAAAATGGAAGTTGAGCATTTATGCACAGAAAATCCTAAACGCTGGAAATCCACTATTTAGGACAGTTAATTCAAAGTAAGGCCACGCTTCCATGCAGGCTTGCACTGTTCTAATGTTACAATCCCTGTGATTGTACCCAGGAGTGCCTCAATGACAACACACCCACTATGCCAGATTGGGTTATCTCAGTTCCCAGCTTCAAAGGAAACAAGAATACAATAGTGATCATCATGATAAACACTAGTCTCAGCACGTGTTGCTAAATTATTAGGTTTTTAAACTAATTTACTTAGTGGGTGCTCCTAAACAAGTTAAAAATGGATGATATATTGATTTTGCTTAATCTTGTGAGAAATCAATTTAACCTAGGCTGATGTTTCAGGTTTAAAACAATTTAAGAGTGTGTACACAGGAGTTTCACACCAGTTTAACTAAATTAATCTCGAATCAATTTAATTTGGGCAGGTATAATGTTTTGGACAGGAAACACTGAATAAAATGCTTAAATGTAAGAATAAAGTGGTTCTAATCCCAAATTAATGATCAGACTCTGCCTCCAGTTACTTGTCATGCTCCATTAAAATTAGTAGGATTGTGCTACATCTGTGAAAACAACCCTCAGCCAAAGCTTTGCCTTTATGAAAAGCACTGCCCTTTTTGAGGTGTGACTTCATCCAGGTGACAGGTGATGAGTGAAGGCTTTTGGTTTTTTATATGTAGATAGATCTTCAATTTAATGCTGCCAGACTTTGAGGTGGGTGTGAGTAAATTCCACATGATGGCAGGGAAGAGGGAAAGAAGGAAATAAAAGATAATGATGAGCTACATGTCTAAATTCTGATTTGGGCTGACTTCTTGACTCTTCCTTTTTAACAATTTGTTAGATGGTCTATTTTGTAGAAACTGCATGTAGAGGATTCATAGGTTTTTTTCTTGTTTTACCTTTTGTGCAAGGCCAGCAGCATAAGTGCTGCCTGATAAATCTTAACGATAATACAGATCAATAAACATGAGTATTTTTATTGCTGTTTGTAAACAAAAAATATAAAATGCTATCTCAACTGCTGTAAAAAGTGTTGATGAGGCTCATTTAATTCATAGATACTGCTGATATTTTAATTCAGTGGTAGCACTGGGATGAGAGAAACATACATCTCTCTGAATTTACATCTGCAGCAAAATGAGAGCTACTGGAAATATGGTTTGAGAGCTAGTTTGCTGCTAGTTTACAATAGCCAAATCCTACTTTCACTTGATTAATAATGGCAAAAGTCTCCATTTAAAAATTCAGTCCTATAGTTTATAGTTTGTCACAAATGCCAGAAAAATAATATTGCAGATAAAACTGTATGCCACTGTCCCTGTAGGCACAATGTTACAGAATAAATGAGTGTAGTAGGCCTGGTTTTAACTTAACAGTTTCAGAAAATTTACTGTGGCAGGTCTAGCTGGGCATATTTCTCCTCTGAATGACCCAAAAATTGAAAAGGGCAAAAATCCTCGATACTCGCATGAGAAGGATGTGTTCCTTTTTAGACTCCTTTTCACCTCCCTCCCAAAAGGCTATTTTCTTTGTTAACAAACAACTGAAATTACTTGAAATCACATCATTACATCGGCCATATTTTCTTCTGATATGTTTCCTTATCTTGAAACCAAGTGTTATGCATCTTCTCAAACTGAAGAAATGGAGAACAACTTAAATCTTATCTTTCAAAAATGAAGGTCCAGTGAGAGGGAAAGAAATTTCCTGAAGTATTAGCAAGTAGACCAAACTTTTCAAGTTGCTTTAGTGGCACCCAAATGTTAACGCATGTGGGCAATTTGCCACTGTCAAAAACACACATGCTGCTTTCTTAAAATTAATTTAAAGTACATATTTTATGGGCCAGAATGTCTAATTGACTCTCTATTGGCTTTTTTCCACATTCTAAAATCTACTTTGTTCCAGAACTCCACTTTTGCTGCAGATGGTCAAGCCTCAAAGAAGCTTGGTTTGGCCAAGAAGTGGCTTCCCAATCACAATTTGTTTTCCCTTGCCTGAAGTGGCATGAAATTCAGCTGTGAAATGGCCTCCTTCTAACCACCATGTAAGCATATTTCACTTACTTGATTGATTTTTTGGAGGTTTTTTTGATACATCACACAGTGAGCTGATGCATGTGGGATATGCCATGGGGAAAGTTTGTGCAGCTATTGATGCTGATGCAATCTGAGTGTAAAATTACTTATGCAAGTTTGAGCTGGCATAAGCAAGGCCAGGAAGTTCACCAGAGAATCAGACTCCTGGTGTGCGGCAGTGGGATTGGGCTGAGTTACCAGGGGTCTGCCTTCACCTTACCAGCCATGCGGGCTCTTTCATGGATGACAGAAGGCATTTGAAACCCCTTTTCTCGCAGCCAGACAAGTTTGGCTCACAGAAGGTGATTTCCAGTACTTGAAGTCCCTAGTGTAAGACTTTTGCAAACATACATATCTTCCTCAGGGACCTTATGCACGTCACTTTCAGCACCAGTAAGAACAGCTTTTTTGGTTTATTGCATTTGATCTCCCACTACTTTAAAGCTCTGTTTGTTGTGCTAATAGCTATAGCTTACAGTTTGTCAGCTTTACACCCTTTTTCATTATTTAGTCAGGTGTATGTTCTATTCTCATCAAATACCAGGAGCAATTTTGGAATATTTGGGGCCATGCCATAAAAGAAGTAAAAGTTGCAATATTCCATGCTGCTATTGGAATGAACTAGATTTTATGTCCTTTTTTTCACACAGTTTCTTTAGTCCTAAGTCAGGAAACCCCAGTAATAGGCAAATAAGCAATAGGGTGGTAGCTGAACTCAGACACTGGAAAAGCATTCCAGCATGGTTTAATATAATTAGAATTCTCCTCCTAAACAAAACCCCAAAGTGTTGTTTTTCTTTTATTTTTTTTTTTTTTCTACATGGAAAAGAGTAATTTTAGATCTTTTCTGAGGGGATAAATTCCTAATATCTTTCTTTTCCTCCCCTCCCTCTGAAATCTAAAGCTCAAGAGAGACAAAAAGGCCTCTCCACACCAGCCCTGGAAGTGAAAGCAGCTTCCAGCTTCTGCCTGAGGGGTTTTAAAAACACCTCTTCTCCCACCCCTGCCTGTGGCTGCTCCCTTAGCCACGGATATCCCAGCTACTCTCATCCAGCCAACATAAATTTCTCCAGCTGGCACTGGTTTGTTCTGTAGCACAAGTGCTCATAGGGAACATAAATTGGAATCCCCTGTAACTTGTAATTGTAACTTGCTTCTCAAGTGAATATCCTGCTCACTGGAGTAAGTGATGTCGGAGTAAATTATGCAGCACAAAGCAGTTCTGGCTGGTGACTGCGCAGGGTGTAAGTTTCAGCCTTCTGTTGAAAAGTAAAGCCCTTTCATTGGGTGTAACAGACTTCATCCCCTTAGATTAATGCTATCATTCCACTGTCTTTGGGGTAAAAAGACTCGCTTTAGGCAAGCTTCATCTCTCTGCAGCTCTACATGCTGCACATAATCCATTAGAAAAGGACAATTAAAAAATATAGCAGACTAGATGAAAGGGTTGCTCTCTGCCCTCCTTTCCAATACAAGACTGCAGGGTAAAGGTGTTTTCCTGGAAACTGAATATATGAGTTTAATCTACTGAGGGAAAAGAAGGAATGTAATTGATATTTTCCATATTTCTCTACTGAATTTCAATGTGCTAATGCATTATCTGATCCATTGCAAACACATCAGGGTTGTAGCTCACGTGCAAGCCAGCTGTGTGATACATATGCAATTTGTTCATAGTTTCCCAGATAGATTAGAGCCACTGCACAAGAGCAGAAGCCCAGGGAACAGATCTGCACTTGCACAGCCATATGATCTTTACAAGCCTGGTGAGTATTGGACTGAGATTTCTGGAACTCATTCAATCAGGGGTACAGCCCGTATAGAAACCCAGAGGAAAAGACAAAGTCTGGAACTCAGGTCAAACTTCCAAAGCCAAAATAAATCACCCAGAAAAAAAACCCAAAAACCAAAAACCAAACAACCACCCCCCCCCCAAAAAAAAACCAAACTAAAAAAAAAAAAACCAAAAAAACAACCAACCAAAAAACAAAAACCAACCCAAAAACCCCAAAAACGAAACCCAGGAAAAAAAATCAGATCTCCTGACCTTGTTGCTTAAGCAAATTTGCACCCATTAGACTGACTTCTCCGAGTCCAGTTGGTACATCCTGACCCTCTGCGTTTCCTAAGTTACTTGTCTCAGGTCTGGGACTCCAGCTAAAGAGTGTAACATGAAAGGTTGTAAAGAAGGGAGAAGAAACTGAAAAAAACCTCTATGTATCATTGAAATGGGGTTGCTGTTCCATTTGAGGAAAAGTCTGAAAGTATTATTTTGGACAGAGTTTAGCAATGAAGGAGAAAAAACACCTCTTTCTTTAGTGAACTAAAATTCTATGGTATTATAAGAATTCTCATTCATGTCTAACAAGACTAAATGTAGGGAATCATAAAAGAACTGGAGAGCTGGAACAGTAGGAATATTTAAAAGAATCTAATTTATTTCCAGCATGTTCAGTCTTTCATGTTTCAAACATATCACACATTTTAGAGTATTTTATTCTTCCAGTAGAGAGCAACTGAATTGATATGTTCAGTGCATTTCTGGAACTCTTGCTATTTGGAACTAACACATTTCAACTGTATGACAACCTTTAAATGAGACCAAAAATAAATCAAATTTTGAAGGGTTGCCTTGGACACCTACAGAAGCTGGATGATTAAGTGAAACTGAGTGAATAACAGGTAGGGAATAATATACTCAAAGAATTTTTATCTTTTTTTATGTTAAGGAAACTTCCCTATCCGACCATGTAGGAGCCACTCTGGCAGTCACACCCACACAAAGAGCAGAGTGACTCTGAAAAGCAACCCTGAACAAAGCAACCTCTGGGCTTTTAAACCCTCACAGTCTCAGTGTGCAAAAGTTTGGGGACGTCGGCTTCTGCAGTGCCTCTTGTGTCCCTCTGTCCCTGGGCCCTTTGCTATGCAAAGCCTTGGTGGTTCACAGCCTCTTTTCTCAGGCCCCCAGCCCGAGCCTGATCTGCAGCTACCCCAGCTACCTGCACAGAATGTTCCTCTACAGTTCTCCCTTTCTTTTAACTGAGCACATCTGCTAACATACTAAAAGGGAAAACAGAAGCTTTTCAAGGCATTTCGCCACTTCCCTTACATACATTATTACAAGTAATAAACTATTCCAGAATTAAGGCTAACAAGATCATCAAGGGGCTGAAATTATTATCGATGTAAAATCACGAAGGATTCTCAAGTCAGTAACTACAAACTGATTGATCAGTCACTACTTATACTGGGTCAAGCATTCAACTCCATCCAACAAGCTGGCCTTAGTTGGGATATAAGTAGGTGCCTTCTAAAGAGCCCCTCTGTCCCCAAAAACTTATACACCTAATCAATTATATTCACTCTAAAATGAGCACCTCTATTTGATTCAGTTGACTCTGGAACCACATGTCTAGGTATGAATTCCTTCAGCAAAGCTTTTACTACTGCTCTTGTGTCAGCCCTCCTTGTTAGAAAGGCTTCAGCCAGCCTGACAGCTGCTCTACTATCACCAGTAAATGTTTGTACCCAGCCATAGGTGGCATGTCTGCAGAGTGTGTGTGCAGTCACTGAAAAGGGAAGTAGGTCCACAGCCATCCTCCTAACTCTGAGCTCAGTCTGATACTTGGTAACTTCTGGCATGTTGGGCAACAGTTTATGATTCCCTTTTTGGTGGCATAAATTGCTAAATATTCTTTGGCAGAATTGGCTTTCCCCCAGTTGTTCATATTCCATCCCTATTTTGAGTTTCCTCCCACTTTTCCCATTGTCTCTTTACCTCCGCTGAGCAGTCCTTCTCACACATAGTTTTAGGGTCCATCAAATTTGGCCTTTCACTCTGGCCAACCCTCAGGGCCACAGCAGCCCTCTAATTTGCTAAGGTCACATCACATCAGATACTCAATCTGCTCCTTGTGCACTCAGTCTAGCCGAGACAGCTTGTGCTTCTGCTACCTGTCCTTGGCTCACCACAGAATTAAATTGGATCAAACCAGTTCAGACCAGTTCTGACCGGCTCAGCCTGATTCCAGCCGGCTCCAACTGGTTCAAAACGGTTCCAACCAGCAGATCAGCTTGAGCTGGGTGCCCCTGGAGGAAGACCCAGGACAAAGAAATCCCTGGGCGATAATACCCTTACAACTTCTGCACCTGCCTCTCACACGGTCTTCAAGTGCCTCTTGGCACAGGGATAATTTTTAGCCTCAGGTCTTCTAACACCTTACTGGGTTCTTTCTCTGTGTCCATGAAGGCTGGCCATTAATTGTAATTATCTTGTCAAGATGCAGCTTCTGCTGACAACTGCATCCTCCTTATATTCTGCTCTGTGGTTCTGGTGCACCTGCCCTCTGGCAGAGCACAGGAAACTAAAGGAGCCCTACGCTTAGGATAAATGTTAGCAACAACAAAAACATCAGTGTGTTATCAATATTCTTCTCCTACTAAAGACAAAACACAGCATTATACCAGCTACTAGGAAAAACTACTGAGAAAAGGAACTCTATTCTATCCGAAAACATACCTAGGTGTAAGTTCTCAGCTTGCAGCCTGAGGTTTTAGCTACTACATTCTATATCACACAGTATTATAACTGTATGTAATCCATTCAGCTTACAACTGATTTATTCTAAACAACCAATATCTCTCAGCAATATAATGAGACAGCCCTTGGTAAAATCTGGCAAAATCATGTCATTTCTTGTTTCTCTCTGCATTAAAATGGTATATCTCCATCTTCTGGTATCCCTCTAGTTTTCCTGTTATATCAGGATATTACTGCTTAAAAAACTAGAGCACAATAGGATTGCTGCTCCAGAATGGAGCCTGGTTTATTGCATTTCCTTTTATTCCTGCAAGAACAGCAGGAGAGGTGAAGGGAGGAAGAGATCAGATGGGGAAAATAAGAAGAATCATGTTAAATTAACCCTTTTTACTCAAATTCTACTCTCCCCAGGACACACCAGCTGAATACTGTGTCTGGAGGTAAGTATGCTTGGGAGTCTACAAGATTCCTGAAGAGAATACATTTAATGTTTCAGAGACCACAAGGAGCTTTACTTAAATCACTTGTCAGAGACACACATCTGCAGGTTTGACTGTTGAAATTCCCCCTTAGAATGTAGCATTTTATGAGACACACTAGGTGGGTGCTGACTCTTTTCACAGTTTAACATTTCCCTCCAATGATGTGTTGCTTCTATAATTAGAGCTCTTCTTTTGATGCCTCCAAGCTTAATTTTCTTTTGTATCTTGTGTTTGTTTTCATTAGGTTTCCATGGAAATCCTGGACTTGTAATTGATTTCTTTGAAGTTCAGCAGCTCTGTAAGTGGATGTGAAGCATTCTAGTTAGGATAGCTTCCACTACACTATACAATGCTACCCTCTAGTTCTTTTACAGTACAATAGCACCTTCCTTTAAATCTATGTGCAGGTATAACAGACTAAAAACATGTCTAACACATCTGGACCAACTTTTTTTTTGCGTGAATATTCTGGCTGTTGGCTCAGAGAAGAAAAAAAAAAACCCTGCTTCGGTGCACCTACTTTTGGAAGAAACAGGGCTTTCCAAGAGGGTTTGTCGTCAAAATTAGAACAAGAGTTGTTGAAAACATTTGCTGCTGTGGGAAGATGATATTTGCTGCTTGTCTTTTGCTGCTATAAGCTCTCAGGGGTAAAACACTCAACATTGTTCAAATTCAGCCCTTATACTTTGGGTGCTGAGCTCAATTGGCTACGTTGCATCCTGCCTGATAAGCATTCAGCTCTCCGATCTAAATATTTTCTAGAATAGCAACAGGAACTCAGACAACCCACAGGTAAAGGCACTTCTTTATCCAGTTCCAAAGTGCTTAACTTGAAAACACAGTAACTTGTTGACCTAATTAACTGCCCATATGGAAGTGAGTTGTTAAGAGAGTGATTTTCAACTGTGACATGACTAATATCCAGGTATTTTACAATATTACATAGTTTCTCCTTTTGTGCTTCAGATACTGAAAGCTGTGATTGAAATCACCCTATACCCTTGGCCAAGATTCCCTAAAACCAAGGTTATTACCGATTCTTTTACCTGTTTGTCTCACTGCTCTGGACATAGCAACATGGTGCAGATGCTCTGTGACATGTAAGTGCATAACCCCCTTCATCAGAAAGTGCTTGTTCCTTTGTAGATCAGAAAACAGAATGAGTAGAGAGAATGTCAGATAAAATATCTGGGCTTTTTCAAGTTTTGAGAATAACACTGGGATTAATATGGAATTACTACAGTTTCTTACATATACCTTCATTCCACTGGCTGGGACCCTCTCTGCTGTCATACAAAGCATTTAAAATGCAGTGGTCACCCTTACCACAAGCATTGAAGACATCTCTTTTTCAAATTAATTTCATCACAACAACGGTGAAACACGAAGTCTTACTACCTTTCCCATGACAGAAGTTACCAGGAATATTAATTACCTGCAGAAATATAGTAAAGTGGAATAAAACAGAAACCTGCTATTTAATTTTTGAGAACATCTGAGTAATGTCAATATTTGAGATTTCAAATTTTCCAAGCTTGGGAAAAGTCTGATTCTGTGATCGGCAACACCATTGTTTGATAGTTGAGCCAGTTTTAAATAGCAATGCATACTACTTTTTCTTCTATAGATACTTCTGTGTTAATCACAACATTCCCCAAAACTGAAGGAGTTTGTGGCATTTTTCATTATAAAAGCACAAAAGAACTTAACTGTGTTATGAAGTGCATTAATAATAATGTCACTGAAATCATTAATAATAGCTTACAGGTAATCCTCTAAAGATGTAAAATTTGGTTCAAAAGTTTACCTGAAGCTTATTCAATCTACGTAAATCTCCTGGGACATACAGTATTTTATAGGAATTTGTTCAGGGGGATGCTACATCCAGCTGCCCAGAAAGACAAAAAAATCCATTTGCTCAATGGTATTTCAGTGTTCAGGCTCCAGAGCCACCAGGAGCTTTAAGCTACAGAGCACTGCAAAACTAGCATGAGTGAAATGAAGAATAAAGGGTGAGCATTTAACAAGAAATGAGCTTTAAATTCAGGTGAGAGTTTGGTGTGCATTGGTCTTCTCAGTTCTAAGTGAGAATTAATCTAGTACCTGGTAATGAATTTTTAGAATGAATGGACTGTCTCAGATGTCCATTTTGATAATTTATCAAAAATGACAAAGTCTGGTTTTCTCTTCTCATTTTTTATTCCTAATGTTCAGAAATCTAGCCTTGTTGAAGCTAAAGCATGTAAAAAATATGACTGCTTTGGATTCATCCATCCTTGGTTGTCATTTTGGCATGAGAGGATTGTACAGGAAAGCAGTAATCAGTTCACAAAAAGAAAGATCTCACTTAAATTATAACAAATGGCCAAAAAAAAAGGAAAAGAAGATTTGGGATTTGGCTCTTGTTTTTATTTTTCTATTTTTTTTTTTTTTACATAGAATGGACATCTGGTAAGCTGAAAATCTTGTTTATCTCCTGTCTTTATATGCCTCTTGTCTTTTGACAGACAGCAGTGCAGGATATGTGCAGAAGTGCTAACGATGGCAGGGCCACCAGCAGGAGCCGTGATGTGTCTTGGGTTTGACTTTCCAACATTTCCAGGATGACCAAAGTTCACAAATGTGTGAGTAGAAATCTGAAGAGTTCAGTCTGAGAAGTGTGCTGGTGTGATTTCAGATTTATCTGACAAGTCGTCATTTTGAATGAATGCCACCTTGTTTTTCACAAAATCAATACAAAACAGCACTTCCTGGAACAGGAAAAAGAGAAACTTCCAAGAAAAACTTGTGTTTTTCAGCTACTGATACCTGACTTGGTGAATGAAGACAGATCTTAATGTCTCTTTATAGGGAAGTAATTTTTGTCTAGTGTACAAAAGGATTAAGTGATATGTTTGCAAAGCTGGCAATGAGTAAGCATTTTTAAAATCCAGCTGCCAACTCAAGGAAGAATAGAAAAGTGAGGATGATGATGGAACATGGTCTCTGGACAGCATGGGCAGCCTAATGGCTCTCCCTCCCTGGAAGAGGAGGCTCTTTCCCTTCATTTCATGCCTTTCTCTCAGTTCCATTTTATGTCTTTCTCTAAATTTTTGGTAGTAGTCCTGTCCCATTTTTTCCTCTGCATCTGATGTTCCCTTCACCCATGCTATAAACTGATCTCATTATTCTGCTCTAGTGAATTAAAGCAGCCTAATTTTCAAACAATTTTTTTGCAATCTTCAATGATCCAAATCAGCTTGGGAAAAACTCTGGCAAGGGATATGGATGAGCAGTGGCCAGAGCAAGGAAGGCAAAAGAAGAGGGGTGAAGCCAGTAGCAGCAGTGGGCCATCGAATGGCTCCCCATGGTCTTATGTCCTTTCCCATTAGGCCAGGAATAATTTTTAGGAAACTCTTCTTGAAATTATTTGTAAAATTCAGACATCAGTGGCTTTTGCGGCAAAAGCAGCTCAAGAACCCTTGCCACCTCTGAAAGGCTGCACATTTCTCCTCCCCAGTAATTCTCCTCACCAGTAGTCCAGCTCCTCAGTTCAGCTCACAGGCAGCTCCAGAGGTGGAAGTGTGTTGAAAACTGCTCAAGTGTGGGTTTGGAAATGTCAAAAGCTGGTCCTGTAAAAAAAGTGACCTGATGCAGTTCATCTTGCTGAAAAGACTATTAACGTGCAGCCTTTTTTGATTTTGATTTACCACCTCTGAAATATTTCTGATCAGTTTCTGTTGAGAAATACTGAGCCCCACAGCCAGGAGGGTGACATCTCAGGGAAGGTGTGGGGACAGAAAGGCAAAATGCTGTGTGGTAACAAAGGGAAAAGTGTGAGAAACATCTCTGTGGGCCCCAAGGGAAGCAGGGTGAGCTGGAGGAGGAGGGGATCCAGGTCCCAGAGCAGGGGTTACCTTGCAGCCCCCGGAGAGACCATGGTTGAGCAGGTATCCCCACTGCACCCACGCTGGAGCAGGGGAAAAGAGTGAGGGGAAAGGACTGGCAGAGAGGAGCTGTCATGGACCGACCACAGCCCCCATTCCCCATCCTCCCAACACCACTCACAGTGAGACAGGCTGAGGATCAGTGATGAAGGAGTGAAGGTGAGGCTGGGAGAAAGTGGTGGAGGAGGTTTTAGTTTTGTCTTTTTTTCTCACCATCGAAATCTATTTTAACCACCAATAAAGTTAATTATTTTTCCTCAAGCCAAGTCTGCCTTTGTCTGTGACAGTGATCTCCCTGCCTTCATCTTCACACATGAGCTTGTTGGTCTTACTCCCCTTTGCCCCACCCTGTTGAGGAGTGGGGTGAGAAAGTGACTGGTGGGCACCTGGCAACTGGCCAAGATCAATCCACCACCACTGGGGAAATAATTTGTAATTCTACATGTAAAGGACAGTGCCTAGCTATAGGAAAGAGCTAGAACAATTTGCAGTGTGAGGAAGAGCACCAAGCACCACCATCACACAAGCAAGCTCTAAAGGCAGGTTGCAGACCCCAGAGAAAACAGCAATATGAAATAGTTCATGTAGCCTAGTGCTGCTCTCACAAACCTTCTGAATTTTGATTGTAAACAGATGCCTTTAGTATTCATACACTGAACTTCCTCCCACAGCCCTAAAAGGGACAAACATTGTCCTGACTGGCCATTGCAGAGCCGGAGGATGCTTTTCCTTGTCTGAGTGCCCTGCTTTATGAAACAACAACCACACACAACTATAGTTCCAACATTTGTAGGGCAATTGTTTTTTATGTTCTTCCTCATGACTGCTTTTCATAGCTCTGCTTTCTCGTACACTTAATGGACTCTTACACTGTCTATTGACCCCATAACCCTAACAACTTCTGAAAATCATTAGATTTGAAAGGAAAATACATAAAGTAGAAAAATAATGGAGCCTTTTGTTACAGGATTGCTTGTGTTTCTAAAAGATGCTGAATGTCTCTTGGAACTAAAGAACATTGCATCCTTACTTGTAGTATCACTCAGATAGGCACACATAGAAAATTACATCTTACAATTCTTCTGTTAAAATATAATTTGTATAGTCAATAGCACTTTCTTCAGTACCTGTTAAAGATTTTTTTTTAAAAAGCTGATGGTCCTACATCAAAATTTCCTGGGAATTGAGGTAGTATATCTTACTCCCTCAATTCTTCACAACGGAAGTAGTGCATTCAGAGACAAACAAAAATCCATGAATTATCCAGTTTAACTCACAACTGTGCTTTAACAGTATGTATTTGCAAGTAGTTAGCAAGGCAGTCCACCTTTCGAAAAAGCTTTTCATCTTGGCTTAAATTTTTATTTGGACAAAAAAAAAATAATGACAATAATGAAGTACAAGTTGATAATTCAGAGCCTCAGGACAAAATCTAATCAGTAGATAATCTGCTAGGTAAGCACATAAGACCAACGCTAACATACCTGTGGGAGGAGTTAAATTACTTCGCAAAATCTTAAGCCTCCACCAGCAAAGTCTAGACAGAAGAACCCTCTGGCTGTGCAAAGTGATCAATGAATGATGATTCCTGCACTCGTGGAGCTCTAGTGAAATCAACAGTTCAGGAGCTGGTGTCATATGATTACACGTCAGAGTCACATCCTGAGGAGTGATTGAGAAATTGTCTGAGACTAGTTATTGTACTAAAATATGCTGATGTTGTGTTCTTTGGCAGGAGAGAAACTAATTAGGGAGTTCCAAAGCACCATGAGCATCATCTCTCCCAGTCCCATGGCAGAATTTTAATACTCGTGCCAGTGGCAAAATCCTGACTTTCTGCAGACAGATGGAGCTGGGAGTTGCTGAAAGCCTTTAAGACCTCCAAAGAAAGTGCAACACAGCCTCTCTCTGGTCTTCTCTTGTTCTCTTTGCTTTCTGTTGTTTGCCTTGCTAATTTGCCTGAAGCTGTTTGTTCTGGTTGGTTTGTATTTGCTTTAGAGGATGTTGCTTAACACAGATTGTATCTCGTGTTTGCTTTTTAAATTCAAACACCGTGCTACCCTCGTAGTCTAAATTGTCCTCAGTACCAAAAACTCAGACAATTCACCCTGGGAAAAAAATCCCTTTGATTATGCTAGAAATGAAATGTGATGATTTGAAGAGTTTAAAGTTGACAAGTGAGCTTTAATTGTGCTGGACATTTGTCTGTGGTCTCTCTAAGCAGTATTAACATATAGGTAAGGTATAGCAAAGGGAACACGATTTTTCCAGGAGCAAATCCTGCTCATCATCCAGGGATGGAGCTGCTCCTGGCTCCTGCTGTGCCCAAAACCGTTAGGTGCACAAAACCATTTTATGTGAACTGGAAGCCCTTTTGACTTCTTTAAATTTTCTAAGAGAACAGAAAAGGCAGATAACGAGTCTTCCTTCAGTGTTACACGGATAAAACTTCAGGAAGTAAATTACTCCATTCGTCGGCTTTGCTGGCACAGACACGTATCACCTATAAAAAGAAGAAAAGCTGCGGCATCTCCAAAAGCAGAAATATTGCTCTGCCCGAGGATCGCTATTTTAGAGAAAATAATTATCCCGAGAAACACTCGCGGCAGGAAGGGCCTGAGGGGCCGAAGCCCGGCGGCGCCGCCAGGTGGCGCTGTGCGCTCGCGCCGGCGGCGCCGCGGGAGCGGGCGGGAATCCCGGGATGGATCCGGGAGGGAATCGCGGGATGGATCCGGGCGGGAATCGCGGGATGGATCCGGGCGGGAATCCCGGAATGGATCCGGGCGGGAATGCCGTGGCGGATCCGCTCGAGAATAGCGGGTGGGAACCAAGGAACTGATCCATGCGCCACCGGAGGGACCGCGCACCCGCGGGGGCGGGTGGGAATCCCGGAACGGATCCACCCTCGGGAGCCTTTCTTGGGTGCTGTTTGTAACACCCACCTACGCAGGAGAGTGCATGGAATTCCTCCTTTAATTTCATCCATCGAAGCTGTCCTGAGCTTCCTTTCTCTTTAGTTTTGTTTCCAATGCTCGGTGTGTCACCCTAGGAAGTAAGCCTTCGACTGGCAGATCAACTTATGGCTCTGTCTTACAAATGCAGGATTGCTGTATGTAATTATAAACACACACACACAACTAACTGTGGTTTTCACTACGAAGTAGATGGTGAATGAAAGGTGAAACAGCTTCTGGCTCTGAAGAACACAGCAAACTTGGTCACTGATGTATCTCAGCTCAGTGTTGGAGTAAGCCTGACCTACCACAGACCAGCTGCCCACGATGAAAGGCCTGCTGAGCTGGGGTGGGCTGTGGAAGGTGGCTCACACAGCCAAAACTGCTGCATAGAATGTCATTGAAGCACGGTGGTTGGGTATACATTTTTATTCTGTTCAAACTTGTGTGTCCCGATAAACTTGCCCAGCTAAGCTGTACAGTAATTGTATTTCTTGCATCAGGAATAATATTGTTACTGAGAGGGTACTGGAAGTAATAAGAGTAATAAATTAGGGTTTGATGGTGGTTTGTTTGTTTAGTGGTGTTTCTTTTTTTGGTTAGGTGTTTGGTTTTTATCTTCTTGATAAAGATTAGTGTGGTGGTTTTACCAGTTTGGAGGGTAAATATGTTTCCCTCATCATCAAAACACTACTTATCTGCTTTTTTTTTTTTTTTTTGAGAAAGAGAGTTATAAAGACTCCTTTATGAACTACTTATATTGGATATTTTTTGAAGGGATACGGATGAGTAAGATTTGTTCTCTAATTTAATACCTACAAAATGAATTGGGTGGATGTCATGGCAAGTAATGCAAATGGGAAAGCAGATTGGCCCACATATCCACTAAAAAGAAAAGGTAATGACAGTTTAATTTAACCTGAGGTATTGTGTGAGTGTGGTTATGGGGCTAGAAAACACAGCCCAGAAACACAGATAGAAAACTGCTGTTCAAAAGGGACTCTCTTTTTCTACTTAAGACAACGTTTAATCCTTAACAAGACACTTGAAAATATTTATAAGAAACAGATAATCAGATATAAAAACTAGAAACATATCATGTTTTCAATGGCAACCTAGAATGGGCATTGTTCCTTGTTAAAAAATTAAGCTTCCCACAAAGGGTAGATAATGCATAACACAAATTTTGCCATATTTGCTTTAAATATTAATATAAAGTTTATTGTGTGTGAGAAAATAAAGTTTCTGAAAATAAAAATTTTATTTCCTTCATCCCTTGGCCCCTATCATCAATGTAATGTGAAAAAAAGAAACAAAATAGTGCACTTTCTCTCATTCTTCTTTTTTCACCTGTATCTCTGTACAAATTCAGAAATTCTTCCACCCAGAATGAAACTGTGAAAGTAAATAATTTATATAATGGAATTTTGATCCTAAAAAGCAATGGTCTATATTAAATAATTTTTACTAAGAAACTTTCCCACTTTAAATCCCATGTTATCACACCCCTCTTGAAAGGCAGAAAAGAGACTTTGACTTCAGAGGAGTTTCAATGAGTGAACTAGTACTACTACTACATGGAAACCAGTTACTGACTGAAATAATATCCAGAAATCACCTGAGAGACAGATGCAAAGTTCCTATCATGTTCTGGTATTGAAAAATGCTGGGAAAAAAATGACATTGAGTGTATGAAATATGAATTTGAGGTTATTGAATAGTCTGTCAAGTCAGCTTCATGCTATGGTTTGATCAGCACAAAGCAAGGAAGGTTTGCAGAATATCATAGAGATCTGATAAGGACTGTATTTTTAGATTTACATCCTTATTTTTAAAATGAAACTGGATAGCAACCCCTGTGTGCTCTTATGTATGTGTTTTATAGAACATGGGTTGGTGTTTCAACCCTTTCGGTGTGTATCTTTTAGCCATGATGTATTTTTGTGTAGAATGGTATTTGGCAAATCAGTTTTGCATAGAACAAAAGCTAATTGTATGATGAAGAAGCTGTCCTGAGTTCAATCCTATAAGTGGTTTCAACAGGCTTGCATTACTTCAGCTCCATCTCAATTTATCCTTTTCATTTTTCTCAGCAAACTTCTTTCACCCTGTAGTTTGAAGAGGCACCTTTGAAATACAAGGTGAGAAGTCTATCAAACAGTAGGAATTAATGATGAGTATATTTTTTCTAACAAGGGCAGAAGACTGTTCTGGAAAAAATGGTGTTCAAAGACTGGTTATATTATACATTTGTATTACTTTTGGAGTATTCATGCTATTTTATGAAATATCTTGCTGAAAAAAATCTACTTAACTATTTTCCATCTTCATTCCTTTAATGGGAAAAAAAATAAAGTGAGAAAATTGCATGCCTCTGTTGAAACAGAAGGAAGGGTTATCCCAGAACTTTGCATTTATCATCTGATCATGTGAAAACCTTGTTTAGTGCAGGAATAAACAGAGTCACGTTAAATTTGTTGTGAGCTTGAGCCTCTGACAGTGCTCATTTTATCAACAAAGACAAATGAAGGAGCAGAAATTGTAGCACGGCCTCTACTATTTCATCATTGTCAACCTTAAGTACAATCATTCACTGCTGATAGATTTTTCTCCTTCCTTCTCCTACTAATACTAAGCTGTCAGAATCCCTCTTGATATGGTCCAGAGCCCCAGTAGCAGTGATTAAAAAAGAAGGAATGAAATTAGCTTTTTTAATCTCTCACTTGATAAATATCGTATTTTCAGAGAATGAGCTCTGAAATATCCTCTTTCTTGTTGCAGATGCCATTTCATTAAAAAGAGGTGGAAGTAAATAGTAGAGTGGTGTGACATTAAGTTTGTTTGGAAACCAGTGATTAGTGGC
This sequence comes from Dicrurus megarhynchus, assembly GCA_013399195.1. NCBI lineage: Eukaryota > Metazoa > Chordata > Aves > Passeriformes > Dicruridae > Dicrurus > Dicrurus megarhynchus. Next base: position 280,659 of record VXAD01002044.1, read on the forward strand.
ATCACACTCTTGAAAGACTGAATACAGAAAAGAGTGGAAACTCAGTTATCAGTGGAGGTTGATTTTCTGCAGAGAGGTCAACATAAAATACCATATAGAAAGATAGACACACTTAGATAGTGCCAGGTTCTGATTCATGTTACTGATAACAACCACATTGACAGACTGATCTAATGACCCCAAGGAACTGCACCTGAGGTGCAGAAGAGCTCCTCAGCATAAAGGGTCATGATCTGACCTGACACTCTGATGGTTAATTTTTATTTTTTTTTTTTTAAGTTTTCCTACGAAAGAATTATTTGGACTTCTTAAAAAATTTATTATTTGCTAAAGGGAAAAGTTGATTGACAATCTTGCGGATAAAAGATCACAGTTTGCCAGATCAAAATAAGTCAATTCAAAATTGCACGACCCAAACAGGTGTTAAATATTGGTATTTAGGGTCAGGTCACATTTAAGATGAGACAAATTAAATTAGGCAAGGCACATTTCAAAAATATTTGTCTATCTTACCCTTGCAAAAGAGGATATGACTGCCCATCAGACTGTTCTTGTCTTGTATGAAATAAGGAAGACAGAATCCAAGGATAATGATGCATTTAAACAAAAAGAACTTAGAACAACGTAAAATATGAAAACCATGATAAAATGAGTTTTGAAGATTGCAAACTTTGCAAATATAAAGAAAGGGCCAAACCGTCATCCACTGGCAAACACTACATAAGCTATTGCATTCCACAGATTCTGACTAAACAATAAAAAAGCATGATGCTGTATAATCTAATTAGTAATCTTCAAGAATTTTTGGAAGAGTTCTTCTTCAGAAGCTGAAGAGCATGGTAGTAAAATAAGTATCCACAAATGACTTTTTAATTTATTTATTTAAGTTTAAAAATGACCTGCACCTCTTTTAGGTCTTAATTTTTCACAACTTTTATAAAGCCTGAACCGTAGTTTCATGCCAGGATCCAGAAATGAGATCAAGCACAGACAGGAGCAAAAGAGTCCTGCCAAGCTTTGCTGAACCTGTTTCGAGGAAGACAACAACAGAAGTTGCTGAAACTTTGCTTCAAGCATTTGCAGAGGTGAAGCAAATTAGTGGTGACATTCACCAGCCAGCCTGGAAGGCTCGTAGGGCTGCACACCCCATAAATCCTTTTAAAGCCCCGTTTAGGGAGTTTAAGTGGGATTGAAATGATGCATAGGCATGTGAAGGCCAAGAGCAGGGGTGTGAATTTTGTTTTAATGACCTGCATGTCAGTAGAGTTAGGCTGGTATGAGAAGGGTGGGGAATCACTCAGAAGGCCCTGTGCCACTGCAGCACTGTGTTATTTAACTGTGTTATTTTGCTGTGCACCTATAGCAAAATAAATAGATTTCCCCTCCACAGGATGTAACAGCTATACAAAAAGATCTAAAGGGTACTTATAACACCAGAAGACTCTTCAGGTTTTGGATTTCATTATTAACTCAGAGCATAAATTGACTTAGAGTGTGAATAAAATTTCCGTTTTCAATAGCCTTTATGGGTTTTCATCAGTTTAAAATTAGTGTTCTGACATACTTCTTGCATGTTAGTGCAACCTCTTGTTAAACCTCCAGACCAGCAGCAGCCTCACTTCAGAAAGATGGATCCTCAGCTTCTGAAATGACTTAATAACTGAATTTAATTGCACTTTTTTCTGACTGACATCAGCCTAGGATTTCCAGAGGTGCAATAATGGCGACTAAAAAAGCATATATACTTTCATTATATATATACTTTTTTTTTGTTTAGTCTAGAGAAGAGAAGCCTGAGAGGGGGTCTCATCAATGAATATAAATGTCCCAAAGGTGGTTGTCAAGAGGATGATGCCTGACTCTTTTCAGTGGTGCCCAGTGACAGAATGAGGGGCAATGGCATAAAATAAAACACGAGAAGTTCCACCTTAACAGGAGGAAGAACTTCTTTGCATTGAGGGTGGCAGAGCCCTGGAACAGCTGCCCAGGGAGGTCATGGATTCTCCCTCTCTGGAGACATTCAAACCCACCTGGACACATTCCTGTGTCACCTGCTCTGGGTGACTGCCTTGGCAGAATGGTTGCACCAGATGCTCTCCAGAGGTTCTTCTCAACCCTAAAAATTCTGTGATTCATGCAAAGCAATGTTGTTAAAGAAGCAGGAGTAGAAACAGGAGGTACCTTAGTTACAATGAAATGAAACAGGTGAATTTACTAGACCCCCAGGCCCCAGCCTGATATTCCTTTAGTTGTTGCTGAGAATTTTGTCTAATGCTATGCTGGTCATTACTAGAATGGGAAAATATTCTCTTCATCTTTCTGAGGCAAGCCTTGGGGACTAAGGGATGAAAGGCTGAATGTCAAACTGAGTAAGGAACCAAAGATATTGCTTTTTCTGAAAAAAATAATGAAGTGTTTCAAGATGCAAGTCTATCAAGTTTTGTTGAAATGTAAAGGGACAGAATTGTCTTTTCTCATCTGGGATAGGCTGCTGATTGTCAAGGGTTGTTTTAATTCCCCATTCTTATTAATCCAGGGACTTCTCTAAAAATATACTTAGTTCTGTGGAATCATTATCCAGATGGAACTACCACTAGGGTACATGAAACAGTTTAGCTAATTGAAATATTCTGGAAATAGGGATGGATTGTTTTGTATGCTAACTCCACCTCACAGTCATCTCTGTGGACTTAGTTAAGCATACAAGTAAATGAGACACAGTGCGGATTTTGATCCATGTCACGTGAAAAGGGAGATTCCCCAAACCTTTTGTGTTTGATCAGTCTGTCAGCACCCCAGGAAAGCCAAGCCCCTTGTGCCCAACCAGTTTGTCATCATCCCCTTTTGGGGATCCTTCACTGAGCAGCCCACTGAATAGGAGGGCAATTTGACTGACTTATTCAGGGACACACACAGAGCATGAGAGAGACCCCCTTCTCTCCCATATTTTTATTTGTGTATGTTCCCCGCTGCCAGCAAGTGCTAACTCCCTTGAAGGACTCACAGCTCATGAAATAGCACTCTTTATTAATAACATTGTGACAGGTTGAGGTTTGAGGATTGCTGGTGGTATCTGATTGCAAAAATGTATTCAAAGCAACACGCAGACCAGCTCTAATCCCTAACAAAATCTCACTCCAGGTAATCGTTCAGTGCTCACAGAGGATGGTTCTTCCCCAACAGGCAACCCCATTATTAGGGAGAAGACAAGTTCAGCTTGATCCCAGAAGTTATGAAGGAGTCTACTCTGACTCCTCTCCATTCTTAACTTACTTTTACACTGTTTCTTTACGGTTAGGTGGAGCTTGAGTGACTCTAGTCACACATAATGCTCACTGAGGTGTGGTTGTACCTTGGAGGCAGGTAACCTTGGGATGGAGATGTGCATCAGTATTACATCCCAGGAGAGTGATTTTGCCACAGTTGCTGGTCTTCTTTTATCTGCCTTGGTTCACAGCTGCTCTGTGGCTTGTTAGCTAAAAGGCAGCAATGAGTTCTCTGCAAGGATTTCAACAGAGCCTGGCTGCAGTGTCTCCACTCTGCTCCACCCCTCTGCTTCTTTCCCCCTCAGCATGTGTTGTGTGGGGGAAGCTGGGCATGCTGACCACTTTCCATCCAGGAAGTAGCAACCACATTTCCCATTACAATTTCTGTACTGACTGTGTCTATAACTTTCCATTTTTCTTTAATTTTACCCCCAGCCTTTATTTTTCCACAATCTATTTTATATGTTTGTTTGTGATAATGGCAAAAGCAAACATTTCTGAGGGGTGATTTTTTTCTGAATGAACAGTTCTCAAAATCATTATTTGAAACTATTGCCTTTGGATTATTAAAATTCACTAGAGATAACTAGAGATAACTAACATTTGTTGTATAGCAGAAAGCAGGAAGAGATCAGAGTGTGTTTGGAATGACCCATTCACTCAGGATGTTATGCCCAGTTAGGAAGGTTGTTGAGATCCAAATTCACTGGAGGAGGAAAGCAGTTGTCAGAATTACAAACACTCACCCTTTGTGGTCAGAGGGGACAAATGAGTTGCTGAACATGTAAGAAGATTTCTAATGAGAGAGAAGAATAGTTAGAGGTGTTTCAGCACTTGAGAATAGCCAAGCTGTTTCCCTTTCTGGGGAAAAATACAGCCTATCACATCGTTATGTGTGTTGCACATCATATACAACATCACAATAAAAATGTCCGACAGAGCCTGATTTCAAAATATTACACATCAGCTGAAAAAAATTGCAAATCAAATTGGTTTTCTTTAAATGACTGTGGTGTTTAACAGAGTTTTCCTCTCCACAAATGTGATTTATAAGATTTTTTTCATATACATCAGTCTTGTTACCTGTAAAATTGATATGTGTCCTATGATGCTATAAATGGATAAAGAAAGGGAGTTTTGTAGCACAGATATTGTGAGGATAGAACACGACAAAGATGAAGTGTCAGAAAAATGCAATTTTGATTTAGAAAGATCAGTCTGACTTTATATTGCAGATGGGGAACTAGAAAGCATTCTGGGAATGTGAGATGTTTCTGAACTATGAATTTACATCCATGTTTTATAACCCATAAATTTATAAGGATTTTGACATGCTGATGTTCAATAAGGAAGATAGATTTTCTTTGGATTGTTGGGTGTGGGGGAGAAAATTTTATCAAAACCATAACTTTGCACAGTAAAAATGGGAATGATGCTGTATTGTGTGAGGAATAAACAAATCCATTTGGCTGTGAGCTTTCATAAATATTCTGATCTTATTCCTGTCCATCCATATTACATTGCCATTGATTCTGCTTATGTGAATTTTTTCCTTTTCCCCAAGGCAAGGAGGCTGCAATGTTCGTGTCTATTGATCTCCTTGCTGGAGACCCACAACCAGAGCATTCCAGAGAAATTTCCTTTTTGTAGCTCTGCTGGATACTAAGCATCCTTGCCACCCCTGAACACCTACAGGAGTTGGGACACTGACACCCTACAACACGTTTTTAACAAAAAGAATTTGGGCTGAAACACCCAGAGAATGCCTACAGAGTGTAATTGAGTGTGCTGCAAAGGCAGTACTGCCCTACAACCAGGTGAAAATAGGCAGAAATGGAACAGAAAACTACACTTTGCCTGTTAAGAAAAGGTACCTTAAATCTTGGATGTTTCTGCCCTTGCTTAGCCTTTGAAATGTAGGAGATGGTTTATTTTGAGTAGCATGGTTTTTGGGGTTTTTGGGATTGTTTTTTGGTTGTTTGGGCCTTTTTTGTTTGTCTTCTTTTTTTTTTTATTTTCTTTTTTTTGCATGAAAGCAGATTTTTGAAACAAAATATGTTATCTCAAAATCTTGTCTCCAAGTGTACTTAAGTTTTTTAAATCTTTTTTTTTTTTTTTGGTGGTATATTCTGGATAAAGGCATGAAGCCAAAATTTCCTAAGTTATTTCAAGGGGGTACTCTCTGATTTCTTGAACTAAACAACAAATAAGTTAAAAAAAGAATATTTCCCATCCAAATTTGTCTCTGAGTTTGAGCTGTGCATATCACAGAGTTCAAAGACACAAGAAGAAACCTTGTTCAAATCTCTTTTCCTTATCTCTGAATTCCACCCCCTCTGGAGCTCATGAACACAACCACTGTAACTTAGATCAAGAAAATTATCCCACAAAAAAGATTTTTGTCCAAGTAATCTGTTATTTTCCCTCATGTCCCATCAACGCTTTCATTCTGGATGAGATGAACACACTTTTCTTCAATACGGAGTGCAAGAAAACTGTTTGTCATCGTTTGAAAGTGACAGAGGTTTTGTTGTATAGGGCCTCATGCTAAAGACAAAACATAAAGCAGAAAAGAACTGTACTCACAGTTGTACATAAAGAGAGTCCAGTTAATAGTTAATGACAATATTGCACATTACTTTTTTCTTTTTGCGTCCAAGTCCTGCAAATCTAATTAATTACAAATGCTATAATATTAGAGCTTATGTGCCACTTGTGCCTTATGGCTTTCAAGGAGTTTAACAGTGTGAGAGGGTTGAACAGCAAATAGGTTTTGTTATCAAAAGAAAGTAAATGTATGCAAGATGGTATTTTCATTGTGTCTTTTTTTCAGAAAGAAACTATTCAAGTATGTTTTAAAAACAACAGTTAAATGAAAGCTATGTAACTTTACCACATTCAGTTGTTGTATAAGAAGAAAAAAAATATGTAAGGTGTAATTGATTGCTGCTAAAAAGTCTGTTTTCCTGGTTCTTCATGAACAAATGCTTCAAAATAAATTGTTTGACTTTGGCTCCACACAGGACTCATGTGAGCTCACAATTTTTCCTGCATTCCAAATACTGGAGTAGTTCTCTAAATGGCATAAATCCTCTGAAGTCCCTGGCTGTCAACAGATCTACAGCTGTTGATTGCAGCTGACCTAGACAGTGCATTGTAGAAGTCAGGGGAATTCACACCACACACCTCCTCACTCACTCTCAGTCACTAATAGCTGATTAATCTTGTTCTTATAATTTGCCAAGCATGATTTTTTTTTTTTTCCTGCAAATATCCAGCAGGAACATTAAAAGAGTTTAAATTAAAAAAAAAAAAGTGAAAGTAATGGAAAAGGGCACTTAGAGGACCTTCAGGAGTTATTTTCATTAGATCAGTGCAGAGGTTCTCTTCACCTCCCAGTCATAAACAGCACGGAGAAAAGGAAGGGCGGAGGTGGAAAAGAGGGAAAAGGAGACTTGAGAGATGAGGCATGAGAGGAGGATCATGAAACAGAGCAGAGGGATTAGTCAGGGAAGGAGATTTGATGGTGAAGTGGGAAGAGAGGAGTCACTAAAGGAGGTGGAAACAATTATTGTGAGATGTGCTAAATTTTTATAAAGGGGAAGGGAAGTAAGAAGAAGGGGCTCTGGAAGGTATGGATGAAGCAAAATCAGAAGGATTTCTGGAAGATAGATGGATAGATAGATGGATGGATGTAGTTTAAGAGGAGGGATAAAAAAATATTTTTCAAAGAACAGAAAGTTAAAAAAAAGTATTGCCATTATTTCTACATTTATGCAATGGGAGTTATTTGCAATAACATTTTCAGATGCCGTTTTCCTTTCCATCTGCGCTATTCCAGTTCCACTGAGAAACATTTGAACTTCATGTCCTTGACATTCTGGTGTCTGTGTTTACAGAAGAAGGAAATTAACTTGTTTGGACTGCTACTATTTCTTGAACGTTATGACAAAGAAAAGTTAACTTCACAGTGAAACTTTTCAAAGCGAGACAGTTTAGCACATTCTTTTCTAATATTTGTTTTTCCTAATGTTTCCTATTATGTGGAGTCATTTGTGCCTGCTTTATTTGTTGTACCGGGAAATATTTCAGCTTTAAAGAGAGCAGCACTCTATTCAACTGACTCTGGCTTTTACCTAATGATCCAATAAGTTGGTGAGTGTTTGATGTGTATATATTGTGTTTCAGGTCTCAGTGGGAAGTTGCCAAGACTTTTATTGAGTGGTAATATTTTCCTCTTGCTGGTTTTGGTTTTCTCTGAGGATCAGCAGTTAACACAGCATTTTCTGTTACAATTAGATTAAAGTGGCAGTGATTTGTTTTGCCTTCATTCAATTTTTTTAATTAGGTCATTCCTTAAAAGGTTATCTTAATATAGTAAATGCACTACCTCTATGAATGAGGCAAGCTGAATGATGCATAGGTTTTTGCTGTTAGGGCTCTGTACAAAACACTTTTAGAAAATTCCCATCCTGGCAGAAACAACGATAAACTGCAAGTTACAGACTTTTCCTCACAAGTGTGAAGCTTGCTTGTAAGCAGTACCAAAAAATCACAGACATAGAAAGAAAATCCCTAATCTTTTGAGCTCAGAGGCTGATCTCTAGCAGCCTGTTCCTGTTTTGGTCAGCAGTTTTATGTTGGCCTATATTAGTTAAGGATGTATCCTAGGAGGCTGTGGAAGTAACCACTTCAGGTTTAGTTTTTATTGTTACTACTTCAATCTGTGAGCCACTGTCATAAACAGCAACAAAATTTTGGTTGGTATATTTTTCCACTCTAGCAATGGATTTTGGATTCTTTGGGTAGGTGGTTGTGACTCAGTGCAGTTTGTTGAAAAAAAGTTACTGAAAGCTTTCAAACCTTTTAGGCTTAGCCTAAGTTGCAATTTGTTATTAGTTTGTCTGTTTGTTTGCAGATCCTCTTCAATCCTCATGTTTTCTCTTGCTAACGATATAAAGAAATAACTGCAGATTGGCAAAATAAATGCTCAGCCTTCAGTAAACAACCTTTAATAAGCAACATGGATTATGTCCTGGTTCACAGAATCATAAAAGCAGCAGTTTATATACAGTTTATCTTCTGTAAAACTGAATTTAATTATATTGTAATGTGAAGTTATCTTTTAAAAATGTTTCATGAAGGATTAAATTTTTAATGCATTTTTAAATGGGTTTCTATTGTATAAAAATGTCTCTAACAAAGAAACTGCAAAACAGGCAATATTTAAATTTTGTCTTGCAATATGCCTTTAGAAACTAGGCTAGGAATTCACACACTGATACCTGTAATCTTTGTTAGCCCAGTCATCCAGTAGACCTGAGCAGCAGATTCACAGAGAGCTAAAACAGAATGAAAAGATCAGATACAATAAACTACTAATGGAGCAAAGTAGAAAAAAGGTATAATCCATGATTGTAAACCCTTTAGTGCATAGTAAAGACTTGCATAATTTTTGACTATAAGAGATCTAGTTTTGAGACTGTTATCAAATTCTGGCAGATTCTGATCTTCCATTTACTGCAATATTTGTAAAGCAATATAAATAATATTTGATTATTAGTTTTAAATAGTTTATTCATGCACTATTTCCTACAGGCTACTGTGGAGCTTGTAGAGTCGTGGTGCCCACCAGCCTTTCACAGCCTTATTATCTCACCTTGGCTGTGGTGTGCACACCACAATGCCCCTGGCAGAAACCCCCTGAAGTGGTTTTCCTCGAAGCAGTGACTCTGTGATTGGAAACAACTCTCTCTTGGGATTGGGGTTCTTCCCAAGGACACTTCCCATGACTGAGTGCCCCCCACCTTCCCATTCCCTCAGGTGAGTGACTATTTTTGTTCTGGACAACCTGGGGTGATCCTTCCATCTGTTGGGTTAAGCAAACTGAACAATGTCCCTGACTGGCAACACTGGACCTATATCCTATAAAATGTCACTGGAACAATGTTGTGGTTAACACATTGTTTGTCAGCTTTGGCCTTTTGTTTTGGATATGAATTACAGTTTGTCTGAGTTTGTTATCTGCATGGAGTAATTTTTGTTTGCCTCCATGACAGCAGTGAGCAGTGGGACAAGAGAGGAGACTCTGGAATATTTTCCCAGAGCAGCAAGGATCACAGCCAGAATTACTCTGTTTTCTTCTGCATCTGTCCCTGGATTTTAGGGCTGCATTGCTCTTGAGGGATGTTTCATTCTTATATTTCAATTTGGTATGCTTTGACACATGTAGATATGTGCATGGAAAGCTTGACACTAGGTGGAAATTTCAGCCTCCTACTGGGTGGAATTTTAAGGGATATTTTAAAGCTTGGTCTCTTGTCCTGGATTTTTTTTGGTGAGGTTTGATTTGCCTTTTTTATTCAAGCCATTCAGTATTTTTAAATAATGCTCAGAGTAACTTGCATACAGGTACATAGAAACAATGGGATTGTTTACCCAGCAAACTTTTCATTGGTGAGAAACAGTGGTGCAGTTAAGACTAAATATATGAAAAAGATGTATTTTTCATCTATATGCTAATACAGGAATGTTTTCTATTGAAATTATTGATATAGTAAATTTAATGCATTTACTATATCAGCCTTAAATGGACTTCTTCTCTAAGTACCTTCAATTCTGAAGACAAGAAAAACTGTTGTCAGTCTTGACAAAGTGGAAAACTGCAAAGTAGGAACTTCACTCACTCGTCCGTCCAGCATGACCAGTTAAAGCATTCTGTCCATCTATTTAGCATACCAAATTCAATCAAGCTATTTAATTAGTTGATGTTGCTATTAATTACATAGCAAGCATTGATAGGGTATTAAATGCTGTGTAAAGATGCAAAGGAAAGACATAATTCCTTCCTTAAGAGAGTCTAAGAGTCACAGAGACTCCACCAGTACATAGGGCCAGCTCCAGAGGAAGGTTCACCTTAACAGTCTGGGAATTTAATTTATTGGTGTAGTGGTTATTCTGGTGACACAGAATTTACAAGAGTACATGGGATGATTGATCCCGTTGGAACCTGGATATGTAACCTTACAAGGTTGGATGAGACAAGCCTTAGAGCTGATATGAAAATGTGTCTGAAGGGAAGAGGGAAGCAAAGGAGAGTTTTGTCTCTATTAGACAGAATCCATTAGAAATTCACAGCTTCTAGACTAAACTGTGACCCCTACTGCTTGCTTTTATGTGACAATGTTTGTGTGAAGGGGCCAGGGCGCACTCCTATCTGTGGGAGAGAACAGAAATATTTGAAGCTTCTAACAGATTTTTCTTGAGTGTGTGACAGTGCAACTGCAGCAGTTTCCTGGGATTGTCAGAGAGCTACTTCTTGGAGACTTTCACTTGTGGGTGTCAGAAATTAGAGCTTAACATAGTGATATTTCTTTAACTGGGCTTCCCTGGGATTCCCTGTACACGCTGATGTGTATGTGACGCCATGACGATTTGTTGCCTTTTCTTTTAAACCCCTTTTGTGCCTTTTGTGCCTTTTTGCAGCTTCTGTATTCCTTAGTGCTTTTTGCCTGCATTCTTGGACTTATTTGTTAAGCTAGGAGATGAAACATTTTATAAGTTTCGTAGTTAGGGATCAAAGTGCCCCAGACCCCAAGGTCCTTTCCAGAACACATTTTGTAAACTAAGATAGAACCACCCAGGGGAAGGTTCCTCGGGGAGGGGGGCTCCTGTTAGCCTCTCATTGGGGAATTTATGATAGATATGCTAATTAGTAAAACCTATGTGATACCAGATCTTTGGGGGGGAAGAGTAGAAGAGTTTTTGCAGTGTACACTGAGGTGCATTCGACCTGGACGTGGTGCACCTAAGGATCCTTAAAATAAATACAAAAGTAAAATCCCTTTTTCCCTTCTAACAGTGTTTGACTGTTGATTTTAAGACCAGGAATAGGCGTCATATGTATATTTGCAGAGATGTTTCAGCTGCATGTGTACCCAAACTAAAAAAAAAAAAAAAAGAAAAAGCAAAACTAAGCAAAAAGAAACAAACAAACAAAAACCCAAGAAAAAAGTAAGTATTTTGAATTTCATTAAAGAATCATTTTAATTTATAAACACAGACTCTTAGTTCCAATAAACCATATGCCCAAAGTATGGGAACTATTATTATTCACACTGGCAGAAGTTCTGGCCTTTGTACTACAAAATTGTATATTCAAGTAAAAGATCTGAAATAATAGAATGCCGTATGTTAAAATCTCTGTAAAAGTTACCCTTTTTATTTTATAAATTTCTTTTTAGCTTGAGTATTTTAAGTTACAATAGAGCATCTTATTTTTAATTATTGATCTTTTTGTATTCTCTTCAGAAATGTGTATCAGCATGTAAGCAAAGTATACTTACTGGCAATATTTGAGATTTGTGTTACTAAAGATTGCAGTATGGAAAAAAAAATTAAAAATGGCCACTAAATAAAAGGTTGGAGTTTGTGAAAATGTTGGATTCAAAATAAGCAATCCAGACTTTGCTACAAGGCAAATCTGTCTGCAATATTTTATTAACTTTTGCATTTTCTACAGATACAGTGGATCAGTAATGAAAAGAAGCTACAGGATATATAGATTAGCAATGGGAAACAACATTCTTAAATACTGATGAAGAACCAAGGGCCTGAAACACCCCTTGGTTTTAACTGATCTGTTTAAATCAGTGAGCAGATAGATCCAAGCAAAGAAAACAATTTGTGTTCAGGTTTGAGCTCTCCTGATGGTTTGATGAATAACACAGGCTTTATTTACTAGAATTATGTCTGGGATTCTTATTTCTAAGCAAAAAGTTGAAATCTGGAAAAAAAGAGCTTACAAAAGATTAAAAAAGGTGACTACACTGCAGAGAAAATAGAAGGTTCCTTAAAAATCCTAGAAGTCATCTAAGACTTTCTAGTTCATCAAGGAAAATTGGTGAGATACTGCCACAGGGAGAGAAGTTGGAGAATGAGATTAGCTCTTTTTATCATTTCATTTCTCAGTAGTGAAGTCTAGAAAGGAAATCTCTCTTCTGTGATGAAGAGCCAAGATCTGTCTTCTCAAAGATGCTAAGTTTTTCCCTTCTCACGGGGTGTGCTATGTGAAAGTCACCAGCCTCACTTGAGAAGTTCAGTAACCTGCATGTGGGATCACTGATTTCTGTACACACAGGAGGGGCAGAGGGGTCAGTGACATTTTTCTTGAATAAGCTGTTGAGCATCTGATTGTAAACATAAATGTTTAATGATGGGTCAGCCCTCCTCTTCTTGGACTAACAAGAAGCAGGGCTACACCAAATAAAAAAGCCCTTGATGAGGGTAAGGTGAGATGCACAGGGACCATTAAAAATTAATTAGAAATCTTCAATTAAGGAATACTGCTCCATGCCATGCTCAAGGCAGCCAGCTCAGGTCTGTTGCCAGTCCTGTGGGACTGAGAATGCTGAGCAGGACCACGTTCTGGGCAGTTACCTCTGAGCCCATGGCACAGTCAGTGAATGATCCAGCTAAAGTATCTATGAATGATTGAATTATAGGTAAAATATAAGAACAAAGCTCAAAATATTCTATATCGATTTCCTCATAACCCCTAGCTCTCATGGTGAACATGGTGGTGCTGGGTTAATAGTTGGACTTGAAGATCTCAGAGGTCTTTTCCAGCTTAAATGATTCTACTTTCCCTGGCTTCCACTTCCCATATTCCCCCTAGTCTTTAGCACTTTTCCTTTTATCATCATTCACCACTACCTCAGGTATTTAAAATGAGATTAAAAGCAAGCTCAAACTAATTAAACAAAGCAAACAAAAAACTAATTTGCTTGATCCTTGGCTGTCCAATAAGCCATCATTTGTCCTACTTTTCTTTCTGATCCAGAAAGTTTATTTAGAGAACTAAACATTGTGTAATTCTGTTCTAGGAATTTCAGGAGAGACATATTAAATTGCCTTACGAATAGGACCTGGTCCCTAGACCATCCCCTTTGCCAGTGGTTAAAACCCCTTCCAAATTGTATATGAGGGTGGGTTATGTGTAAAATACAATAAGGAACTATAAATATGAAAATAAAGTCCAATAATGTTTGAGCATGAGGAGAGTGAAGTAAAGCTATACTGGAATCTCATAACTTTGACTCATTTTGACTCCTTAACTGTAACATGCGTTTTTTCTTGTACTATTCATGTTAGCTTAAGTGAATAAGTGTCTTTATCTTCCTTAATAAATGATATTTTTTGGTGAATTTTTTTGTGAATTTTTAGGTATATTTTTTTTATGTCTGGAAAATATTTAGAAAAAAAGTAGATCATAACAAACTCATTTCATTACCATACGTTTTTTCTGCCATATATCAGAGCAGAGTTATATCACAAAAGAGTGCTGTGTAAACAAACATTTAAAAGAATTACATCTAAATCACAAAATATCTTTTGAAAAATTCTGTGGCTTGATTTTGTTTCTGGTTTAAGACATGTCAGTGTCTTCTTTTCCCAACACAGAAAATTCTTCTCTATGGAGAAAAGAAAGACCCAATCAAACACTTGAATGTTTTTACTTTGCACAGCGTGTTGTACTTCGTGCAGAAGGATCCACTTGAAATTCAAAATAGCACTTCACACTTAATCACCTTCCACACTGCACAGGGTGTGCTAACATTTGTGCTTGTGTAAGGAGCAGTTATATAGATGGGAATGAAGTATTTGATGTTTATTAATACAAACTAATACCCACGTGAGTCACACAAGAGTGCAGCCAAATAAAAAGCTTCTGGCATTTAGGGTTATGTTCTGCCCACAGGGACACCAAATTTCTACTAATACACAAGTGCTTCTGGAGACAGAACTTGGTTCCATATTTCACAGAACAACTGCTGACTGGCAACCTATGAAAACGGGGACATATTGAACTGTGTGCAGCGAGACTCATGTATTTAAGAGAGTCTTAATAGACACAAGTGAGAGGAAAATTGGTCTGAGAACACAATGAAGACATAGAGTTGCTGCTTAATTTTACTGATTTAGTCATCATATTGGATCAAATAGGATCAAACAACTCAAAGGGTCAAAGTCCATCTTCAAAGGGAAGTCCTAATGGTTAGTATGAATTCCCTGGATGAAAATTAATGTGGACTTCAGTTGTGAAGTGTTTTCCAAGCATATTAAAGGACAGGCTCTGATCCCTTTATTTGCAATGCTTTTGAAAAAAAAAAGCTGTTACATTCAAAACAATTATCCTTATATTTTTGTGCATAATATTGGATTCTATAAAAAGGAACATATTAATACATCTCTTTGACAGTGGAAGATCGATTTAAGCACAATACCTAATAGCATTTAATCCAATCTAGATTGGAACACCAAGTGATGAAATAATAGGTAATTCTGTCTCCTCAAATATCTGGGCATTGAGCAAAATGTCTAGCAGGATTTCATTAAGTTCCTTTCAATGTCCAGTTTTCAGTTACTCAACAAATGTATTGCATTTTTTCATAGGCTTATTAAAAGGTTGGAGGAAAGTATCCCTTTTATACTGTACCTTATTGAATGGCAAATATTATCTTTGTGTTCTTACAGAAATCATATCTGTAGTCTTTGGGATTATTGTTAAATCATTACAGATAAGAGCATTTTTTAATAAAGTAGGTTCTCTATACTTTTAATAGAAAATGTAAATGTTCATTCCTTATCAAAAGTGTAATTCATAACATTTATATTTAATTTTTATGCCAATTAATTCTGTTCTTCGGAAAGACTTAATAGTAGCAGTAATAATTTTCAGTCTGGATGTAATCATTCTAAACATGGGAAAAAGACATTTAGGGGTTTTTCATCTGTACATCTCTTTCTCTCTCTGTCTGCATGTTGCAGGTCCTGGGTGGCTTCAAGGTGATAAGCCCTTGAGAGAACCATAATGTGATTATCTTGCAGAGAGGTGGTAGAATAAATAAGATTATCCATAACAAGCTTAGCTACTGATGAGTTCAAGCTGTGCTGATACACAAAGTCCTGACACAATTGTAAGGTAATAACAGAAAAAATACACATTTGCAAGGGAGAGAGTGCTGCTTGAACTGCAAAACCTTCCATGATTAATGCAAACTCACCTGCAGCCTCTCATGTAGAAGCTTTACTGCATTTTGTGCACTTCTTTCATAGTCTATTCCAGGGCAAGCTTTAAGTCTCCTTATGCATCTAAAAATCGTTTTTACTTAAAGTGAGATTATTTCTAAATTTCCTTTTTTTTGTTTGTATGACTTG
Organism: Dicrurus megarhynchus; assembly: GCA_013399195.1. Taxonomy (NCBI): domain Eukaryota; kingdom Metazoa; phylum Chordata; class Aves; order Passeriformes; family Dicruridae; genus Dicrurus; species Dicrurus megarhynchus. The sequence continues at coordinate 296,144 of VXAD01002044.1, forward strand.
AAGAGCAGTGCAACATTTCTTTGAGTTTGGAGTTATTTGTGATCCGTACCAGCAAATGAACGATTTTGATAAATTATATTTGTATGATCATGGAGGTCATAAAAATAGACCAGGCTGTTCTCCTAAACCATGAAGACACCAACTAAATGTCATCCACTCATGTTACATGAGGGACAGAGGACGTGATGTTGAATTCATTTGTATTTTTTAGGTAATATCCATTTCTGACGCTTTCTTGCATAGTCTGTCTTTGACTTCAACAATAGTTCAGACACCTATTGCTCTTCTTTTCTCTTAATTACCCCAGCTCCACAGAAGTGAATGGAAAAGTTGTTGCTGTGAACACAAATCTAATCTGCAGTATTTAATTTAGCCTTTTGGATAGCAAGGAACATATGTTTCGCAGCGTTGGCCTGCCGGCCTCGGCACACGAGTAGGGTAGGCTCAGTGCTTTGCCCAGAAATTCAGTCAGAGGCTTGAGCTGCTATGCAGAGGTTGTTTATTTTAATGTTATCTATAGCTGCGGTGTCCTGCACAGCCACAGGTCCACCTGGCAGCAGAAGTAGCCTAGAACTGCCCACCAGCTGGGTGTACCAGAACTTTTATACCCCGTTACAAGCCCAACCAGAGGACAGTATGTTTCTTTATTTATAATTTTATACCAATTAATTCTAACCTGTTCTAGACATGCAATTTCCTGTCTTATCTCTATTCTACCAATGAATCTGTGCCCCCAGCACCAAGAATATGGAGGACAGTGAAGAAGAAGAAGGAGAAGGTGACCATACCCTTTAGACTCCATCTTAACCCCCCTGTACATGTTCTACCCCCATGTACATGTTATCTGATCTTTTATATACTACATTTCACCCGGTGCAAAGTGACTATTAATGCTTATATTAGGCTCTTGTGGCTTGCAATTCATCTCTCAGAGTTGGTAAAGCTCTCCAAGGACAAAGATCAAAGGCAGTGCCCTACGGGGCACCCCCATTTCGGGGTGTCAGGTCGCCTAAATTAGACAGAGACATGTCGTGGGTTCCGACACATATATAACTGTTCTCTCTCATGAACCATTGTCAAGCACCAAGAAAGTTTATTATGATTAGTTTTCTTATAGAACTGTTGTGAAAAAACTCCACCATATGCAGAAATTAAAAGGGGTTTTGAGTAAAAATTGTACCATTTCAATATGAAAAAAGCAAAAAGTTTTCTAATCCAAGGTTTTTAAGCAGTAAGAACAGACCTTGATTTCCAGAAGCACGGTTTGTAGGTTTATTAAGACCATTGGTTATTTTGTCATGTCATAGTGCAGGAACTTGAAGGCAGGAGGAACTTTTGGCTAAAGAATATACTTTAAGATAACCAGTTTAGAGCCTGACAAAATGCTCCCAGTCATCATAAAATCCATATTTTCTAAATGATATCTAGGGTAAGAGACTTTTTCTGAGATGACAATGCTTTGGGCTATTCACTGCCTTGTGCCGAGGGAAGAAAGTATTTTAATTAAAAGAAACAGTGGCTTTAAGGCTCAATTAGGAGCAGAAAACCAACGCCAGATATATGTATACTATTAATATGAAACAGGAAAAATGCATACCTTTTCTAACTCTCTAGTGGAAGGATCTGAAATAAATACCTGAGAAGAAGGTAAAATATGCAGGTAAGAAAAAAAGACACATGAAATACATTAATCAATTTTTCTGTACAATTTTTTTCTTAAAAAAGAGAAAGTATAAAGAAGTCACCATCTATATGGACAGAAAGAAGAGAAGCTAATGATGCTTCATTACAGGTTTTATCTCCTAGAGCTTCTTCCTATTAAAAAACAGCAGAGGAGACATCTAAACTTTACATGTATTTCATCACAAGTTGTTAGACATTGCAAAGCTATTAGATAGCAGCTAGAACTTTGTCATTGGCAGTGTATCATTTAAATAGGAAACATTTTGATTTCAGGCATCTGGAACACCAGAACTCTTCAACAGCCTTAATAACAGGGCGGAACAATCATTTTATTACAGAAGTAAGAAGAGGTTACTTTATAGATTAGATTTTTTTCCTTTCGTGTATGCTTTTATAGGCATGTCTCTAATCTGCATATATTAAAAAGTACTGATCCTACAAAGATGAACTTTTTTGTATAACTATGGAATTAAATTCACAATGTTATGCTTCTTTCTTAAACCAAAGCTAGGTTGTTTGGTTTTGGTTTCTTTTGGGTTTGAGGTTTTTCCTGAGTAAATAAAAACAAATGAAATCCTCTAGCAATCAACAGACACATAGGGCAAACCTCAATTGTTATTGGTTTTTTCCGACTATTTGAAATTCTCTCTTGTGATCACATGAGAAATTGACTATTTTTTAAAATCATCATTAATAATTAATAATTTTAATAAAAACTTCTTGTAGAAGGGAGGGAAGTGTAGAGGAACATTCCTTTTTTTTTGCTATATTGCTGTGTGAACAGGGAACTGGGATGATTCTCTTTGTTTCTAAAGTGGTAAGTACAAGTAAAAGTCTTTAATCAGTTCACAGTAGAAACAGAACTTAATATATTTGCACATGTGTATGTTACTTTTGGTTGCTGTTAAAAAAGGTGCACTGGAAGCTGTATGAAGCAGTGATATCCTTGCAGCTAATTTTAGTGTGGGTGAGGTCAGAGGCAGACTCCTCTTGTTCAAAGGAGCAGGGAAATTGCTGTTAGCAGACCACTACAGAGGCTGTGGACGTGTCTGTTCATTAGTGTCTGCAGAGAAATACGTGGCCACGTAGACAATCAGCATCCATGGTGAGGTTACATAGCTGCCACCTGGTACTCTAATGAGATGGAAGGCAATTAAAAATAATTACCACTGCAAACTCATTAAAATTCCGTAGGTTTGTTCGACTCTGGCCCCTCATAATTGCTGCAGAACATTTTAGTGTATCTCAAAAATTACAGTGAAACTCAGTGATATTTTAAATCAGGGATTGAGAGGGAGTATGAATCTCAAAGGTTCATTCCAAGGAAGATATTTAATAGCTACAAACCACCATGGTATAGTACTGAGAAAGCAATCATTTCAATATTGTGGGAGTCTCAGGAGTTTCACCATCGAACGAGACCTGAAGGTCTTTCTGTGTAGTGTTCTGAGGTTAAAATTTTTGGATTTGCATGTAAATATATTTGGACTGAGAGGTTTGAAAAAGAAAACTATCAGGGAGCTTTTAAGTTTTCAAGGCAACATCACAGACCGTACAAAGCAAATGTCAAAAATGGAAGAAAAAGCATAGAAGTTGCCACAAAATGTCTTCTGTAGAGTTACTCATTGATGATGTCATAAGAGAATTCTCAGAGCTTTGTGGCATCTGTAGGAGGTCTCTGATTCCAGTGGCAATGGGAAAAGGATATTCTTTCCAGGTAGGACTGGTTTTTAAGCAGCTAAGCAGTGAGTGAAGACGCAAGGCAGGAACTCTTCAAGAACAGTGCACCTCCTGTGGGGGATTTGTTTGAGGACAAATAATGCACTGGAAAAATCACGAGGCTGTTACTGATAGGACTCTTTAACAAGGCCATTCATACTGAAACATAAAGACATTATGCAGTTCCACTTCTGGCATCCACAGTTAGTGCCATAGGCTCTCTTAAAATAAAGAGATCTCCGAGCGTAGAGGAATGAAGTTGGGTGTCAGTAACATGATCTCAGAAACATGGAAATTAATTATTTGTTTTGATTATTTTCTGTATTTTTATTCTAAATAGTTTAGCTGGACAGGAAATAAAGAGTAGAGTAAGCTTTATACAATATCCATATACCATAGTCCACATAGTCTGAGATGGAAGTGAGAATTTTAGCTTATAGATACAAAGTTTGTAACGCTTGCAGAGATACAGTTTTGAAAATAAGTCATTTATGAAGATTTTAAGGAAGAAACAACCAATTCCTGCCCACAATTTATAATAAAATGAGCTTTAATAACTACAACATTTTGGTGCTGCACAATAATCTGGAGTTTTGTGGCAGCTTCTGGGAGGCATCCTGGGATGCCTCTTTCCAGAGAGCTGTCAAGTGTCTGGTATGATAAAGACCACTTGTGCAAGGGAGGAAAAGAATCAGGATCAGAGAGGTTAGAGGGGCAGGAATGGGAGTTTTTCCAACACTGAAGAAGGAGGAGGCCTGGAGTTGGATTTTTACTGAAATCTAGCTGCACACTTCTTGCATCCCCTTACACAAGACGTTGAACTTTTGGCCTTTGGCTTTCTACAGATAAAATGCAAATGAATAACCACCTGGAATGTGACATAAACTGAGAAAGCTGCAGGTACAGTTCACATGATTCATCCTCTTTTCTGGTAGAGCTCACTACTGTAAAGTTGGTGGTGGTATGATCAGTTATGACTGGGATGGTATGGGATTCTATAAGAAATGCAATTTTTTTACTGAAATTCAATCTAGATACATATTTTCACTTCACTTTATTGGAGAAATACTATACTGCTGTATGAAGAAATGCCATCTCTTAACCCAGAAGTGTTATAGTCTAATATTCAATAGCAGAAATATTCAGATTTTAATTCCTCGTTGTCTTAGTCATAATTTTCCTTCACATCTGTTTATTCTTATGAAAGAAATAAAGACAAAACATGTGCTAGGGGATTGATGATTTTTTTGTAAGGGCTCTAATCTAATTTTCCGCCTATTTCAGACTCAATTATTAATGATGGCACTATTATTTTTGCTTTTCTTTTTCTTATAACTGTGTTAGTGTCTGTATTATCAGAGACAAGCCACCCTACTGCAAAAGTGTGCTGTCATTTGTCATTACAGAGGACAATAGCTACATGCTATAACAACTGTGTGTTTTGTCATAGTTTTACAGGCATCAGGTATATAATCATATGCTATGCTGTGCCAGGAAGGCAATGCAACACATCAGCAGGAGAACTGAAATGGCCTTCAGCAATATGTGCAAATTCAAACAGTGAAATACCGCTTTCTGTGTGCCTTTTGTATTTATATTCAAAATGTTGCAGCACAATAACTATAGTTGAACACAGTCAGAGGTCTAATGAATTAGATTTTTCCTTGGCTCTGCTGAAAACACGTTTAGCAGTTTCAGCAATGGCAAGCCCATCTCATTAAATTAAGTGCCTCAGCCACCAGTGCCAGCAACACTTCATAAGGCTTATGGACTAACGTTTTTGGTATATTGCTAGTCTGGCACATGTCCCAAAGAGATGATCATCTACTTTTTAGAGAACCACTATCAGATGCAATAAATATTTGAGGAACACCAAAGGTAGACAGCAGGTTTGTGCATTGAGGTGGGGGAGGATGAAAAATGTGAAGAGTTTTCTAGATTTGTCCCTAGAATATTTTTATAGTTTTATCCAGGAGAATTGTTCATTTAATATAGGGCCACATTTCACTGCTTTTATTCATCTTAAGATACATCACATTGGCTTAAGTGATATTTGTCTTGCAGCGAAATGCTCTTCTCTGTTACTCTAAAGGGAGGAATTTATTATCTACAGTATAAATATATTTGGAAATGCAGACCCAAACCTATTTCACAAGTATTCCATGGTTTTCAATCAGATTAACTGTTAAGGCATGGCATCACTGGACTGCAGAGTGCTGGGTAAGGTGCTCAGGGTCTGGTGGGGGTTGCTGGGCAGTCTCTGAGAAGTGGCCAGAGCTGACCAGTGCTGGACACAGAGGAGAAGGTGATCCAGGTGCCAGAGCAGGGGTTCCCCTGCGGCTCCTGGAGAGGACCATGATGGACAAGGCGTTTCCCTGCAGCCTGTGGAGGACCACAGTGGAGCATAGAGCAGCCTCTGGAGGATCCCACACCAGAGCTGGTGGATGCGCACTGAAGGAAGATGCAGCCTGAGGGGGGGAACCCATGGAGAGGAGCCCACACAGGAGCAAGTTTTCTGGCAGGAAAAATGAGAGACCCATGCTGGAGCAGTGTGTTCCTGAAGGACTGGGACCCAAGGAAAAGGATCTATACCACAGCAGTTTGTGAAGAACTGTAGCCTGTGGGAAGGACTCGTGTTGGAGAAGTTTGTGGGGAAAAACCAGATAGAATCAAGCTTGAATATCGTCTTTTTCAGTATCCTGGTTTTGCCAGTGCCTTTTAACAAACTGTACCAGAAGAAATACATGTAAAACATATAAAATGCTTAGATCTTCTCCTACTTTCCAGCCACCGCATCATCACGATTAACTGGTAGTTAGACTATCCTCAAACTTAACTTCAAATCATATGTCTAAACTTGCATCATGAGTCCTTTAAAGACTATTTTAAAATATTTAGGCAAATAAGTAGGAATTTGCAAAATACAACCTGCAGCAGGTGAAAACAGCCTCCTGGTTTCAAAGAGAAAATTTGAAATGGGCACGTTTACTTAATTTTTCTCTTCTCTGTGGACTTGTAATTTAATTGTAGCAAGGCATTTCCCTCTATTCCCAACCCCCAGCCCTGCTGTTGTATTACGTTCCCAACCAGTCCTCGCTTCAAGTGACAAATAGGTTATTTACTCACATCAGGAGGTGAGGTATCTCAGTCATCATTTCTCCTTGCTCCAGGATAATCTTTGTATCCAGGAAAGTACTGCAAACATTCATTTATGGATGTTGCAGTTTGAGGGGACTGTCTACGTCCTGCTGAAGCTGTCACACACTGAATGATAAATAGCTGCAGAAAAAGACAGAAAAATGACTGTTTCTCTACAGTCTAGCAGTCATCTCATTCTTGGATAGGATCATCTTTTTTCATTGAACATTTTTCTCTTTCATAGCAAATATTCTGTTGTTTGGTTCTTTTTAAATGAAAGTAATACTGTCTTTATACAGAGTAGGAAACTGAAAGGCAGACAGATTAGAAGTATGCTGTAGATACAAGTCCTAGATGCAGATGGTTGAACTGTTTTTTTCCACTCCCTGAGCTGACTGAAGTTTAAATACCTTTGATCCAAACATAATTTACAGACAATGGTGTATGGGGGTCCAGCAGTAATTTGTCTACCAGCTTTGCAGAAGGTGAGGGGCATCTCTCATGTTCTTAACCTGTCTCTCTAACCTTATCAGCTCTTTGTTCATAGTATTTAAAAGCTCCTTTCATTTCTAGTATATGTATACAATATGCTCTATAACCAATATGAATATAGAGGAGACCAACACCTAAGGGTTGCATGTGCCTGCTATGATAGATGAACATTATCAGTTAATTTGAAAATTTGATCCACATTTAAGCATCACAGAGAAAGTTTCACTGCGAGTACAGTGGAGAAAGGAGATGAAAAACATGAGGAGAAAAACTAAGCCAAAGGGGATTTTGCCAAAATCTCTTTCATGATCATAGAATCACAGAACCACTGTTTGGTTCTGGTTGGTTTGGGTTGAAAGGGACCTTAAAGATCCTCTAGTTCCAAGCCCCCAGCCATGGGCAGGGAAACCTTACACCAGACCAGGTTTCTCAGAGCTCCATCCAGCCTGGCCTTGGACACTTCCAGGGATGGGGCATCCACAGCTTCTCTGGGCAGCCTGTGCCAGGGTCTCACCACCCTCACAGCAAAGAATTTCTTCCTCATAATTAATCTAAGTCTGCTCATTCAGATTAAAGATGTTATTCCTTGTCCTACATGCCCTTGGAGTAAATCCCTCTCCAGCTCTCTTGTAGGCCTGCTTTAGGTACTGGAAGATGTCATAAGGTCTCTCCAGAACCTTCTTCTCTCCAGGCTGAAAAATCCCAACTCTCTCAGCCTGTCCTCACAGGAGAGGTGCTCCAGCCCTCTGAGCATCTTCATGGCCCCCTACAAACAAAATTATCTTGCCTCACATTGTAGAATTTTCCTATAAAATAGTCTGTCTAATCTGTTCCTTAAGAAGGTGTTTGCATCACAGCAAGAAAGGTGACAACAGTCGTATTTTTACATTTGAGGAGGCTACAACTTCAATGTTTAAAATGAGTGGCTGTACAGTGCTGAGCAGAACTAATAGAAGCCAAGAAACAGACACAGAACAGAACACACCTGTGGTCCCAGTAAAATCACTGGCACATTTCCATTCATTTCCAGGAAGAAAAAGTTGGTATTTTATACAATTCCATTCATTATACTTTTAAATCTGTAATTTTACTTGAAATGGCAAAAGTGATGTCTCTGATTTTGGTTTTGTTTTTCTTATGTTTGCTTAGCAATGTAAGAACTATTCTGGCTCCAGTTAAAAACCTAACAATACCTGTCACAAACACCACTTCTCCAAAACTCTTCTTCTTCCCATCAAATACAGTTGTTCTAGTATTTCACACTGAGAGAATGATGACTTCATAGACTGCCTGGATACTTGTATTCTTCAATACCAGAATTACAGATTTCTATCCTGATTGTTCCCCGATTTCACACCAGTCTTACTGACAAAAGAATTGCTTTCATAACTACAGCAGCTGATCTACAGCAACTGTCCACTGTGAATTTGTTTAGCCCATGGCAAATGTAAAATAAATTGAGTTTGCTTGGCCCTCTTTCATGCTAACTTAAATTACGCTGCATTTGCCACAGGCTAAGAGCATTCAAATAGATATTTATTGTGGATTTGCCAGCACATGGTAACTTCTCACCCCACAGCAATGTGGCTGCTTGAGGTCTCAGTCAGAGAAGTTTTAATGTTGCAAGTTCTCACATTAAGCAATAAAATTAATAAAGACATAAAATTTCAGCATCATTTTGTGGAAAGTGGGTACAGAAGCTCAGCTGGCCTGAGATCAAATACAAGACCATTTAATTAATGAATAAAGGCAGGCAGGCAAAAGTAGGTCTTGATTTAGAAATCTTTTAAAAGATAAAGTTGCTTTATTTAGATTGTCAAAGTCAATTTTAAATGATTATTCAAAACTCTTAATGAGTAAAAATGCTTTCAGAAAGTTTGGTTAATTGCCCTTACAGAGAGTACAAGTTCCATGATTGTTTTCTGACTTCACAAAAGTAGTCTGACACCTTACAGCATATATTTATGCGTTACCCTCCTAGAGTAGAAGCTTCTCTGAAACTCTTAGATAATGCTTGACCTTGATGCATTTGAGAAGACAACAGACTTAATTTTATGATTCAAAAATCCAGTAGTATAATTGAAAACTGTAACAGCAATTTACTAATCATAAACACTTTTTTAGGAAAGATTTGCAATCAGGAGATTTTATGTAGACTTGTGAAAATCCACCATACCTTTTGTGTGAGATAGGATAGGATAGGATAGGATACTTTGGCTGGACAAGACCTACAGTGGTCACCTAATCTAACTGTCTGACCAATTCAGGGATAACCAAAGCAGATCTTTTTCCCCTTTGCATTTTAATAACATTACTTTTGTTTTATATCTTGAGTGTGCGGTTTAATTGGCTTTAAGCATGATCAAATATCTGGAGATCTCTACTAAAATTCTTGTTTATTTAACCACTGTTTAAAAACAGATTACAGAAATTTAAAGAGTTCTAAAGCAAGACAGTCAACCTTTGTCAATACTGCCATTGTAAAATGCTACCCTTTGGCTAATCTTGTTAAAATTGGGGAAGTGAGAGTAGATAAGGAGAAAACAAAAACAAATCTCACAGTTTCCCCTAAATATCTGGTAAATTGTGGGGTGAAATTCAAGCCAGTTGATAAGTTCTTTGCTGCAAGTGCTCACATTTGTATATTCTGAGTTCTGTCAGACCACAGTCTTCTGTTTCCTTACAGAGAAATAGAGGCTTTTACCCAGTAGTTCCTGGGCTGTTCCTGGTTTCAATCAGTAGTGTGTCTGGTGAGGAAACAAGCAGTCTACTTGCATAGGGGGTTTTTTAAGAGTAAAATGGTGAGACTTAAAGCCTAATCAGTGTGCCTCTAAGATTTCTCCTTTTAATACTGAAAATTAGGTCATGCTTTTACCAAACCTAATTTTAAGTTCCGGTTTTGATAAATCATAAAGCAGACAAGATTTTTCTATGTTGCTCCAACATGCTTGGATTTGGTATTTAGCACAGCTTATCTGCCACACACAAGACTCATTTCACAGCTATTTTTACTGGGAAAAAAACATTAAAGCAGAAAATTTTTGAATGTTGGTTTCAAGAGAGGGATCACTGTCTTTAACTCTCACAGAAGTCAGCAGTCACTTTGGGTCAATCAGCTAATTTTCCCACCAGGCTTGTTATCACACAGTGGTGAATTTGTCTTCTCATGAAACACAAGATTGAAGCTCTCCTTTTCCACCAATACAAGTGCCCTAATTAGGTTTGAGATTATAGCTCCCTGTATCTTGAGTGGTATAAAATAGCTAAAGAGCCATCAAAACATTCTTAATCTATAGGTACTTGCTCTAATTTCAAAAGAATTCCACAACATTCTATACAACTCTTGTTTGCTTTTAAGGGACACTCCCAAGGTGCAAGACTAAAGTCTTCACAATTTAAAACGTGTATGTAAGTCACGATCAACCATGGGATGGTTCATAAGCACCATGTGTATTCCTTCTAGGCCTTAAAACTTTGTGGTATTCAGAGCTTATCTAGGATTTTGCTTGAAGAAGAAAATGTCATCCTTTACATGTGGCATAGACCAGCACATGTCAAATAACACGAGCTGATCCTCTGTTTATGCTAAAGAAACATGTTTCGTTTACTAAAAGTTGTCTAGTGCACTTCTGTCACCAGCCAGGTAGCCAGGGGCTCTCCCTGCAGCTGAATCAGATCCTTATTTCACTGGCCAACCAGCAAAAAACTTTTTTTTTTACTCCAGTTGACCAGCCAGGGCCTCAAATCCCCACACAGTCCAGTCCTAGAAATGTGAAATCCTGAGGATGCTGCACACTTCTTGCTGAATTAACTGCAAATTGCTTAAGTTGTGAAGAACTCCTTTGCAAACCCCAAATATCACATTGTTAAACATGTAAAGCTTGTATTTTAAAGAAATTAGTGACACAAGTGGGAAGTTGAGGAATTTCAGCCATTAAATCTGTGGTCATTCCTTTGTTTGGAGATGTGCTGTGCTTACACCTGCTGCACTTACAGCCCCTTGACTGAATGGCAGATATCTGTCAGCTTTCCTTTGCGATGAAAAGCCACCTGGCTAGTGCAACAGACATGCAAAACTCACACATTTAAACACTGCAAATTGAAGAGGTAGTCAGGGAATTTGCAGCATTTACTTAGTTTTCCCCTTAGAAGCAGGAAGAAAGTCACAATCCAGTTTGGAAACTCCTTTTCTATGACAACCTGTTTGCACATTCTGGCAGCAATTCTCAAATTTACCTAAGCTTTCTCACACAGTTTTCAGACACTTTTTTCTCATCAGATCTCAGTTTTTCCATCAACCACGAGTTTAGGTGTCTCCAGAAATGTCATTTACTGTAATCAGATCCTGATGTTTCTCAGTGGTGACTCGACCTTAGCTGGCTGCCAGAGACTCTCTCACCCTCTCATCAGCAAGATGGGGAGGAAATATGATGGAAAAGCTCAAGGATTAAAGTGAGGACAGGGAGATCACTTACCAATTACCATCACAGGCAAAACAGATTCCACTTGGGAAAATTAATTCATTGCCAATTTATAACAGAGTGCAAGAGTGAGAAATAAAAACAAAACTGAAACCACCTTCTCCCCAGCCCTCCTTCTTCTCAGTCTCAACTTCACTTATGACTCTTCTTCCTCCTCTCCCCTGAGAGGCACAGAGGTGTGAGGAATGGGGCTAGAGATCAGTTCATGAAGCTATCTCTCTTCCTCTCCTTCCTGCAGTCCCAGTTTGGGGTCCTTCCTGTGGCAGACAGTCTTCCCATGTACCTGAATAGGAAATATAGGTAAAATGCAATTTCTGACTTCTAATTAGAAGCCCATCTGGTCTGAGGAGCAAAAGTGATATGCAGTAGTACTTGGATGCTGCCCCAGAAATAAAAACTGGAAATTTTGGAGTAAATGATAAACTACCAAATATTTACTTTTAATGTTGCTGCAGAGAAGGCTCAATTCCATGAAAAAATAATAGCAAAGATGATAATAAGCTGATGTGACTGATAAAAGTCAGTGATGTATAGTGGCAGGCAGTAGGGAAGTCCCTCACTGCCTTTGTAAATGTATACTAAAGAAATTGCTAACCATGGCAAAAACTCTGCTTTGCACAGATGAGAGGGAAAAGACAGATGGACCTGAAATGATCAATGGAACACAAAAAATAGTCAGTCATCAGAATTCACTCTCTGCATGAATGAGAGGCAAAGCCAGGGTTTCTAGTTCATGTTGGAATATGGGTTGTCCTTAAACCATATTTCTGCTGTGCCATTTACTTATAATCTGTTTGGGTTTTTTTTTGGTGGGGGGTAAGACACAGTTTCATCTTTTTTCTTGTTCCTTCACATTCTCCATTTTCATCATATTATTTTCATACATTTCCACTTCTGGAGCCATGGGCCTAAAAGCAATTTTTGGTAGCATATGTGTGTTTTCATGTATTCCTTAAGCTGTCTCAGCAGTGAACATTCAGTTTTTCACTTCTTCTGTGAAGATGTTCTGTGCACAGCACATTGTCACAGCTCTGCTGGTTACCATAACTTTTTCCAGTCACCTGTATTGAAGTGAAAATGGGCTTCTGGATTTCTGTGTTAATATTATACAACCTGCACCTAGACAGTAGATGGAGGGAGAATGGGGAAGGGGAAAGGGAAGCTCTTCCTTAGTAAAGATTCACTGCAGAAGCTTCTCACTTTGCTGTTTCTATTTAGACAGACACAATAAAAAGCTTGGATCCTTTTACTTCCAAACATCTTTCTGAACTTTGTCCCCATCGAATAAGAGAGGAACATCTGCATTTTATGTTGCAATTCAAAAGACAAGCTAATTATTTCGTTATTGTTAACCATTATCATGTTGAGGTTTTTTTGCTGACAGAAGAAACAAGGGCAATATTTCTTTGTGTTAAGCAGGCATTGTACAAATAAAGATTGCAAATATTATCGCTTGAATAGCAGATAAGCAAAACCAGGAAATACTGCCAAAGTACCTAGAGGAAAAATATTTATTATTTTCTACAGGGATAAAACATTTATTTCTTCTGATTGAGCAGTGCCAGTTTGGTCTCTGACACTGTTTAGGCCATATCCAGTGTGGCTGATGGAAGAACACCCAGTTTTTCAATTACAAGGAAAAAAATACCTCTCACCATATCACCTGTCCAAACAACTGGGGATTCAGTTACTGGGACACATAGGGAAGTATGTTTACTGACCTCAGTGCAGCTTTAGAGCACAGATTAAGACTTCAGAATAAACTAAAATATAAACGTTGGCATTCTTTCCTTCAGAAGTCTACCTTAATTAGATGTTAATTTTGTTCCTCTTTTTTCTATGCAAATTTTCACATGAATCCAGCTTAATTTTTTATTCATACTGTAACAAGAGATACATAAAAATAGATTTGAATAGCTTAAAATTGCAAATTAGTTAATGATCATTCCTAACAATGGGTGGAATTAATTGCAATAAGCTACCTAGAGTATCAAGGTATTAGTGGATAGATATATATATATACTGAACTGTACACATTAAAACAATGTATTGCATGGTATTGCTGAGAAAAACTCTTCCTGAAAAAGGTTGTATGGCATGCTTCTATAAATCAGACCTAACTATTATCCTGATGCCAGCTTAATGTAGTGATAACATTTAAATTAATGTTGTTCCCATATCTTTAATCATATGGAAAGCCATGTGTCTCCAGTCTGAGAAATATTATGATCGAAGTGTCAGAAGAACAATATCCTTGTTTTCTTTCAAAGATAAGGATGTGTATTCAATTCACAACACCTCCAATACATGGGGAAAAAAAGAAAGAAAGAAAAGAAACTGTGAAGTGCTAATTTAAGTACATGAATGAGAGAAAAAGTTACAAAATCAGTAGGTGTATATGTGGAAGTTAAGTACTAATAGTTAACCTGAAAGCCATTTTTAACATGCAAAAACATTATGAATTGTATATGTATATATATCTATATATATATAAATATATATCTGTATTTTAGACATTCCAGTGTTGCTTCCTGAAGAATGCCTGTACTTGCATGCATGTGTGTTTTAGGAAAGAAAAAGTCCAAACCACATCTGTCTCACCATGCACTATATTGGTTACTCTGTTTTCAGTCTCTGTACTACTTGTGTTCCTCATGGCTCATGCACATGCTCAGTGAGAATCTAACTGAGCTCAGTATTCTGCAGAAACTTAAGATAGAAATTCATTTCCATCCTTTATTTAATTATTTTGTATTTTAGGTTTGAAGGGTAAGGGAAATAGCACCTGACAGCAGCTGTGCCCAAACACTTCACCAAAAAGGAAAAGCTCTGTAATGTCTCAAATGCTGAGTGCCTTTATCAGCCCAGAAAAGTGATAAGGTAACAAGACTGTGTCACTTAAATTACTTGTCCTCGGATCCCCCACACTTAATTTTTCATTTAGTTGCTTGTACTTGACCAAGCCATGTTTTAATTTAAATAGCTCACTTAAAAAATTATTTTCTTTTTTTAGAGCAGAAATTTCACTCATGGTATCAAGAAAATTAAAATGTAGGTCCTGCCAATTGCATTTCTCTTCTCCCTGTCTCTTTTGGCTTAGTTGTCATCTTGACTCATAATTTTTTCCTGTTTTGTGCAAGATTAGAAAGCTTTATAGCTAATTAATTGCTACAGATTCCAATAGCCTGAGGAAATATTTTAAATCTAGTTTCATATACATGGTTTGAATACATAACCATACATACATGTAAATATGGATACATATAAACATGTAGGTGGATGTGGTGTGGGGTTTTTGTCTTTGTTTGATTGGTTGGTTGGTTTGGAGGGGTTTTTTGTTTTGGTCTTTAGGGATGTTTGAGTTAGTCTTAACCACAGTCAGTGGAAAAATATGGAAATTTTATGTTTGATTTCAGTAGGTTCCTCACACAAGTCATACCTGAAGTGACTGATAAAACTGAAGAGCAGATTTATTTTATTCTGCATACTAAGTATAACATGAGTGTTGTGCCAAGCAGAATACTATAACTTTCCTCAAGTTCATAGATTTTTTGCTTCCAGACATTGATATTCTTTTGAATCTCTAGGTGAAATATACTGGAGGAAAGGCAAGCTGTAGGTTAGTGCTCCAGAGCATGCTAAGAGCATTGCTAGCATGCTAGTCCTTGTTGTGAATTTATACCCTCACGATGGGCCATATTTATTGAAGCTTTGAGGGTTTTCTTTCTCTTTTAATCCCTTTTCTTTATTCTTCTGGTCTTGGAAATACCAATTCCCTTTTGCAGAGCATACACAGTGCAGTGGAAGAGCTGTAAGGACATTTCTGTCCATTCTATCAACCTGACATGATGGTGAACTTTCTGTTTCTCCACCCAGCTACACAAACATCCTAATCCATGCTGGCAGTACTGAGTAACACCAGTTGCTTTGGATAATCAAAGATGGTTGAAGTCTCCATTCACTTGCTTCCAATCAGTCTTGCCAAAGACTTAAACAAGCATTAGTCCAGAACCCCATGGGTGTCAAAGAGGAATGCAGGGATGTGGAGAGGTGATGTGCTGGGATTGCCCAGGCAGGGAAGATCTAGAGGTAGGAGGTCAGGCAGGCAGCAGGGACAGAGCTGTCATGATCAATATTCCCCTAGACATGGCTGCAGAACCTGTTCAACAAGAGTGAGCAGCTGCTGCCACAGCAGGATCCACAGTGGCTGGCCAGGCAGCACATTAAATCATTCCAGATGATGCAGGGATTACAGATGCATCTCCAGCAACTGGAGAGTCCCACCACATTCTAGCTCATGTCTTAGCAAACTTCAGGATGTAGAGCACACTCTTAGGATTTATCTACTTCAAAACCAGTGATTGTTGTCCTTAGACTTCCTTACTTTTCAGACCAGAGTTCTTCCAGAGGCTTCTCCATTTTCCTCTGTCATACAGGGCTTCTTCAGATAAGGCATGTTGATGCATTTCTGTGATGGGAAGAATCAGATGGAAGGTCAGATGTGGGACCAAAATTTTAAGTGATCAGGTAATTCAGGAAACTGAAATACCATGTAGAAATATGACATATACCATTATGTATAATGTTACTCTCAGGTTCCCGTGTTGAGGACAAGGAACCCATCTGCAAACAATTTGTATACCCCTGGGTAGGCATGATTAAGAGATGATTCATTTTGGCTGCAGTCTAACTTTTCCTCGCAGAAATCATGCTTTAAACACAATCTGATAGCCTGTTACCTCTAAAAATCAAAATAGATAATATATAATATTATATATATACATATATATATAATATTATATATATATTATATATATATATAATATATAATAATATTTATGTGGACAGTGGGAAGATAAGCATTCAAACTAAATTATTTTTCATGGCCTTATTTATTCAATGGAGTTGAAAAGAGAAGCTCTTTTGTTTCTGCACAGAGACAGCAGGATTCAGATTTCATTCTGATCTTGGTATATTTGAAATGAAATAGTTCTAGAATCTCTGCTAATTTCTTAACAGTCTGCTCAGCAGAAATCATTCTTGCTGACGCTGCATGCCATTTTGATGGTTTATGGAGTCACTGAACTTAATCCAAAATTCATTTCCACAATTTTTAATTCATTTTTTGCAGAACAGAAACTACTGGTCCTATCAACCTGATCTATACTTTCTCTCCCTTTCATAATGCAAAATGAGAGGAAATCACTCACAGATATTTGATTTTATGCGTCATGTTGCTCAACATGAAAATAAAATATCATTAAAAACTATTTGAAACTGAAAAGTAAGCACTTATTAGAGCCAACACAGACATCTATTGCACTGGCACATCTATAGAAAACATTCATCAAAACTTAGCATGTCTGTCAGAGTGTAATCACTTGAGTATTTCTACCTCTGTCTAGGTTTACCTCAGTGATCACCTGATATACAGCAGGTGAGGCTGCCTGTGTTAGAGAAGTTGTATATTCATATCATGCTTTCAGGATTGGGACTTATACAGTGAACAAACCCATTATCTGCCAATGTTTCAATAGGCTATCCATCACAGTCCCAGACTATTTCTTCTTGCCATGCTAAGCTTCATCTCCTTGCAACTGTGAACTGGAAATCCTCCTCAGGAAAGACCAGAAACTTCCCATTGAATAGTGCAGAATCCAGTTTACTTCATTAGGAAAATACTACAAATGTTAGTTCTTCACTATTGCACACTGAAAAGCTCTGTATCCAGCACACACATACCTTCAAATGTCTAGCTCTTTCTGTAATATTATTGGAATATTTTGGAAGTCACTTCTTGCATAGAGCTCAATTACTGTAGATCTTAGTGGAAAATTTTGCCAATGACTTTAAAACTTGCTGACTTCAGTAATTTTTCATAGTTCAATATGCAAAGTTATTTTTTGAGACAATGCTGTATTTAGAAAGAAGTGAGTCATTGGTACTCTAAAGATACCAGCAGGGTGTTCATTGGAGAAGAGGATGAAGGAATTTGATTCAGACATAAACAATTTAATTAGAAAATTACTCCAAGAACAGAAATAGAACTGCTTTAAAATCCCCTTCTCATTTACAGTCCATTGAGATCAATAACATCTTCTAAAAAAAAGCATAGAATGCTCTAGAAAGTGTCTCCAGGTCTGCCTGTTGTTCATGTATTGCCAGTATCAGTGAATGACTGCTGGCTGCTTTTGCATGTCTGAGTGTATTTTCTCATTGAATTGGCGAAGAGATGTCAGTAGATTTACAAAATATGTCTGTTTTCATGTAGTTCAGTGCTCCTGACAGATCTGAATCCTTTTCTGTGCTGCTATGCTGTTGCCAGCATGGAATAATATGAGAGTATTTCATCTTTGGGCATTAAGATCCAAGTACAATTAGTTAAGAAGTATAAATGAATGCAGCTATTATCTTAGCCCATAAGCTTTTGGCAACCCAGGTGAGTGCTAGGGCTCTGGATTTGCAGTGCTGTCACATTTCAGGATTCCAGTGCTTTCAGTGTTGGAGGCAATGCATTGCCTGCACAGTCACTATTGGTATTTTTTGTTCAGCTGCAAAATATTTTTTAATAATAAGGAGAAGGCTGTAGCTTGAATATTCCCTGGACAGGATTCTCTGTGGAATACTGACTGTAGGCGGGGAAATTTACTTTGCTAAACTACATTAGTCTTCTAAATACAACCTTTCTGCCCTCTGTCCTTCATCAGATCACAACATGTAACCCAAACTGAATAACATGAATTCAAGATATCATTTTGCCTTGCAGAAGTGATGGATGCTTACCAAGGCACTGCTCTGTTTTCAGCAGGGTTGTAAGAGAAACTGGCCCCCTAAGAGCCATGAGCTGAAATGTCTCAATCCCTTTAAGACTGTCTTTCCATTTAAGAGCACCTGAGAGTCCTGGTCAAAGTATATTAGCAACTTGATTAAATTCCTCTCCGTTTCTCTCAGACAATGCCCTTAACTGCTTCTGTTGGTTTACTGTATTAAAGGCTCATCAGAGTTATGGCTCCTGACTCAGTATTAATCACCCCTGGAGGGCTCTCCCGGGGCTCGCTCGCGACGCCAGCGCGCTGCTGCTGACGTGGTTTATGCAGAAGGTCAGTGCTACCTTTATTGCATTGGCATTTGTAGGACAGCAGCCCTATCCCAGGATTTTTGAAGTGCCAAGGACATGACACAACTAATTTGATACGTGAGAACTGTCTCATTTTAAGACATCTACATGTCTTTAAGGCACCTACAGCTTCATAGATCTGTTAGACTGCTAAAAGAGTGAAATCATTATTTGCTATATACATTTTATTTTTTCATTTCATTAATATTTAAATTGATAGTCATATCCACTGATACACTGGTAAAGAAAAAAGTGGGTGCACTTACCTGTTTGATATTCACCCCAGTGAAAAATTGGTCATCACCCAGATAATGCATAAATTCTATTTACTTACATTTAGGCTGGCTGAACCTTTAGCTGCAGCAATGCAAAATGAATGGGAAAGCAGACCCGTGAGTTATAATTATAAGAGAAATAGGTGCACAAAAATAAACATATGTGATATGCTATCCCTGATGAGAGAGTAGATGTGCTTCTACTTTTTATAAAAGATACATTTCTTTTTGATAACCATTATTTTCAAGTCCTGGTTTAGGCTGTAAATGTATCTATACTATGAAAATATTTTGTCCATGTAAGTGTTCAGAAAAGATGTATGGTGAACAAGTATATAGTTCCTGTGTTAATTGGATAATGGTTTAGTCTTGCACTTTCAGTTTTTAAGAACAAAGTGTTTTCCCCCTATGTTTTCCAAACTTTACTTTATTGTTTATCTATATGCAGTCATATAAATCTATTTAATGATTAATCATTTGATCTAAGCCAAAGTGACTTTATTTTTAATGAGCAGTAGCTCTGTTGCACATTGTTTTATGCTTTAGGATGGTAGGTCATTTTTTATTTATTATTTGCTTTCATAATGAAAGGTTCAGAAGAGATGTTTATCAGGACAATTAGTGACCCCGGGGTTCTTTTGGCTAGGAAAGCAAGCCAAAACAGGATTATAACATCCCAGCATGCCTTCAATCAGCTGTGGGCTCAGAGAACACGCTCCTTTGCCAGGAACATCTGGCTTTTGAAAAGCTGGTAAAAAGTTTGGGATTTCTGTAACAAAAACTAGAAATTAATTACAAACCCAGGAGTGATTTCCATAGTTTTTTTGAAGTGGAAACAGTTTCATTTTCCTTAGGGATGAAGAGCAGAATGAGAAGGACTTGCCAGTAAAGCTGGCCTAAACAAAGTATTCAGTAGATACACACTGCTGCAGCTCAGAAAGAATTGATTCCACATCCTTGTCCATTATTCTGCTTCATAACATTAGCAAAAGCACAGAAATTCTGGTAAATATTGGTAGACATAGTTATGCAAGAACCAGGAATTTTGATTTTAATCTCAATTTACTAAACATGTTGGCATCTATACAATACAATAATGAAGCAAGGAGAGAGACTTTTTTAAATACTATCATTCTAAAAGGACTCATATCCTGTTCTGTAAGTGCAGGAATTGCATAAGAAAAGCAGTGGTGAAAAGTAGCTGTTTTTTTTTTTTTTTCCTAATTCTCTAGGGATACTCAACTAGCAGTTTAAATAGATGTCTAATTTCAAAGTTATGATCAGTTTCATAGGGGGTTTGTTCATATGGTTTAGTTCTGCATGTACTGAAGTAATTTGCTGAGTCAAGGTCCATGCCCTGTGCATACAAGAACATCCAGACTGGTTCTGTCTGTGGTACAGACATTATTACCTGCACATTGTAGGTAAGACATCTTTTGAATTACTCCACAGTGCATTATGTCACCACTGAAATTTAATACATTTTTTGCTTTTCAAATAACCTATGTTTCCAGACCATTTGCAAGTGCGGAAGTAGCTTCTTGGTAAAAAAAAAGAAAACCAAAACAGGTTTAATAAATCATCTGTGCATACAGGTGAGTGATTCTGCAGTGCAAAGGTGTGGGAAGTAGCAGTAAAAGCACCATCAAGCCCTCAGCACAAGGGAAACCTGTTCTTTTCTCTGTGGGTAGGGAGGTTTGCCCTTGCTGGAAGCTGTATCCTTCTGCCATGCACCACACAGTTACTTGATAACTGTTAGAAAGCTGGCTGCAGTCAGGTCTTCCATGTGCAGCTGGAAAGCTACAATTTTGGTTTTCGACCCCAAAAGGCTGTTAGGTCACAGTGCTGGTCCTGGGCATGGGTGGGGGGACAAACAACATGAGGAAGACCAAGGCAAATATGATTAAACATGTCATTGCTTAAAAGACTTCAACTCTTGCTTGTGCAAAGGTAAAGCCTCAAAGACCTGAGTGAAATATATGATCAAATAGCTTGTATATTAGCAGTTAGCTTGTGAGTATGAATCTGAATTTTGTTTGTTGTGTTTGTACTTTATAAGTATGTTCAGCTGAAACATATTAGCTGTTAGCTGTCGGCAGAAATCAGGTGCATCTTGCAGTTGGGTGAATGTTTAAGTCTGTTAGTTTTTTCTCTAAGTAATAAAAGTGCTAAGAGGAACTATTTAGTACCCAGAGGTATTTTCCTTGCTGGTTTTTTTTGCTTGTTTCTTTGCTTACATTCTTTTCCATGCACAACATAATTATTTGGGGGTTTTATCTCCCCACAGACTCACAGAATGAAAGTCAGTATGCTGCCTCCTTGCTGGAAATCTGTATATTCTTAATTTGCATAATAGTGAAAAGGGTTTGTGGCATTTCAGTAGGAAAGAACCTTATAAAATATTAACATTTTGAGACATTTGAAGAATTACAAATCAACCTCTAATTAACTCTCATAAGAAATACTATATTCTGTGATGAGCATAACTCCAAGTTCCTTAACAGTACATTCCCAACATAATTGTTATCATTCACTCTTTTCATCCCGTTACCTTTTTTCTGGTTTTCATTTCTCCTCTGCTCATTGAAGTTGACAAAGTCTCAGCTCAGCACAGCACTGGATTATGTCCATAACCAGTTGCACTTCAACTCAAGCTAACAGCCCCTGGTTTAGGACTCTACATAAATATGCAATCATTTCCTAGTCCTGATGGAATGAATGGCTCAATGCCCTTAACATAACCCTGATCTAACCAGGTTTAGAGTTTGAAGTGCTGGCATGAACCATCAAAAGCCCATGGGAAAGTAGAATTTATGAGAGACTTTGGTAATAAAACCAGTAATGCAGAAAAACTAATGCAAAAAAATCCCAAAAAAGCAAAAAACCCAGCAAAGTATAAAACATGGGGAGATTCTCCAAGGCAGTGAAATAGTGAAATAATGATCTTTTTTAAGGTAATAGTACCCATTTTAATAACTGAAGGATTGTTTCCTGTTTCATCTTAGCAGTACTTACCTGCATCTTGAAACATATATTGGAACCTAAGTTACATAATAAAAATAGATGTAGTATATAATAATAATAAAAATAATATAGGATTAATACATGATAGAACAACAATTAGAACAGGTAGTGACATGTAATATAACCAGTATAACATGGAATAAACAAATGTCAGGCTTCCTCTTGGCACTGGCACTCCACCAATTATAGTTCAGATTTTGAATCTCCGGAGAGGAAAGAATTATTCTTCCTAGCCTATCCTAGTGATTGTTGGAGGAAATGACTGATGATAGCACTGTGTGGAATCATGTATAAATTGGGTAACTGCAGTACAAACTGCCACACAGAGTACCAGTCTGTGGCTATGAACTCTCGTGCTGTATTGCAGCCATGTAATGGTGTAAGACACACCTTTTGAGTGATGAGAACAGGGTGTTACTTGATGCACATGCACTGACAAAGTGCCTTTTTCTACTTAAAGCAATATTAGAGGACTCTTCCTGGGGTTAGTGGCGAAGGGCATCTTGAATGTGGGATACACCCAGCTCCAAAAATACCTGCTGGAAAAAATATCTTACCTCTGAGCATGTGAGCTTTTCCTTTCATTAGGCCCTTGGCAGTTTGGTGATGTTGAGTTAAAGTGTTCAAGGTTTTCCATGGGGACATAGCAGTCATCCCAGGAGCAGTGTAAGGATAGCAGTCCTTGGTGGCTCTTCTCCAAGAGTCCAGGGACATGGGGATCTACACCTAAAAGTCCCATACTGAGCACACCCAAGGGGTCCTGAACATCCTTGGTTGCACCCTTGGGTTAGCAGATAATCCTTGGTTGCACCCAAGCAGCCCTTGTTTAAGGAAAGGAAGTCTCTCTCTGACTCAAATTTGCTAATATTTCTTTAAAAAATATATATCATTTCTTCTGCAGATCCAATGTTGCAAATGACAGATGTCACAAGGGAAGAACTGCTCATCTGAGGTTGGAGAGTGAGCAATTTAAAGTAATAGGTTGAATTCTGTAGGTTGAATAGGTTGAATTCCTTCTATTCCTTCTATTTTTCTTTGTGGATCCTTTTCTTCTGTGCTTATTTTGTTATGCACTTAATCCTGTGGCTGAACTTAACAGGTCAAGAAGCTTTATAGACAATCCAGGATAAGACTGCAAAGTTTCACCAGATATTTACACAACTTTCTGTTTAGTTGTGTTTTGTCTCAGGGACTGGGGAGTAGGTTATTCTTTTGTTTGTTTTCTGTGATATGACAGCATTGCAAGGCTCCAGTTCCAGCCGGTGATTGGCCTCCAGTTCCAGGAGGTTTCCAGAGGAATATTCAGGGGAATATTTTCTATTTGTGTTTACATATATTGAATTTGTGCTTTCAAAATAATTTTGTCACCTGAGTATTTCCTTCCACTGGTTGCATTTCATCCTTTGTAATGACATACTTTGACAACGGAACCCAAAGGGACATGTACAGCTAAAAAGTAATTTTCAGAGAGAGAACAGAAAGCAGACAGGAACTTGCTAAAGCAAATCTTGATTTATATGTTGCTTGAACTACTACTGAAATCAAAGGGAAAAAAGCATGTTTTAGGTCTTCCCTCTTCCTATTAAATTACTTGAGGGTCTGTATACATGATCAGCCCAGAGTCTTGCTAGCAAATGAACAAGCCATGTTCTATTGAGTGTCTTTCTGAAGATAAATTCTTTCTTTCTCCTTGAAATGGAGCACTCTGAAAGAGCAGTACTAAGTACGCAGAAAGCACTGGCATGTGATTATGAATCATTTAGTAAGTCGTGTGTGCTGTGCTGGTTTTGCCTTCTCTCATACGCTGTAAATCAGGTGCAGCTTCACTGCAGTAAAAAACAAGCCAGCAATTGAAGGCAAGCAACTTGCAAATATTCTACTGAGGGGATGAACCTACACCAGCTGGACATCCAGTGAGTGCAGAAATCCAAGTACATTTGTGTGCAGAACAAACAGTAGCAAGAAGAAATAATTGCACCATTCAAGGGAATGGTCTCTCAGAAGCTTCCTCAACCTGTTTTACTTCTTCAGAGGTACAAATATTTGCTGCTCTATGGGACCTGGCTGACCAACTTTGTTGTGCATGGGCAGACTATTCTTTCTCTACTTGTAGATGGTACTATCACATACACTTAATTTCTGCCAAATTAAACCCCACTCTCACAGAGATCCACACAGTGTAGACATGGAATTTTTCCTAGTGTTTCTTGAGCTGTCAGGGAAAAGAGAAATCTGTTGGACCAGATAACTGACTGTAAGTTTATCATTTATACATTAATCAAGAAGTTTCAGTGGCGTGGGCTATATTGTCCTGAATAGCCTGTTGAACTGTAGCTTGAAAAAAAGCTTGAGAAGAAAAAAAAAAGCCTGAAAAAAGAAACACAGTTTCATATAGGGTTTTTTCCTAAAGGATATGGTCATACTTAAAACAAATATCAGGATAAGAATGCAATTTCTATATTGAGAAACTATGGAAACAAATTTAGCAGTTTTGCAATAAGAAATGAGTAGTCATGTTTCTCTGTCTGTGCTATAAATACACGATACCACATGCTTTAGCAGCCTTCTCTTATAAAACCTGGGGCAGAGCCTCTGAACAAATAATTTCTTAATTTAGTTAGGCAAAATAGGCACACAAAGATTTTTTCTATGCATCTGGAGACTACAGTTCAAATAACAGCTCAACCTTAGACAATCTAATCTGTGGAACTGCCAGGTCTTTTTGTCTTGGTCTTTCTTCACCTTCCAGAGTCGGCATTGAAGTTTTCTTTTGTTTTAGTAGCATACATGTTAATTGTTGGAGTTTTTTCATAAACATCATTATACAAAGAAGCAGACCCATTGTGTCCCGTGCATACTTGCTATCTCTGTGTGCCACACCTGGAAAATCCACACGTTGTCACGGCTGTGTGCTCCAGTATAGGCACGAAATTTACCTTTTCTCATGAGCTGAAAGCTGAACAAAACAGAAAGCTTTCCAAGACAGGGAAATGGAACTGGTAGCTCTGAGCAGTGGGTGATGTACCCATTTATTCAAGACACAAACATCAGTGTTTCACTTGACAGCGTTTTAGCAGGAACAGTCAAAACGCAGCTGACCTAAGGCAATATTTGTCTTTCCGGGTACCAATAGGCTCTTAAGGCATTATCCCTGGATACGGTTTTAAAACACTGCAAGAGGTCCTCAGATTTCTTCTTTGGTTGCAGCACGGCCTCTTTCATCTTACTGGGCTCTTTTGTTACCCTGGCTGTAAATCTCGTTTTCTACTCAAATCTCAGCTCAAAACAGCATGTTCTTAATTGTCCATAAAAGTTAAATAAACTCCATGGCCCTCAGTTCCATATTGAATCAGCACGTTGGTTTTGGATTTTCCTTCAGTTATTCTAAGCTTGACATATCTTCATAATTAGCACTACTCTGTCAGAGGATAGTAGCAATAAAATATCCACTTGTCTCTAGATGGATGAAGTCCTCAGGACTCTGTTTTCAGAGGCAGAAGAGATGAAAGTGAAAATACTGAGGCACAGACACCCCCTGCCCTGAAGAGTGGCACAAAACCCCAGTGCCACGTGATGTGATGGGGGGCTGTGTGGTGACAGCTTCCACCCTGCACATTTGGGAAATCCAGCACACACTGGCATGGAGAGACATACCAGAGCTGTGCAGGGCAAGCAGCCAGCACAAACACAGCGACTCTGACACATCCTGATGGTAGATTGTCTCTACAAGTCATCTTCAGTGGAGCTCAAGGGGCTCCATCACACACAGAGCCACTCCCCGCTGCACGGGGGAGTGGGAGCGCTCTGGCACATCTCTGTGCACACACTGGGCACTTAAACTCTGCCATCTGTTCAGGACAGAAGGGCTTTGAGCAGCCTGACAGGCTTTCTGAACATCTGGAAATTTTGGACTAAAGGGCTGAACTGTTACGTTAATAGCTAAGAAATACAGGACCCTTAGTCTTTGCCTGTATCTGCAAAATTCTGAGTCTCCACACAGGATCAAAATGCTCTATTCATAAATGATTCCTGAAGTGTGAGTTTGGTTCTTGGTGGGGTTTTTTGTGGTTTTTTGTTTTGTTTTTGTTTGGTTGGTTGGTTTTGGGGGTGGTTGTTGTTTTTTTTTTTTATTGTAAATGATTAGAATTAGGAAGGGTTTTTGACAACTTACAAGTGTTTCAAAGGTCACATCACTTCAAAATCCATGCTTGTTTTGTAATTTATGATGTATTACATCTCATTATTTCCTGATAAGGTTCATGAAGAGACCAAATCCTCTGAATAAATTCTTCAGTTGTAGCTAAAAAGATTCAATTTTTCTTTCAGGGACAACCTGACTTTAGAAATTCCTTAGAAAATTTCCTAGAAAATAAGGATCTGTGTTCCTTAGCAGCAACTTTTCAAGGCTATTTGTTTTTTTACATAGCATGCTCCAAATCTACAGAATTGTGCTAATTTTTGTTGATATTTTCTTGTGATCCTATCTAAATACTTTTAAGAAACACATCCAGTTATTTCAAATTTTATTTTTTATGATGCTGAGATAGCCCTATATAAGTGTAATCCTTATTACTGATGGGCCCAAACATCTTGGGTGCGTAATGGGTCCTTTGACTGCACAAAATTTTCTGTCTGCATCTTGGGGAACATGGAAAATTTGTGCAATAGGGAAAGAAATTCAGGACAGAGGGAATAAGAAAGGAAATCTTGACTGCAATCCTGTTTTAGCCAGGAGGTGGCTTGGTATATCCATATCCATACCACAGGTGTTCCATAATGGAAGAATGTGGCTAAAAAAGTGCCAGGTACTATTGGGATAGCCTGACCTTGGGTGTAAGAGCCTCAGCCCACGTTTTTTGACTTGTATGAATTGTTTATAATATGAACTCACTAAAGGATAAGGAGTCAACAACACTGTTCAAATTGCTCATCAAATCTAAAAGAGATTTGCAAATTCTGGGTGTTCAATTAATGCGTTTACTCCAGTTTTTAAAAACGCAATTTTTTACACTTGCATTATGAAAGTTGTTTATTTGTTGTTTCCAAATCTATTTTCTTGGATCATTCTACAGTCAGGAATATAGAGAATGGAATTGCAAGCACCTTTTTGAGCAGCATCTTCTGGAATTTAGTACACCAGTTACAGATCTTAACTTTTCTTCTCCTTCTTTTCTATTGGAAGTCCCTGTGAATTTTGGTAATTTTAAAGGATTATAAACATAGAATTTCATTGGAAGTGTCTTTATTTCTGTTATCAACTCCAACTAGATACTCTAATTAAGTCAAACAGTGCTAGAAGAAGATCTGCCAGTTTCTTCAAATTACAGATTGCAGATCTTTTTTCCCTAGTCACTCAAAAACTGGTATTTGATTAATATCTTACCTGAGAGTAGAGTCAGAAACTGCAATGCTAAACCTAAAGGACAAGTTCTTTTCCATTGGATTCAGCAACAGTCCATCCTGAATATGGGAAGATGTGAGTAAAATCTCTCTGTGGCAGTTATCCACTTATTGCCTAACAGTAATGAAGGAAATTAGTAAAGAAACAAGATTTTTTTTCACTCTTTCATTTACATGGAATTATGTATAAGCTGTCACTCAGAGGAAAGTGGAATAACAGAAATTGGTCCATGTGGAGTAGCTCCTCTTTGAGGTTTGTTTCAGATTCTCAGTCCAAAAAGCACCCCTAAATCCAGTTAAAATCTGGCAGAACACACTGATTTGCCAGCAGTGCTGTGCAGTCTCCACTTGCTGGTTTCATATCCAGGGATGAGCCACAAAAGTTGCCTGAATTTTCATGTGGAAAAATTGGCTTGCACTTTTCTCCTGAGATCTTGCTGGCAGCCAAGTGGATGCAGCTTCCCTACCTCCAGCCAGCTGGCCCACCTGGCAGTTACGTGCTAAGATGTTCCCAGGGATTTGCTGGAAAAGCTTGTTAGAAATTTACCCTGTAAGTGAGGAGAGAACCACAGTCACAAATTTTTTTTTTTTTTTTTTTCATTGTAGCACATATTGGATGGTCTCTGCTGGAGAGGATGTCTCCCAAGGTCAGAAATCCAATTTGACATGTGTATTCAAAAATACAAGGAACTCCAAGACTTGCCAGTGATAAGGAGGTTTTTATAGTGGAGCATACCTGGAGCCTTTAAAGAAATAAGTACCATTAACAGAAATAGCTGTAAGACCCAAACTTATTCCTGATTAGCTGGAGGCAAGAAGGATGAATGTCTAACTTGAATTCTTCTGACTTGAATATGACAATAAATATGTTTGATTATGAAGCAGTGGAATAAGACTTGCTGCCCGAACAATAGAATTCAGTGAAGTCGATTTTTCTGTGGGGAAAAACAGGCACCTCACAGATTGTAAATTGCATAATTATCTCTCAGATAATTGGTCTGTTAAAAGAGAAACAAAACTAAAGAAAACAGAAAAAATAGTCACTTAAAAGACTTCTCTATATAAACAGACACATCTAAACTCAGCTGAGACAGATAAAGAATCACTGAAGCCCTGAAATGTATTTAATCAATTTTCTATCTCCTGCTGGCTGTTATAAACAGACATGACTTAAAGGTAGTTCCTAAAGATAGTTCATGTCAGGCCTTTCAGAGACTAGAATAAAATCTTTTTATCCATATATTTCAGCATTCTCAGGCACAGCTATATTTTGCTTAATTTATTTAAGATGATAACATTCTTTTTGATTGCTGCAGGAAAGAAAAGAAAGAAAGAAAATCATGATGTATTTTTGAGGTTTGCATTTATATGCTAGGCACTCATTTTTTTAACAGGTCCATTTATTTCTTTGCATCCAACTTTTACATTCTTTCTCATGCACACAGTATTTTGGATTGCAAAACCTTGGGAGATAAATGGTGTGGCAGTATTGGTCCAGCACTTGCAACATGGCTTTTAGTTATTTTTCTTGGTTTGTTTATAAAAGTAAAGTTCATATCAGTAAGAAGTTCTTTGTCTCTCAGTACAGGAAGAAACTACTTAAGGTAAACCTTATTTCCGATATTGAAATTTCCCACCACAGGATACTTCAGACATTTAAAATGGAAATTAAGCTATGTATACTTCAAACTGTATCTAAATGCAATGCTTACACATAAATACATCAGAAATAAATATCTATTTAGTTCATGTGTTTAAATATTTATCCAAGATCTCAGATCTGGGCTTTTTTTTTTTTTCTTTCTAAGTTTGAATAAACTAGTCATTAATTAGCCTAATCTCCCCCTGAAGTTCTGCCACATCTGGAACAGCTTTTTATCATTACAAAGTTCTCTCTCTAAAATGACAGGAATCAGAGCAGTTAAAAATTTTGATCAATATGATGGCACTGATTTTCAGTGGAGAACGTAATTCAGTATGAAAAAATGGTATCATGTTTAAAAAAATGCTTTATGATGTTTCTTGCATACAATTGCAGACAAGAGGAGGGGGGTTTGGTTTGGTTTTGTTTGGGTTTGTTTGGGTTTTTAGGGATTTTTTTTTTGCAATTACTGGTCTCTATTGTTTGCTTTTCTTAAAGTACGGGAAAGAGAACAGCACTCTTGGTGTTTATAAATACAATTTGGGTTTGTGTTCAGCCTGATTTTCTCTGTTCCACTGAACTAATAGATCTGTATACCTAACACATCATGGAAGGGAAATTACTTTCCTAATTGAGAAAATTACAATGAACATTTTAGATATGGCAGCACAGCACATAGTAATTCTACATTGTCCTTAAAATGCTTTACCTTTCTAGCAAAACACTTTGCCAAAGTTGGTGGTATCCCAATGTTTTTAATGTTAAAATCATTTCAGTGTCTTGTGGACCAGGAGGCAACTTTTTATTGTAGTAGAGAAAGTGTAATTAGGATGTTAAACATCAACTAATAAAAATAATTTTAAAACACATTCAAATTTTTCATTATTAAAAAAGTAAATAGATTTACATGCTTTTTAAAGTTTTAGTTATCTTTTCACCATAAAGACTTTCCTGAAGTTTGTACTCACCCACTCTTTGGACTTCTCTCAGATTAATATGAAGGATTTCTACTAAGTGATTTTGAACTTTAGGCTGAAGTAAAGGATACCGTGGATATTTTCCAAAAACAAACAGGATCTATGGTATGGCATAAAATGTGAGACTATAAAGATTAAATGTGTACTTTAATCTATAAGATTATGTTAGCATCCACAAGTAATGTTTGCATGTGGTAGACAAAATGAGTTAATTAGAACTATCCATTTAGCAAACAGAGTCCCATGGAGCTAAAATCAATAAGCCAATGACATTCCCCTCCCTGTTTGTTGCATAGTAGTTTACCTATATGTGCATGAAAACACACATGCAAATATTCTTTTTAAAACATTTGTGATTAAAATATATATTTAAATAAATTATTTCTAATATTGGTTTGGCGTTTTTTTCAAATGCTAGCTTTGTAGCTGTGGAAATGATTCCGATTAGTTCCACTCATACAAGTCATCAAGTTGATTTGGCTTTAGAGTACTTGGATGGATTTGATAAGCAATTGCATATGACAGTTATTCTGAAAAGATTTTTCAAATGTAACAAGAATGCATTGATTTAGAAAAAAGCAGCTCATAATCCAATTAAAATAAATAGCAGTTTGAAATAATAAACTACCGATATTGGAAAAAGGAATGTGGGAAAAGACAGGGATCACAATTCACAATTTTGTCTTGGAAAATTATGTGTTAGACACTGTCAGCCCTAACCTTGCCAGGTATAAATCCAGCTAACTCCACAGGCAATAATGGAACTGTTCCAGTCTGTCACAGCTAAAGAGCTAGCTCTAAATCTTTTCAAGCAAATTTCCCTCTTTTAAACTCGTGCTGTCTAAGCACTTTTAAGTATGACTCCCCGAGCAAAGAAATTTCTCAAACACAATAGGTTTTAATTATGACAGCTTAAATTAATTGCGCAGATAAATTAAAGACTTTGCTTTGTTCCAGATAGTTTTCTGACTCAGAACCATTTCTACATTCTGTGAAAAATTCTGTGCACAGTGCTTTGGTGACATTTTGGTTTTTGTTCGTCATCATTAACTAGTTCTCCAGAACACTGCAGAAACTGTCCTCCCACTTGTTATACACAGGAGCCCAAAGTATAAATCTTGTGCTTTTCATCTAGACCTGGACTCTGACAAATTAATTCCAGGGAATATTGGTCCAGCAGTTTAGGGTAAATATCTATCAGTCTGCTCCACTGGAGATTACCATGCTGGTGGCAGAACTGGTAGGAGAGACCTTCTGCCCACAGCTCACCTGCCTCTGTGAGCAGTCTGTGAACCTCCTGTCATTTATTGCACAATAATACTCTGAAATCCAATATAAGTGAGTTACAATAAATTATGATGCATACAGTGAGCCACTTGTCATAACTTCAAACTGCATACAGGCTTCCAAGGGAAAAAATGGGGCTAGGATGATGAAGGAAACTTTAAATTCAGTGTTTGAAGGGACTTAACACAAAATGGAAGGAGGGATTGTTTTGTGAATGACTTGAAAGCATAAACAGCAGAGGAAAGGAGGATTTATGAAAATACATAAAATTGAGAATGAAAGCCTATGGAGGCTGTGGAATAGTCATTAAAAAAGAGAAATTATAAAATTTACTGCATCTGGTGTTTTAAAATTAGATTTTAGAAGATAATAAGGGAGGAAGAAGAGGCAAAGTGCTGGAAGGAGCAGTCTGATTCCTTATTCCTGGGGCTGGCTGAGCTTCATTTATGCATCTTAACAGCAGTCACCTAGGCTGATCTAAATTACAGTGGTAGCAACAGCTCCCAAAAGACAGGAGTTATGCTCCCTGTGTTGCAAGGCTGACAAGAGGAGGAACAAAAGGTTTTGAAATGAATGTTAAGTTCACCTAATTTAGTTCAAATAGATTGGCCATATGAGAAATGTTCCTCTCTCTCAAGGAGACTGGAAGTACTGGAACAAATTTCTGCTTTAATGCTGCTACCCTCAGTAGAGTTTTATCAAGTTTAAATTTAGGCTGCACCAGAGAGAGGGAGAGGCAGAGTTCTTGTATTTTGATCTGTGGTGGATCAGTGCTGAGTTTGTTCAGTGCTTTTGCTGGAAAAGGTTATTTCACTTTCCAATTTATGTGAAAATATTTTATAATCTTTTCCTTTTTTTCATCTTTTCCATTCTGTTTTCTGAAGAATTGCCTCAAAACATTTTATCAGAATCTGGGAACGCTTACAGTAATCCAGACCAAAAATGAGCAGTTCTATTTACATGCCTGGTACTTCTGAGAGAGCCACCTGTGCTCTGCAGCAGCTTTGTAGCATGTGCAGTGTGGGTGTATCTTTCCATTCCATTTAGTTTCTGAAGAAACAGTGGTGAGTTGTCATGTTTCACTGCTAGAATAACTTGTAGAAGAAAGAAAATATAAATGTGATTGTTGTGGGAAGAAAGAGAACACAATTTGCCACGTTTAAATTTTCAAGACATACTATAAATAGCAGGTCAAGGGAGCTGGTTTTGCCCCTCCGCCCCGCTCTCCTGAGACCCCACCTGCAGTGCTGCATCCAGCTCTGGGGTCCCAGCACAGCAAGGACAGGGACCTGCTGGAGCCAGCCCAGAGGAGGCCCCAAGTTGACTGAGGGGATGGACCACCTTTCCTACAAAGAAAGGTTGAGAAAAATTAGATTGTTCAGCCTGGAAAAGAGAAGGCTTTAGGGTGACCTCGTTGCAGCGTTCCAGTACCTGAAGGGAGTCCACAAGAGAGATTGAGAGGGGTTCTTTACGAGGGCCTGGAGTGACAGGACAGTGGGGAATGGCTTCAAACTGAGAGTAGGTTTAGATTAGATATTAGGAAAAAATTTTTACTGTGAGGGTGGTGAGGCTCTGGCACAGGTTTCCCAGAGAAGCTGTGGATTCCTCATCCCTGGAAGTGTCCAAGGCCAGGTTGGATGAGGCTCTGAGCAATGCAGTCTAGTGCAAGGTGTCCCTGCCCATGGCAGGGGTTTGGGACTGGATGATCTTTACGGTCCCTTCCAATCCAGGCAATCCTATGGTTAGAATGAAAAATTAAGCACAATATATCAAATGGTCTTTACTAGACCAGAAATTATTTTTACCAAAACTAGAGCATCTTTTCTTTTGCAGGACAGCTTCTTGAACACATGAATACTTCATTCTAGTGAGTTCATGAAGAGTTACCAGAATTTTTTTTTTTTAAAGTTATTATCAGGGTGGAGTACATTGACACGGTAGAAATGAGAGAATAAGAGAAAGCTGAGAAGAGGCTCAAAAAAGAGGGTAAATTGATTAACAACATACTTTCTGGTGGAATTGCCCAACTGGGAAAAAAATTCATGTTTTATTATTTACATTTATTAAATCATGTTTTGTTGTTTACAAATTTCATGTGCTGCTTCAACAAAAGAGGATGGAAAATTGTCCCCTGAATCTTAGTTAGCAGTAGCAGCCAAAACAGAGGCAGAATATTTCAATCAGATAAGAGGACTGGTGTGATTCTTCTTTCTGATGGTTTAATAATATGTATTAAGACCCGTATTAGATGCAGATAAGTGGAGACTACCTTTCCATATCTGCTGGAACTCAAAAAGAGTTGTTAAGTAACCAAAGATTATATCCAAAAGCTACTCTCAAAAGTGATTGATAGTAAAGTAATAATAATAGCATTTGTCCAAAAAGTGTGATTTTCCTCATTCATTAAGTTCAAATTAGGAGAACATTCTGATATTTTAAGTAGCAAAAATTGACATTAAATCATGTCATATGTACAGTGGCCCTATTTATTTAATCATTAAAATTTATGGGTCAAAGTTCAAATCAACAATCTCATTAACATATTAGTTTTGTCTAGAAAATATAAACAAAAAATTAGTTTATCAATCATAAATGAATCACACTTCTTCAGTGATCAACTCTGTGTCATTCATACTATCAACACCAAGAAAGGGGAAAAGTATGAGGCGTGGAAATAGGTAGAAAAAGGATAGGTAGAAAGTACTGAAATAAACAGATGGAAAATACTCAAGGGGCACTTAATATTATGCATTATCAAACTGGAATAATATGTCAATAATTCCTGAAAAGTTTGTTATGAGGCTTGCACTATTTTTTTTTAATGAGCCAACCAATAGAAGACAGTAGGAATATTCACTTTAGAGATGCCACCCATTCTGGAAATCTGGCAGTCCTTTAGGAGATGGGTTCAAATGTAAAATGATTCTGACAGTCTGGAGAAATCAGTCAAAAAAAGAAAACCAGAAGCACAT
This sequence comes from Dicrurus megarhynchus, assembly GCA_013399195.1. Classification (NCBI taxonomy): domain Eukaryota; kingdom Metazoa; phylum Chordata; class Aves; order Passeriformes; family Dicruridae; genus Dicrurus; species Dicrurus megarhynchus. Next base: position 330,351 of record VXAD01002044.1, read on the forward strand.
GGTTCAATTTTAAAAAGTCTCCCCTTGTACAGGCATGTAATGAATTCTGACATTGTGAACAGGCACCGCCTCAAAACTACTGGCTGTGCACAAAACACCTGTAAGCAGGGAATGTATTGAAAACTCACTGTGACAATGTCATGTTGTTTTCAGAAAGATTGGGACGCTACTGGGATGTAAAATGTGAGTTTGTCAGTAAAACATGGAGCATAACCTTTCCACCACGTAGATCATAAATTGTCTGCTCAGCTCTGGGACTGCACTGAAATAAAAATTCAGATCTGCCAGTCAGTGATAGGAGAATAGCAAAAAGGATCATCAGTGATCAAGAAAATATGGCTTAAAATTAAACACTGGAAGTTTGGAGGTGTTCAAGAGAAAAAGGAGACCTGAGGGAGGTCATTATCTCCTTTATATAAATGTTAGTTAGAAAGAAGGAAAAAGCTGTTCTGTAGATCTCTGTGCATGTTATCATTACATGTATGAGTTGGTAATAGTCACAGTGCTGTTAGCCCAATTTCTGACATTTGTCAGAAAGTGGCATTTGTCACTACAAAGGTCCTAAAAGATGCCTATGTTGAAAAGGTAGTACTCATCACATATAACAAACTACTTATCCGTTCTTAAAAATCTTCAAAAATATTAAAGTCTTCTTCTTTTTAACACCTGGAGTAATGAGGGAAATATAAAAAAATGTTAAAAAAAATAGATTGCATCAAATAGTCATAAGGTGTAATTGAATTAGTTTCATTGAAAGTAAACAAATTAACACAACCTAAGAAAATGTTAATTTAGAATTTTTTCTGCTGGAATAGCATTATATTAATGAGACAAGTGCATGCTTGTTAATCTATTGCTTTCTAAGAGATTCATGCTATCAGAATTTGGACAGCAGTTTTGTAAAGTGCCTGCTCACAAAATCTAATCATGTGCAAGACCTCCAACCTGGGGTGCTAGATTAGTAATGAGAATGGCATTAAGTAGAAAAAGTGAAGATGTTATTTCTATGAGGAGAAAATGCAAATAAACAGTAAAAAACTAGAAGAAATGCAGAGCAGATGACTGTGGGTAAGGAATACTAAAAGAAAATCACAGGGGCAGCATGGACAATTGAAGTTTCTCTGCTAAAGAAAGATACTCGATCTGCAGTAACCAGCAGTTCTGTAACTCTTCAGAACCTCAGAAACTTGGAGAGCTGTGAATTTGGCCCAATTTTCCCCAAACTGAGGGATTAAATTGGTCATGAAAAACCTACTTCCTTTCTAGAAAGCGCAATTCCTGCTCGTGCAAACAGGCCAGCTGCTATTTGCAGAGCTGGAAGAATGTGGCCTGAGAATCCACTGAACCATAAAATTAACTTTTGTGGGATTACGTGGCACTCAAGACATCTCCTTGCAGAAGATAAAGGTACACACACACACGTGGATAGACAGGTAGAGACGCCATTTCTCAAAACAGACTAAATTATGCAGATTGATGGTACACAAGTGGGAATTTCCAGGATGAGTACACTGTAATTCCAGCACGGAAAGCATGGAGATTTACTGAAATAGATACTACCTCAGTTATTTATAATGTTCTGACCCCAATTTGCAATTCAGAAAACCTCAGTTCTGAACATTTTATAAAAATCTTTTTTAAAAAGATTACACTGTAATCTAATTTAAAGACTTCTTAAGGAGTGCTATTTAAGAAAGCATTTCTGTTTAGAAAGAAAACATAAACATTAGTTTAAGCATGTTTGTGTCTTCTAAAAATAAAAAATACAAGACCATAATTAATAATTAATATTCTCATAAACTTAAATATTTTGCTAGATACTTTAAGTACAATTGTGAAATGAAAAATATATGGCAAGAAAAATGAGAAGATAATTGGTAGTACAGACATAAGTAAAAACCTTGTCAAAAAGGTTGGAACCTGATTTTGATAACTTCCTTCACAGAAGCATAGATCAGCATCTGCTCCACTCAAGTCAGTGGGATTAGATTCAAGTGTAAAATCAGGAAAAATTATATTTGATTGTGCCTGAAGTTATTAACCATTCTGTTAAATTAGAGCAAATAGGATGGGAAGAGTCGTTCACACCTGCTAATAGAAGAATTCTGTTATCTCGGGACCTTCTTGAAAACCATTGATGTTAATTATAATCTTGCCAAGAGCTTTAATGCACGTGGAATTATGTTTTCAGGAAGGAGATGCCAGAAAGATTAAGAATATGCACAAAAGTCAGAGTACTCTTACCGTGAGGGGAACACGGCTCTCACACATTTTTCCGGACTCTCTTCCTTGCATTTGCATTCTAATCCATGTGTTTCATCAACGTGCAATTGTAAACATACCCTTCAGAAAAATGACCTATTGATGGGTTCCCCAAAAAGCCTCTACTGCATATAATATGTAATTTAATTTCAATTTCTATCTCAAATTAATAATAAGCACTGTGAGACATCATAGAAAATTGCATTTTCTGTTTTGCTTTTTTTTTTTTTTTATTAGTGGCAATAAATTCCTTATTATTCTTTTTGAATTATTTTTATGGTTTTGCTGATATGAAACTTTAACTGATAACAGTAGTGAGGCAGCAATAAGCAATGTGAAATATACATGAATGCACTTATTCATGGTTTATGATTAACCATAAAAAATCCCAGGATTTTGAACAGCTTATCTTTTTCTAACGTCCTTTATAGTGTCTCCGAGGCTTGGTATTTTATATATTAGTTAAAATATATGCTGCTCTTACCATGAATAGAAATTAAAACTACAATTTATTTACAGGACACTTTTATAGCCATATATATGTGTACTGCTGGCCATAACCCTGTATGAGGCTGAATGAAAAAGATTTGACTGTAAAATATGTTACCCCGATATCATATTTTTTGCTACAGTAGTGCATAGAATGCATAAAAAAACAGTCACTTTCAATGCCCATGATATTTCTGATGTATAGAGGAATACATTCTCCATTTGTATAACCTCTTTCTTACTGCATCTTTTTCATGCTTTATGTTAAGGACTTGGATTTCAGAATATCAAACACAATATTTTGCCAGAGTTTTTTTTTTTAATAGCTTTTGTTACAGCTCCATCTACTCTTAGAGCCTTCTTTTCCACCTTCAGATAGCCCTAGGCTGAATGACCAATCTGTCAGGCTTTTCTGTCATATTGGGTAGCTTGCCTTGGCATCCAGTGTCTGATATACTTCAAGACTAGAGAAGACCCAAACTCCTGAGCTTTGAAGTTCAGTAATACTTGAAAGAAAGCCCTAAGGCAAATACCAGACTCAAAGAAGTTAAATCTGGTCTGGATAGGTGAAGCAATACCCCACAGCTACCAAGGGAGATTTAATTAATACAACCATGTTAGCTCCTTATTCTGCACCAGAATATCCTCTCATGATCTCTGTCAAGAGATTTAATATTATCAGCAATTCAAATTAAATCCTTTATTCAAGACATAACTTCTGTTTAGAAAACCAGTTTGGGTACTTTTTTAAATCAAAAAAACAGTTATCCAATGTAGAGAGAAAGTAGTTGCAGCTGAATGCCTGAAAGGCCCCTCAGATGCTGGGAGAAGAGACATAAATCAGAAAAAGAGGGAAAACCATAACTCTCAAAGTGCTCTGTCCTTTACAAAGCATATTGTTACTCTGCTTAGCCTCTTCAAGTCAATGATCCATGAAGTCTAATGTACTTTCCAATTTCTTGTAGAAATTGCTGAATTTCTGCTTGTCCATGACAAAACACCACTCTTGGGGGAAAATAAATAAATAAATAACATATTACATTTATCCACATGGATAATGTTGGAATAGAGTCAGTCATCCAAAAAGAAACTTCACCTGAAATATACCCATTAGGCAATTCTATATCTTGGTGTTAGAATAGTTCTGTTTTTGCACACAAATCTACAGAGAAAACTACCAAAATGTGAAAACAGATTTATTTTATTCTTGTTCTCCAACGTTTTTGCTGCCTCTAATTTATTCTTCCCCTGATTCTTTTTTCTTCTGCCTTTGTCTCCTCAGTTTATCAGGCAGCTTTATAACCCATTTAGTTTTGCTTGTTCATTCTCTTCCCTCAGAACTATTTATCAGTCTTTTCAGAGTGTCATGTTAGTAGATTCTTCCAAGAACTACATAACCAAATACATTTCATCATGTTCTACCAAGGACTGAAATTTCTGGAATGGACAGTTACCAGTGACATTCATCTTATTGTAGTAGCAGCTTTTACTTGGTTTGTTAAAGACATTGTCACATGTAGAAATATAAATTCCAAATATTCTGCCTGCCCCATTCTTTTCTGCAGATAAATACACACACTTTCAGCTCATATCAGCACTGGGGTGCTGAAATTTCTTTGGGGTTTAATGACCCTCTCCAGGGTTGTGGATCATTGGCTCCCAGGAGGTTGTTAATTCTCAGAAAAAGCTCTGTTCCTCTGCTTTTATTGCTTAAATATATTGTTTGTAGAAACGTAACATAAATAGTGGAGAGAAAAGCAAGTTACCAGCTGAGTAGAAACTGATATGACTCAAATTGACTTTATTTTATGGTAGATGGCTGGATATTAACAGGCATATCCACTGCTTCTCCTTAATTTATTAAAATTTCAGGCTAAAAGACTGCCTTTTACTGTTCCTTTATAAAGGACCTAAAGATGAATTATCTTGAGTGCATCAGTTGCACTTGTGCATCATAAACTGAATAAAGTCCATGAAAAATCAAATTTTTAATAAATGCAATTTTCAAGTAAGGTATGATTCTGGCCTTTGTTGCAATATTAAATGGCATAAATCCTTTGCTAAACCGAATCATGACATTGGATTAAAAAAACTGAGGTTTTTCACATATAAAAAGGATTTCCAGAAAAGTCAAAAATATATTTTTTCAGTCTCTAATAACAACAAAGAAAAAATTGTACTCAGCAACAACAAATATTTCTGACCCAAAGAAGACTCTTAACTTTTTCAGTTTATTACAGTGTTACTGATTTTACCAGTAATTTTTCCTCACCAATATTTTTCATTCTTTTTTTAAAAAAAAATCTAATTCCTCTCAGACAAGTTTCCTAATTAAAAGTAATCTTTAGTGCAAACACAAAAAGGAGCTTTTCTTTAGCTACCCTTTCTCTTTGTGCAGAGGAGAATAAATGTGATGATGCACATCGTCTATCTACCTCATATGTCTAGTGACAGAAACATTAATTCCCAGCACATTTCTGTTTCAGACACTTATTTGCACCCTGTTAGTGCATGAAGAGCACTATTTCTGTGGAGTTATGGTGACATCAAGTGGCTGGCTATACAATCCCTGCAAATATATGGATATATGCTCCAGACATTGGAGAAGAAACCAATATGGGGAACTACCATTAAGTAATTTTACCTCTTTGAAATATGAGTGAACTTCCAGTTAGTTCCATGCGATGGATTGAAATCTTAATTTTAGGTGTATCATCAGGGTTTGTGTCATTAAATGCCATTAATGAAAATCAAACCATTGTATTTCATTCTTGAGACAGGGTTCAAAGGCAAGAGACTGATGCTGAGATGAAAAACAGTGCTCAATACCAAATCATCCAAATTGTTCTCTTTTACCTTGTGCTAAAACATTTCTGGGTGACTCAGTCAGCAGCTGTGCACTCATTAGGAAAATAGAGAGGCTCAGAATTATCTTCTGATAGGATTTTTGTGATTGAGTTAACAAGTTAATATCTACAGCTTTAATTGCATCTTCTGGTTTAATGAACACAGCCTCATAAAGGTAACAAATGAAGTTCATTTTGTTCTACAATAGGTTGGTTTCTTTAAAACTCTCTGCTGTCAGAATTTCCACTTTCAACCCTTTCCATACCATGGCTGGTTCATGAGTATGAAGACATACATTTTAAGAGTCTCCAGTGATTGCATTTTCTTCAACAGATTGTTTTTACACTCACTTTCCTAATGGGATGACTTCTCCATTGTCCTTCCTACAGTCAGCTCTTCCTTCTCTTTGCTACCCTCAGCCTCTCAAAACTAAGGCAATCACTCGCCATCCTTTTTCCATGTCACAGCAGAGCTTGTTCCCTGCTTCAAGGCTTGAGTCCACTTGTTGGGATGGCCTCCAAGAAAGATTAGCTGGAGAATAAAGACTCGAAATGAAATCAATCAAAGGTAAGTTTACTGTTGACCAAAGAGGAACTACAGAATTCCAACTCGTCACAATATTGCCAAAATGGTAGCTGAGAAGCACAGAGGGAATAATGAATGGAGTTTGTTTGAATTTAAATATACTGATACAAAAATTCCAATTAAAGTCACAATTTAATAGAAATGCAGTTTGGTGCAGTGGCTGTATAATACTGACCTGAGCTGTAGAAAAGATGTCAGCTCCTTCCTTCAGTTTGGTGAAAGCCTTTAATGTTGATATCTTACTTGACCAGTCCACATTTTCCCATGTATTACAACAACTTCATGGTTGTGAGTAAAACAGATTTACCTAAAATGATTATATAAATACATATATACATACACACACAGACACAGACACACACAAATACATATACACACACATACACACACACACACATATATGTATACACTCATATATACTTCTTTTTTTGTGGTTGTTGTTCATCTTCTTGTTGTGTGATCCTCAGAATACAAATTATTAGCTCTGGTACACCAAGTCTTATTTGCAAGGTTAAGATGCAAATTCAATTTTAGTAAGTAGAGAAAAATTCTGACTTGGAGTATATATTCTTTAGTAGGGACTCTCATAAAAATATTATGTATGAGAAGCAATGTGGGACAAAAATCACATGGCTTCATTGCTCTGGAAGATACACAAAATAAAATACATTAATCAGTCTGCTCACAGGACTATTTAAAGCAGAAATCCCATTAAGTGCTTAAACTGATTTACTCTTCCCTCCCCCAAAATAATAAAATAAAATTCCTCAAGTGTCTATTAAATCAGACAATAAATAAGGGTAGGTAGGCAAAATCCTTGGGGAAAGGAAGGACCTTAAGGCCATCTGATTCATATTTCATACCTTTCCAATTTCTCCATCTTTTTTTCATCCTTGTTGAAAGTCATACATATACAATGTCACAAGCTAGTGTTGGTTTGGATTCAATTTATTTTGCAAAAGAAAAAAAAAAAAGAAGAAAAAATCATGTGAACTGGGGCCAAAATAGTCTAGTGAAATAATTTTTATTTTCATTTATATTCACTGCCATGTCTCTCCACTGAAGTTAATGCATTTTCCCTGAAAGGTAATTCATTTCAATTTAAATCAATACAGTATCTTTGAACTAATGCCTTCAAGAGATGCCATGTTTGAACAAACAGTGGTATATTAGTGTAAATTGCAAATTTTATTAGTAAATGCACCAAAAAAAAAAGGTGCTCAGAAAAATACTTTTGCTTCTAAACAATACAGAGTGTGAACACAAATAATTAATATTTTGTTTTGCTGTTTAATTTTGGTATTCAGGGGTGTTACAGACTTTGACATAGAGGAGGGAAGGGAAAAGTATTTCTATATCTAAATACAACTGGGTATCATTCTTGCCTAAGAAACGCGTCAGCACTTTGCTGAAAGGAATGACTCCTTTTTGAGGTGGGTTTTTTTATTCCATTCCTTTCAACATGGCAGGGAAGACTGTCCCGGGGTGGTACAAGGAACATAAAAATCCACTTTGTTTTAAACTTGCATTTCCTAACCTGCAGAACAGAACCTACCAAGTAACACTTGACTGGGGGGGTCCACATATGAGAAGAGAGTGTCTTTACCTTCTACCTTCTTGTTTAGCACAAGCCAGTAATGTGTGGGGTCAAAAAAGAGGCAGATGAACCCTGGTTTGTAAAGTATTTGACTGTCATTCTTAAGTTCTTCTTGCAAATAATCTGAAAAAAAATTCTTTGGACCAGTGTTTTTCAGTCTGGAAATTGCCATCCCCTCTGAGAGATCAAGGGGATTAAAAAAGGCTGGAAAATGTCACATCAGTTGCCAGTTGTTCCATTCTTTCAAGGGAGCTGAGGAAAGCAGTGACTGTTTCCCGGCTGAAAATGCTTTCACGGATAACAGCCTTGGATTGCTGGCAGTAGCTTGGTCTTTTAGTGACAGGAGGTAGAGGGGGTTGGCTTTTCTGGCTGGTTTAGGGTTTTTTTGCTTCCCAGATTTGGAGGTCACCAAGCTGGGTGGTCGGAACCAGTTTTGTCAAGTGTAACATGGCTTGAACTGAATGGAACTGGTTTGAACCAGTTTTATCTGGTTTGATCTGGTTAAAATTGATTTGAAGCAGTCAGAGCCAGTTTAGTCTGGTTTAATTTGGCTAGAACTGTTTTGATCTGGTTTAAAGCAGATGGAACTGGTTTGAACTGGTTGGAACCATTTTAGCCCTGTTTAAACTGGTTACAAGTTTGGAACTAGTTTGAACTGGTTTTATCTGGTTTAAACTGTTTGGATCCAGCTGGAACCAGGTTAATCCAGTTTCAACTGGTTAGAAGCATTTTAAACCAGTTTCAACTGGTTTTAGCTGATTTGATCCAGTTTGAACTGGCTGGAACTGGTTGGAACTAGTTTAATCTGGTTTAAATGAGTTAGGGCTGTTTGGAACCCATCTGAACTGGTTTGATCCAGTTGAAACTGATTGGATTTGGTTTAAGATGGTTGAAACTGGTTTATCCAGTTGGAATGAGTTTAGTCCATTTTAAACTGGTTTGTTCTGGTTGGAACCAGCTTCAAATGGTTTGAACCAGCTGGGAACAGTTTGAACTGGTTTTATTTGGTTTGATCTGTTTTAAATGTGTTTGAACCTGTTGGAACAGGTTGGGATGGATTTGATCTGGTTTAGACCAGTTGGAGACGGTTTGATCCGTTGGAACCAGTTTAGTCCTCCTGCAGGGTAGATGACAGCAGCATTCCCATATCCCGCAATGGCTCCACAAGAGTAAAAGGATCAGGACAGACATCTTGCCTGCCTAACAGGGTATTCTACCACCTTTTTGGTGCTGATTGTCATACAACATTCCCCATGCCAGTCTTGTTCAAAATGGTGGAACGACCCAACTTTATTTTCCTCAGATGTTTTGACAGATCACCCAGACTGAATTTAGGAGGTCAGCTGGTCAGCTCCTCACATAGGGCAGCCACCCAAATTTCCAGGTATATGCTTCCTCCTCCTTTCTTTTCATCCCATTATCTCCTTTAACCCACCCTGCAGCCATCATCTTTTCTTGACAGAAAGTGCAGGAAAGCTGATGGGAGATATATTAAACATTTTACTGTAATTAATTTTTTCCCAGTACTCTATTTTTTCCTATCTCTCTATTTATCTGTGTCCACTTCGCTGTATGAATGGGTATTGATCTTTAAATACAATACCTCTGAATCTTTCTGTATGCTTTTGACAGCTTCCTTATTTATTAATTTTACTTTTTTTTTTCGAAGCCAGGAGCACTTAACGCAGCTCTTCCTTGAGATATCATTAAAATATGCTAAGTAAGGTAAATGTGTAAGAAAGAATGCAGACATTTCTAAAGGTTATGATCTATGACAACGCTTCTTAGCTTTAAAGTTACTTTAATTGAATTAATTGTAGCATTGAAGAAACTGAAGAACAAAGAGAGCTCTGACTCTGAATGTATTAAAGTGAAGTACTTGACCTTTTCAATATGTTACATTTTGATTGGCAGTCCTTTCTGTTGGAGCTCTCTTAATAATAATTTCATAAGTATTTTTCCCCATGAAAAATAAGGTAGGTGTGTCAAAAAGCCGAAGCACAGATGAGGTAATTGAAAATATCCAAGTGTAGAAGTGCGCAAGTATATGTGTACACTACCTACAGTAATTCAGAGGATGCTGGCAGTGGGGGGTTCATTTTGTTGGCAAAGCTTTTGGCAAAAGGAAAAAGTTAGACCAAGTTAAACTTAATTTGTCATATCAGAATCATAGAATCATAGAATCATAGAGCGGTCTGGTTTGGAAGGGACTGTAAATAAAGACTCATCTCATTCCAACCCCCTGCCATGGACAGGGACACCTCCCACTAGACCAGGTTGCTCAAAGCCCCATCCAACCTGGCTTTGAACACTTCCAGGGATGAGGCATCCATGGCTTCCCTTGGCATCTTGTTCCAGTACCTCACCACCCTCACAATAAAGAATTTTTTTTCCTGATATCTAATCTAAACCTACCCTCTTTCAGCTTAAGGTCATCCCCTCCTGTCCAGTCCCTACTTGCCCTTGGAAAAAGTCTCTCTTCATCTTTCTTGTAGGTCCCCTTTAGGTCCTGAAAGGCTGCTATAATGCTAATTTCACATTTATTTTGGTTTGCAGGATCTTAGGGAGTCCTTTATTCATAAGAGGGTTTTTTTTTTCTCTGAAAATACCGTTCACTGGTATTTACATGAGAATAAAAAACATTTCCAATGCAATTCAGGTTATTAACAGATCTGTCTGAAAAGTAGAGGTGCCTTTTAATTTTTTTTTTCCTTTGTGCTTTAACTCGGTAAGATTTAAACAATTTTCTCAAAAAAATAGCAGGAGTTTCACATGTCATAGTATTTACCTTGAGGATATGAACTTTTCTTTTGCCTCCTTCTTTACCTCCATTACTGGGTAAAGGCTGTTCCTGTTCCTGTCTTGCATTTTGCTATATTCACTCTCTACAGCTCCATGATCCTATGTTACTCATTCCACACTGCCCTAATCTTTTTGGGTTTCCTGATTCATGTAACAAAAGCAAGGTAAAGGGCCCTTCCTCAGCCTAGGAGAGTTAGTCCTTTGTCCATTAAATTTTACATAACCTTATTACAGACTGGAGACTTCAGGAATAGCTCTGACAACATCCCACAGCTGCTAAGGAAAAAAAAACTAGGTGGCAAACTGTCTTTTTAGCCCCTGCATTGCTTTCCTGATTTAGATTTTATCACAAAACTTCACTGCTGAAAAACTTTCAATTTTGATCTTTCAAAATCAAAACGAAACTAAAGCAAGCACTGTGAGAGTTCCTGATGTTTACTGATTTAATGGAAAGACCAAATTTCACTTAACGTGCAAACCTTCCCTAAACCCTCAAAGGTTAGGATAGGTGTATTTATACACAGCCAATATCTCTTTCTGTAGTGCTGTAATTCTGTGCAAAACCAAAGCAGACATTATTTTCCTTGTATAGATTAAAGCATGCTTGAGGCAAAAATCTGGGCTTGTTTTCAGCTAGTGAAGAATTTGTTTATAGACTACATAAGTACCACATTTCTGGCCTACTGCTGTATCTCCAACCTCCCTGTAAATGGTTTATAACAAATACTCTGATTTTCAGCTTTGATATCTGATCTATACTTACCCCATGAAAAGTTAAAAGATCAGTAAGTGTTTTGAACTAGCTCAGCTTAATTTATTGATACTTCATTTCACATTGTCAAAACATTCACAAAAAGCCTCAAAACATGCTCTTGACCATATGAAAAGAACAAATATATTGTAAATAACTTCCTAACCTCATTTTAAATTGCTGCCTCTGGACTTTGGTTTTCTAAGTAGAAAAACACTTCAAATTCAGCACATCACCAGATCACTTTAACCTCTTTGAAAATGCATTTCAGGAGCCTTGATGGTGCTCTTGCTCAGCAACTGGCCTTGGGAAAGTATACACTTCATGGTAAGCCTAGTGCCACATGCAGTAATCTGTCAGAAAGGGAACAGCAAGTGTAATGGGAGGTTGAAACAGATCATTTAGCATTGTGACATTATTTGTGAATTTGGCTCTATGAGAGAGATTTTTGTCATGCATATGGTTGATATTGATCTGAGGTTATGAATGTGACTGGCTGTATCCCCAGTTTCTGAGGAGTTTTGAAGTATAACTTAACCTGGGTCTCTCTCTGCAACCTTTTAAGAGTGGGACTGACAACACCTCCTGCATAGGATTCTCTGTCGGAGTGAAGCTGAATGGTTGTGGTGCCTTTCCAATTGTTTGCGGAGCAGTTTAGGAGGAACCTAGCTTCACTTTTATTAACCCCAGAGGTCTCTCAATTTCTTTGACTTTTCCAGTCTATATCTTTCTTCTGATGTCCAGCTAAATTGACAAAGCACAGAGTCCTGTTCCATATAGCAAGTGTCTTTGTAGGAATCCCTTTAAAAGCTTTAGCACTTAAGAAAAATCAATAGCGCTTATGATGTGTTGCAGGTCTCCCCTCCCTGCACGCTAAATTCTCATCAGCCTGTTATTAACTGTTGGAAAAAGACAGTAAACATTGCATTTTAAAAGCACTCGTGTGGCATTTCACTTGAATAACGTTGTCTATCCTTCCCTAATGAATTTAGTGGTACTGTGTGGTTGGTATATTTAGAAAGAGAAAGAAGAGCTGTGCAAAATGCATTGCAGGCACGGAGCCAAGTATATCTATTATGTACAAATCCTCTGTGTTCATTGAAATAAAATGAGCCCATAGAAATACTGGTATTTTAAATACCACTTCAAAGTATAAATGGCCATAAAGATAATGAATTATACCTTTGTCCAAATATATTGGGGAGGTGGGGGGGAGGGCATGGGAAAAAAAAAAAGCAAGCTCTGGAAGATTAACCTGTGATTTATCCCGGGAAAGAAAAGGTAGACTTAAAAAAACCCAGTGAAAAACTGAAGTAAAAATTACATGACTGCACTACATTAGGAAAGTTACTTAGGAAACAAAACTACTGAAGGCAGAAACAGCTAAGTTTCAAACATCTAGTCCCCAAGTGTTATGCTTGCAGTTTCTAGACCTGTGGAGTTACTGTGTCTTGGAAAGGGATCTAGAAGAATTGGATCTGGACCATGCTCCTCTTAACAAGAATCAAAAATAAAGTGTTCTGCATCAGGATGGTGAGTAGGTTTACCTGCTATTCACAGTTCATAGTCTCAGCTTGTTTGTCCTGTATGTCCTTTGCATTTCTATATGGATTAAAAGCAATTTTTAAAGATGGAGAAAAGATTATGGTGGGTTTTTTTTCTTTTTTTTTTTCTTACTGTTGTGTCCCAGTGGATAGAACAACAATATAGGATACATGGATCCTAGTTTCAATCCCCTAATTTGCTTAATAGCTTCAAATGTTCATCACTGCAGAAACTGACCTAATTACCAGTGTATTGGCCACTTCAGTAGTGCTCATGCACCTGTGAAAGGAAGGGGGGGAGTTCCCATGCTGCATGTCAGAGTGTTTTTCCTTAAAAAAAAAAATAAAATTCAAGAGTCTTTTATTCCAGAATAAAACATATGTATGATTCTGTAGTCTTGTGATGATGACAATTCCTGGAAAGGGACAGGTTTTGATCATGCAACATTTCTGCATGTTTGTAATCATCCATAATGATTAAACAGTCCTTGGAGATGAGCCTGAAAGCTAAGCCCATAACTTCTTCCAGAATTAGCCTTGCACATTATGCTGAAGAGAGAAAATCACTTAATGAATCTTGATCTTCTTGGTATATTTGCTTTTCAGTTTAGTGAGATGGGAGTAGTCCTTTCTAAAATGGTTTCCTGCTCAGATAATGTTGTGCCACTATGAATGGGGGAAGGTTAAAACTCACTGGGCATGAATCCAAGGTGATTGCTCTGTCCTCACATGGTAGTGGAGAGGCCAGTCTGCCTCTATTGAGTTTTAAGTTAAACCTTTCATGTGAGGCCTTATTTTAGTAAAAACACCTGTCAGAGTAACATGCATGTCCGCAGAGGAGACAAGGAAGGGAAAAAACCAATTTTGTGATCCGTATTGGTCTTGTACTGGCAGCACTAGGCCCCAGCTGAGGTACACAGCAAAGGCACGTGTGTGTGCAATGGGAGTCCTGGCTGCTGAGTTCCTACAGCGCCATTGCACTTCATCGCTGTGTCAGTCGTGCTGCAACAAGAGATGGTCTGTGCTTTAAATCTGGTCAGATTTAAGAGTCCTTTAAAACAGATTACAAATATTTACATTGGCATAAGTGAGAAATTTGAAGAAATGGCCCTCTATATGATGGAGAAAAGACATATTGAGCTGGCTTCACGACTGAAGAAGCTGTAAAGTGGAATGACATCTTTCAGTTTATTTATAGCTTAAATCTAGCATCTTTACCGTCAGATAAAAACATCGGGTGAGTTCTTCTGAGTCTGCTTCCTGTGGTGCAGGCTATCTTTTCTCTGGCTCATATTACTTTTATCATCAACATCAGCAATTTTTCCAGTTTCTTAAACAGAAAAATTAGTAGCATTTCACAGTTACTACAGAAAACCAGGTTTTTTTGGCGTTTCTTGTACTAAAGAATGTAATGTGAAGCATGCTCAAGAGTATTCTAGGCTTGTAAGTAGAAAGGGTTGTCATTTTTCTCCTTGTTGTTCCACAAATAAGACTTTACTTTGACCTCAGTAACTCAAGGATCTGTCTCTAGTTCCATCCTATGTCATCTCATTCTTTCCTATGTGCCATGTTAAGTATACCACCTCACATTAATTTTCATTTTTCCATATTACCTTCTAAAGTACGTGTGCCCACACTGTTCTCTTTCATTGCTCCACACAGGCCTCTGACAATCCTGACCATCTCAGTTTCAATTTCAGATCATTTTACAACAGTACCTTATAAAACCCCCAAAACATTGACTTGTTCTTCTTTATAGAAGTTATTCGAATTGTGGGTACTCTAGATAAATCTCTCCTGTGACAGAATATAAATGTTAGCAATTATGAAAAAGTAAAAGAAATATAACCATGCAGCTAGTAGGACAGAACTGGGGATCAGGAAGGGCCTGACCTTAATTACTGGTGTTCAATAGCCACAAAGTCACCTAAGGGTTATTCTTGTGACTTAGAAGAAAAGAAAAAAACAATTTTATTTAAAATAAAAAGCAGCACTTTGAGTGGAGAATTCTACACTAAAAAAATTAAGTGGATTGCAATATCTTAAACCATAGTTCACTGTGACCAATTAAAATGAAATCTATCCAACAGATGGAAACTAATTTCTTTAGAAATCAAAATCCCAGTATATGCTTAAAATCCATGCTCAGCCATAGTGATTTGGATGCTTTTTTTGATATTAAAAATACTTTGCTTTTCATCCCAAAAGTAAACCTTGTGTATGTCAAACAAGAAAGGAATACACAACTTTCAAATTCTACATTAAAAAATCACTGTTCATGAGCACAGTTTTATTACTTCTACCTGCAAATTTTAAGCCCAAAAAACTCTCATTTTTCAAAAGGTATTAGGAAAGTCTGATTTGCCTCAGGTCAGACTAGATAATTGGAAAAAAATAAATCTTGCTTTCTCTGCACCAGCACATCATACCTATGTTGTGTGACTATGATATTTATGTTGTGGGGTTTTTTTATACTTCTTAAATTTTTAGTATTTTAAGGACTATTATAAGGTAAAGATTTCTTCAAAATTCATCTTTTATACAAGAATCATGAACACCTTGTCAGTGTGCCTCGAAAAGACCTTTTTATGATATACAGATAAAGATCTCTCCAGAAAACAAACTATTCATCCATTCTGAAAGAGCTTCTCCAAATTAAATCGAAAAACAGGATAGGTTTTTTTTTTTTTGCTCAGATTCATGCCCAGTATCCGTATGAACACACAATTTAATATGATGGGTAGTCTTTTTTAAAGGAAACTGAAGTACGTAGCTGAGGCATAAAACAAAGATGTTTGAGGACAACTGGCCAGTGTCCAGTGATATCGCCATGTGTTTCATGGTTTTATGAGAGTAGTGCTGAGAAAATAAGAAGTCAGAAAAACAATAGGGTGTTTTTCATATGTAACGTTCATATCTCTGTCTTTATTGCATTCAGTGCATATGTAGGCAAAGGTCAAAGACAGCCAGTTTAAATTTTGGGCAAACGTGCAAACTGATTTGAAAATAAAAGGGTTACAAATGGACAGGAGGACTTTAAGCTTGCTAATACTTCACTGGGGAACATCACAAATTGCGACACAAGGTAGTGTGAGAGGGTAAGCCATGTATTGCTTTTCCTGATGTGGTGGTATAATGTAAGCTTTTTACAAGAGTACTTCTCAGTCATACTGAAACAAACTGCTTTGCATCTTTTCCAGTACAGAAGATATGAATTCTCAAAATAGCTTTTCAGTAGGTTGTTTTATCTGCAATTATATATTCTACTGCAGGAACTTCAACTTATCTCCCAGTGCCGGACACTGCATTTCCATTACAAAAATCCTTTCCTTGGGTTAAATGGAAGTCACTAACCTTTGTTCATCCACAAATCTTCTAATCAGATCAAGGGCTGACCAAAACAAAACCCACCCAAAACCAACCAAACCCAAAACAGGCAAAACTCAAAAAAACCCACACAGTGGGCAGAGAAATTAAGTCCATTGGGAAAACCTTGTTTGTCATCATCTGCCACTGTTTTGCCCACTCTGATGGGGAATCATTTTGCACAGTTTCTCCAGCTATCTTTTGCCCTGTGGGAGAGATGACAGTGCTTTTCATCCTGTCTCCAAACTAGGAAAAATCGTGGTCAAATATTCACAACTGCCAACTTCAAAGCAATTTTTCCATGGCAACCATACCTCAAAAGCCTGGAGTTGCAGAACTTGCCAATTAGCAACTCCAAAGGGGGCCATTAGCTCCTTCAAAAACACAACGGACACTGTTTTTAATCACCATTTCTTTCCAGCCTTACAGCAAGCACTTGATGAACAAGAACCATGCAAGTGCAAGGATGACTACTTAAAAAGAAGTTGATGTTGCATGAAAAGAACAACACACATCAAGCTACATTTTTTAATAAATAAAGAACAATTATCCTCAGTAAATCATTGCTTCTAATTTATTGTTGCTTAATTAAAGCAAGTGGTATTTTCTCATTATTGCCAGTGGTAAACCATGCATAACAGCCGCAGAATTTGCCTTCAATAAGAGTCCTTAGTTATTATTGCTGCTTGGGAATGAACAAGTACTATAAAGCAAGGAGCATCTGCATAAATACAGACCTGTAGAATGGCCTGCCTAGCTGTCTAAGGCTTCTGTTCATAAAGAGAGAATGTACTGGAGAAAATAGAAGCATAAGATAAGGGAAATACAGGAACTGGAATTTAGCTCCTTAGCTTGTAAAATCTTTCTGACTCCACTGAAGTCTATGGGAAGTTATGTCATTATTAGCCATGAAGCCTAAATCTATATTTCTTTAAGATTTTCCTATATATAAAAAGAAAAACAAGCATTTTTAATTAAAATCAAACCCCTCCTATATTTTTACTAACTCTTTTAAAGTAATTATTTCTTTCTTCACATAAATGATGTGCCATGTTCTTTAGCGGTCATATGTACTTCAGCAAGAAAAGCAAGAGAAACATGAACTTCCCCCATTCATTTAAAAAGGATGTCATTTGTGAAGCCCAATTATACTGATTATCATTAACACTGTATCCCAGCTAACTAATTTATCCCTTACCATTCTGTCATAAAACCCCAGTTATCCAGCTCGTCTTGTGTTGCTGGAGATGTTCATGTCATTTTGACATCTGGTGCATTTGAGAGGAGTAGCTGTGCAAATTTTGGACATGTAACCAACTTAGGGACCTCTCCACACAGCAGAGAGGCATTTTCTTTGACACAAAATTGGGATAATTTTGGAAGAAATGAGGCACAGACGATGTTACATGAAACCCGCCTGAATATCTCTCTCACGTGACACGACGTGGTCAGGGCTTATGATGTTGTGCAGTTCCTGTGCTGTTACTGTCACATGAGCCTGTAAAAAGCAGTCCAGACTCCTTGAAAAGAGCAGGAGAGGTGGCAGGGCCAGCTGAGAAGTCCCCTGAATCAGAACAGGAGTCTTGACAGGTCAGGAGAACAATGAGAGCAAAGTAAGATGTGTTTAAGCAATTTAAAGATGATTTTCGCACACAGGTATTGTCATCTGTCCAGTAAAAGCCTAATGAACTCATAGCTGGTTTGTCAGTAATGGTGCTAATTGAAGTTTCTAGTACTCCTACCTGAATAATTCCAGTCCCTTAAAAAGAGGTTCAGGGGTTCTGAAACAGTGAGAACCAAACTCAAAGAAATAATGCTCCTTCTATTATCATCTCTAAGTAAGCCAGGGAGTTTCATTTTGAGCACGTCTAAGATGTTATTTTGTTTGCATGTGCTTGTTTAGAGTCCATAGTAAAATCAGCTGCATGTTTTTTGCTCACACACACACAGGGGCACACACACTCGGGAAGGAAGATAATGAAATTTTGTGGCACTTCAGTTGGATAGACAGGGCAAATTTCCTTGTGTATTCCTAATTAGCATTTCACTGTTAGCTGCCTGGCTTTACAGAGGAAGAGATATTATTGCTAGTGCAGACCACAGGTTTTTATAAAGTATATTTCTTGTGGGCAAAGCCTCACAATGTGCCCCTTTTCTGAAGCTGACATCTGGCGCTGGTCAACAGCTATGAGTAGGGAAATGATGGAATCATAACAACACACCGGCTGGAAATTGAAGTCTAGGGAAAAAAGAAAAAAGGGAAACTTTTCTGTGCTGAAGATATAGAACACATTTGACTGCTAAATGGATGCTTTTCACAGTGCCCTGGCTTTACTGCACTTTGTGGTATTATGCTAGTGGGGCCTTTTCCATATAAAAGCAGGATGAAGACTAACTTGAGAGAAAGGTAGAAATTTCCTCACAAAGGCTTCCTCTTAAATGAAGTTCTTAAGTGATGGGAGCTACTGCATCTGAGAGAAGATTAAAGAAATGCTCAATAAAAGAGAAGACACAGATCAGTTACCTTCTTCTCTTCACTTCTTCTTCCTCCTTTTATATTGGTAAGCTCTCTTTTGAAAGACCAGGTTGAAAAATACAGCGTAATGAAATTTGTAAACAGAAAAATATACTATGACATCTCTTTTTTTGACACATACAAGGTGTTTTAAAAAGCAGCAGTCATGGAAAAAAACCTAACAACTCTTTGCAAAACCAAAAATGACAAATTAATAAAAGATAGGATATTTCTGTTGAGGTATTTTTTTTCTTTTCTTAGCACTACATGAAAATCCATAGTAAAGTTATTTTCCCAAAGGTGTGCTGCTGACCTAACCAGTGATGGTTATGGAAGCCTTCACAGCCCAGCTCTGTGTTGCCTTTGTAGGTGTGTTTTATACATGATGTTGCTTGGCTTTCCTCTTCTGTGGGGGTCCTTCATACCCCATGGGAGCACTGGGAATATGAGACCTGAGCAACTGTACATCAGCTACCTCGTAGACTAACAATATGTTGGTAGATAAGAAGAAATCTCTATTTACCACATCACCATCCTCTGCTGAGGTTTCTGCTGCAGACACAACCCTATCTTCCCTCACTAGGATACAGCAGAAACAAAAAGAGATACAAATATATTTTGAGAGTAGTAATTTCGCCAAATGTACCCCCCTCCTCTCCCCAAAAAATTAGATCAATCTATTAATAATGGCCATTTCAATACAGACAGGCATGGATAGATGTAGGCCTTCTTCAGCTGTTCCTAGGGAAACAGCTCTTATCTTGAAACTCTTTGTCAATTCCTCTACTCTGAGGCTGAGCCTTAACTAATGTGCCCTAATAGATTCAAGGTGCTTTCCCCTTAAACACCTAAAGATTTGCTGGAACAGGACTAACAGTTAAGTGTGTCAAGTATCTCAAAGGAATGACCTAGGTCTAATCTCACACATCTCCTTGTGTTTCCTTTCACAATGTCTGTGCAAGCCTTTGGTACAGACTGGAAGAGTTTCCCCAGAGAAACAGGGAGCACACCCTGCTTGGGGGGGAGGACAGGCATCCATAATCTGGTCCCAGCTGAGCCAGTTATCTGTTACTCACATAGCCTTGGTAAGGGTAATTACAATCCACTGGAAACCTCTCACATGGTCTTTCCATCATCACACCCACTGCTCTATCCAGAAAATACTCATTTGATACCCGTGGGATGACGTTACACAGCACTACTGCTTAACATCTATCACCATTAGTTCTTTGAAAGAGAAACTAAACAGAAACAAAATTAGCATGGTCTTATCCTGTATATTTACCAAGACAAATGCATCCCGGGACTCATGTCCTAGCCTTCTATCCCCAATACATATGTAACAATCACCTAGCTCTACACTATTCCAGTTTCCCTCTGCTTGTTCCTAACAAATAAGTACATATGTGTTATATTTAGCAGTGTGCTGTCTTCTACTTGTGCCCTTACACCTTATTTCTTTTAACATGTGCTCCATTTATAACATAACTTTATAGCAGATAGAACAAAAGCCAAATATTTTTAAACAATTCACATTACTTCTGAATTCCTTTACTATGAATTAATATCAGATTCAATCCCAGGACATTCTGAGCTCCCTCACATCCTTTTATTTCTCTTCAGACACAGTGCCAATAATTCTATCAGCCTTCTTGCATGAGCTGTGTGAATTCACTACCACAATCAGTACCTCCTGCACCAAGAATTTGAATTTCAATGTCACAATGTCATGAATACTGTGTCAGAAATACCCTTGTTAGTGGCATTGTTACACATCAGAATGAAGACAAAAACACTTCCTGTAGGTGTATTCTTGACATGTGGTCTCTCAGAACAGTTTTTATTGTTTTTTTTTTCCCTTTCTTGCTTCTTTTTCCTCTTTCCATTGTGCTCATTTAGAGTGACACTGCAAAGCTAATGCAGTTAAGACCCTCCATAGTGCTGTTCTAAGAGACCTCCAAAGCTGAGGCTTAGAAGCACTTTCCAAGTGATAATTCCATCACTGGAATTTAGAGCATATATGTTCCATATTCAGGTTCTTGGAGTGGGGAAAGACAGAGTGTTTCTAGATTGTTAAGGGCTCACAGGAGTCAGCTACCTCACAATGTGCAAGGAAATCACACTTTTCTTCCTTGGCAGCGTGTTTGTGCCTCAAAAAGGACTTTTATTCCGAGGATCATGGCTTTAAGATATCCATGTTTATTGTTCCAGTCTTTTAGCACTTCAAACTCAAACTCTCGTGTATCACTTACAAGGGTTTAGTTGGGTTCATTCTTGCATTCAGATAGCTCTGAAATTTCTCCTGGAAGCTTTCTCTCTGCAATTCATCCCCTGCTTCCTCTCTAACTTCTTCTAGTCTTCAATAACAGCTCCATGCTTTCATTCCTTTAAAGAAACAAATGGAGATTTCCAGCTTGCAAATCATTTGTCACTCAATTCCTTCTTCCTTAAATTCATGCCTTCACAAAGCCCTTCTTCTGTGCTAGTGTAGTCTCTTCAAATTCACTTGCTACTGATGACTCTTTTTAAAATTTTCTATGGATTTTCTTTTACTTTCCCTTTTTTTTTTTTTTTTTTTTTTTTAGTAATTACATTTTTCTCTTCTCAATGCCACGCAGTTGTGTCTTGTCAGTATTCTTAATCACTGCACACACACACATAATCCTGTATGCACTGGGAAATTGTTAACCTCCCTTTTTTGGACTGTTGTTTTTGAAAGAGACAAGTATTTAAATTATTTCATTGAGTAGTTTCCCCTTTTAGCATAGCTATTATGCACTCAGCTACATCTGTATGCAACTGTAAAGGTCTATACCAAATGGTTTTTAAGTGAGTAGTGTTTTTATCTCACTTACCTCTCTTATTTGTTCTACATATATCTCACTTCTTCCATGTGATGTAGACAAAAATGTGAAAAATGCAAGTAGTGTCAGTAATAATAAACTCGGCTCCACAGGGTAAAGTGCATCATACATCCTTCACACCTGGATGGTACAACAGTAGAACATTGTCTCAGCTATTCATATCACTGATGTTGAAAAATAAGCTGTATTTTCCCAGTTCTCTATTTCTTTTTAAACACTTTTTTTTCTTATAGTATCACTATAATTTGAACATGTATTTTTCAAAGACCAGCAGGTGATTCAAAGCTAAAAGTATTTCTCCTTCACCATTTGTCATACGTTATCCCAGAACTTGTAATTTCACACACCTTAATTGCACACCTTAAAGCAAAAATTCCATCTTCACTGTGTCAGAGCTCATTATCAACTGCTTTCTGATGGCCTCATACACTGCTGCAGTCAATACTTGCTCTTGAAACCATGTCAATTGAACAAGATCAGAAAATCCTACATTAAAATTATCACGTGCAGCTGTGAAAAAAAAATATACTTGTTTCCAAGTGAATGTCCTAACACAGATTTCTAAGGGACCTGCCTTGACTTATATTTATTAATGACATTTTTTTTGTTGTCATTGTCTGCTGTTAAGAAATATATAAATAGAAATATAAGAAGAAATAAGTAAATAAGAGAAATATATAAATACATTGCTGATACACTTTCTAATTCCTGAGAGTGGATTACAAATGTATCAATGACAGTAACACTGCAATGTACATGAGAGTCACAGAATCACAGAATATTCTGATTTGGAAAGGACCCACAGTGATCATCAAGTCCAACTCTTAAGTAAGTGGCCAGAGATTTAACCTCACAACCTTGGCCTTTTTAGCGCAGGGATCTGACCATCTGAGCTAAAGTGTCACTTAAGTTGCCTAAATTAAAACTGGAAGAAATAGAAGTGGAATTTGGATTACCTGAAACATGTTCATATTGCTATATTATATAGAAAAGCCAAAGACAGCTACAAGAAAGTTTGCACATTGATAAAGTATTATATGATATTTCCGCAGGATTATTGCAGCTGTTTTGTGGCTGTTTTTTCCATAGCTACCAGTATAATATTCCAAGCATCTAAGCATTTCTGGAGTGAAGTTTCCACTGATTTTCTTTATAAAAATGTCACAAAGGATTTTGCAGTAGATGAAAATTTCATCATATACCCTTCACCATCTGTGGTAGCAATACCAGCACTGCATCATTACTACGGATTACAAGTCCAGATAAAGAGAAATAAAAAAAATGGAGAAAATACAGGCTAAGCTATATTTCTAGATTTATTTTGAGAATAGTACTGAAACTCCAAATGGACTTGCTGATTGCACCATACTGATTGCTTTTCATGGCTTACCTCCCTCCCCTGGCTAGGATTTCATGGGTGCAAAGCAGAATTACTTTAGTTGCATTCACTCCAGTATGACTGGATGAATCCAGGAGGAAGAATTGAATCTGTTTTGTAGAATTTCTCTGGAATTCTATAGAATCATATAACAATTTGTGTTCCAGGGATCGTCTGACCACCTTCTGGTCAAACCCTCCTTTGTGGTTACAAAGGTGAGGACATGTACACGTTCCAGGCTGTGGGGACTGGAATGGAATCAGAGCAGTGAAATGCTCCAGTATTAAACCCCTGTCCATTGGAGCTGAACTGTGAAAATATTACACTGGTAGAAAAGGCCTGCTGGAGATGAGGAGAACAGGAATGCTTTTAGCCAGCATCTTTTAGGGAAGGAAAAAAAAAAATAGAATGTGGCACTATTCATTCAATCGACACCTGGCACATGCTATTTTTCTGCTGGCTTGATTTGCCTTTACGGGCTGAAAAGTTCATCAGTCATCTTACAGAGATATCACATCGGCTTTAACTCTGATTGTGACAGCTTAATTTTAATTTGCAAAGATGATGAGATGTGTGTCCTTTCACATTTTGCCTGATTATTTTTTCGGACTGATTTTGAATCTGTGTCTTTCACTAGTTGGAACAGGGAAAAGTAAAATGACTGAATTTTAAAATTTCTCTCTTGCAGGTTTGAATTTATCCTTTGTCCAAGAATGAAAAAGATAACAGTTTAAACACACAAATATGTATATACACATACACACATATATTTTTTGACTTTTGGCTACTCAATGAACCTGAACTCCCCACCTTGCTTTTTTTTTTCACAATTATAGTTCCTTCCACTGAAGGTTTGCAGTGAATCTGTTGACTGTGAACAGCACGGGGCAGTCTGTGTAGATCTTTCCAGTTCATCAGATTTCCTACCCCTAAACATTCGTGCATATTAAGATCTAGGGGGAATATATGTAGTGAGAAGATGAGGGTGTGGCACTACTGACAACCCAGAGCCTTCCAGTATTCTTTTTGTGAAATGGAAACAGGATTTATCTATATTCACCTACCTCTTCCTGATGTGTGATTGACTTTCCATAGCCTCAGGGACTGGTTGCAAACATGAGATAGTAATGGTCTTTTGGAATGAAAAAAAAAGAAAAAAACCTGATTTAAAGAAATAGACTAATTCTGTCTTCTTAAACCCCTAAAGACGAGGTCTAATCTTGCTGTATGATTTTATTTGTTTGGTTTTCTGAACCTTAATAGAATAATGTAGACTAATTTCAAAAGGAAGAAACAAACAGC
This sequence comes from Dicrurus megarhynchus, assembly GCA_013399195.1. NCBI lineage: Eukaryota > Metazoa > Chordata > Aves > Passeriformes > Dicruridae > Dicrurus > Dicrurus megarhynchus. The sequence goes on from VXAD01002044.1 coordinate 354,653, forward strand.
TAAAAGAAGGAATAGTGTGGAAGATGTAGCATCACAAAGAAAGGGAAAAAAAATCAACCCCCAGAGCTATTATCTAGCAAAATCCTTTCTATTTGAAAGATTTTGAACTATAAATCGTATAATATTTTAGGAACCAGCTCAGTTAATTTCCTCTTTTTTTCTATGCTGTTCTCCTTCTCACTGCTATGCTGGAGAATCAGCTGGCCCTGATTCTCCCACCTCTGTGTCATGCCCTTCTAGTGAATCTGCACTAGGCTGAAACACATTTTTGCCTTCACTTGCTATTCCTACTGGAAATCCCCTGCACCTGCAGGCAGGGGTATTCACAGGTACAAGGCAGTTCTTTCCCTGACACATGCTGAACCTGAAGGATGTGTAATGAAAAGTGTTAATATTCTGCTGGTGACAGAGAGTGGCTGGCAGTGACCTTCAGAAGGTGCAAACGTGTAACTCCCTGGTATTACACGGCTCCCCCGGGACCACGCTGCCCAGAGCAGGGAAATTGCAACAGATCTCACGAAGCTGTTTTACCTCAAACTGCAGCCTTGCAGGATCTGAACTCCGGAGACCCACTGCCCCCTTCCCAGGAAACCTAATGGGCACTGTGCAAACCTCATGGGGTGTAGCTGAAATAGCACTCTGCACCGACGTGCTGCTGTGGTACTTGCTGCTTTCCTTCTACCCCCTGAAAAATTCTGGATCACCTGAGAATGCTGAGGATCACTGAGACTCAAGCTCTTCATGCTGTGAGATCTACAGTTTTTCATAGGGCTGGCAGGCAGAATGCTTTCATGGACCAAAGCTTGACCTGGGGTCTCATACTTTGCTGAGGATCTGGCTGCATCCTGTAAACCGTATTGTGCTAATGCAAATAGACGTCTCTGGGAAAGTTCATTCCATGTTATATGACCTATAAATTGTTACATTACAGATTCTTATCTGTCTGAAAGCCATTAAGCCTTTACCTTGTAAAATACACTTAACATTTCCCAGAGAGTCCCTGGACTGGGTAGGTCAGGCATATGAATTCAATGTGTAACATTCTACCTGTGTAACATCAATCTTTTCATTACAATAGTTGTTTTAGAGAGATATATTTATTCACTTTGTGTACTCTAGAGTATTTTTAGGATAGAGTACAAATGCTTTAATCCATTTGCTTTTGGAATGCAAACTTACTGAACATAATTCATTTGTTAATGAAGCTACGGTTGTGCAGTTAGTGCTCGACTGAATTGAAACAGATGGAACCAACAGATTTAATCTAATTGGCAATATCAGAGCTTCGAATTCAAAATGAATTAACACATTAAGGCAAATCCTTTATTTAGGTTCCCAAAGTTTTACTTCCTGTCTTATTTAATACAGTCTTTTGGGGGCCAGTATGATGTTGGGACAGAAGTACAAAGTCCACACATTTTTTCACTTTGCAAACCTGAGCGAGTAGCTTCACACACCTGTGCAGTCCTCCACGGGACTAGTGCTGTGCTGCATGCAGTGACAGACATCTTTAGTAGAGAACAGGAGAGACAGAAGACTAATTATAACTTCAAAGATTGAAATTTGCTTTGGAAATGTTCAGCCACACAGAATAAACTATCATCTATATCTCTATATAACTATAATAAAGTGTGCAATAGTTCCAAGAGAGAGACAGCATGCAGTACAGTACAGTACAAGAGAAGTTTTTCATTTAGATGTATGCACTTAAAAGACCCAGAATAAAAAGTGAGAGCTGAAATTTGACTGGAAGAAAATTGTTCCAGGAAGCCCCAGGGTTCAAAATATGGCTGTGGAAGACAGCCAGAGAAACCTCATTTCAAATATGTGCAGGTACAGAAAAGGGGTTGGCTAGGGTCTCTCTGAAAAATAGAAGAAAGAGAAAGAAAAATCACAGAAAGAGCATTTTCAAATGCAGATTTAGGAGTTTCAGCACTGCCTACGTTTTGAAGAACAAAGGAGTCACAAGGAGATTTACACAAAGGCCAGGATGTCCTTAGGGAAATCTCGGTGAAGGAAAACCATGGCACCTGGTAGTGAAGCTTATTCTGCATATTAAATGAGGTCATGAAAAAGCAGTTTTGTCAGTGATCAAAGCCTCTCTGGAGAACTCAAGAAAAAGCATCAAAATGAGGGAGCAGAGCTACTGTCCAGACTAACTATAATGCTAGTAAAAATATTTTACTGTTCCACAGCAGAGCTCAAATGTTCTGTAGGTGAAAACTAAAGCTAAGTCCTAGGACAACAATTGACCAGTAGCAGATTCCTCTTTGTAGAAATGAATAATAACATAAAAAGTTTCCCACTAACTTCAGCCTAAAAGAGAGAAGATAACAGAAGTGAAAAAAACCTAGAGATCATTGGCATAGGTGAGGTTATATAGTCTGGAAAATAAAATTTAAAAAAAATCCAGCAACTCAGAATCTTCAATTTAGATCATGAGACAAAATGAGACAAAATATATGTCCTGTTGAATGGCACTTTTTTAGATAGACCAACTCTCTTTATTGGATATGGGTATGTATAAAGGTATATTTATTTTTATACACATACATGTGTGTATAAGTGCATATATATATATATATATATATATATATATATGATATCTATATAGGAAGCATTTCTTTAAAATCAAGTCAAAAATTCCACTGAACTGGTTACATAAAGACAAGTACATGCAGCCTCAAGGAGACCTGTTACTTCTAAGCTTTGAAGTGTAGTGTACATAATCAATGTTTCAGGACAGTGGAGGCATACCATATATAAAAAGAAAAATCAAAGTATTTAGGATAACAGTAGGAAATCAGAAGGTAATTCTAAGAATGGAACCATGGCCATAGAGCAAAACTGATTTTTTTATCACTATGGAAGCTTTTAAAGAAGTTACTGTGACAAAGTCCTAGAGGGTGTATTTAAAGTTTCAAATATAATTAAAATTTGATAAATATTCAGCACATCCCTTAAAAAGTTGAGGTAGTGACTGTTTTAGTCAACTGACGGGTTATCACTCAGAAAGTCTGGGATCATCCTGCCTATGCTCTTCCCTATTTCTGTGCCAATTAAAGTGATTTGCAGCTGTGACGAGGTTAGACATACCTGTGTTTCTGAGGATAACAGGGAATTTTTCACATGCTAATCATAGAAAAGGAAACTCTCTTTATCACCTTTCACCTTAGTTTAAATAAATAAATAAATAAATAAATTTTAATTTTTAGTCTTCATAAGGCTCTACCTGAATAATGAAAAAAATAATGGGACTAATGAGACCACATCTCATTAGTGGTAATTTCACCCCTCAGGGCAAAACCCCAAAATATTTGTTGCAGCATAAAATACAGAAGCTGTAAGAAATGTATTCTTGCATACAGAAGCTGTAAGAAATGTATTCTTGCATCCTCTTTCTGTGAAATTATGCATCATTTCCTTTTCATTTGTGAAGAAATTGAAACGGAGGGTGCACACTGTCTTTCAGAGCAGATTTCAGCAGTGAGTCAGAGGAATTCAGCTTTCTCAGGAATTTAACACAGCACTTCTCTAGCAGTGTTCTGAACATACTATTACAACATGATTTCTGTTGCTCTGTCAGATGAGAAAATTGGAAGACTCCTATGAAGCCAGGACCAGAAAGAAGATAAAAAGGGAATGAAGCCGTAAGGACAAGTCAGGACAGGATCCTGACAACACAGAGTGATTTGGGGCAGATTTGACTGCCTCCCATTAAGAGTATCTTCCTGCCAGAGGTTTCCTCCCAGCTGAGCAGGATGCCCCTGGAGCTAGAGTCACTTGAGGTGACTCCATGGGATGCAGAGTGAAGCAAATATCCAAACCCCTCCAAAACCAACAGACTCTCACCGCTTTCAGCTTGTGAAAGTGATATTCAAGATATTCTAGATATTTAAGATGAACCATTGGCACCGTGCTCCACATGACCTTATCATTATTAACAAGTGGTATGTGCACAACACCAGCCAATCGTGGCACTACGCTGGGAAAAACGGATTTCAACTGTACTGGACCCATTTAAATTCTGACTGGCACAGGAGGCAGCTATTCCTCCTACGAGCAACCAGTTATCTCTGCCTGCATCCCACAGAGACATCCATGGTGGAAGAGCTCTTTTTTGGACAGTGTTTTGTGCTCTCAGACTGAGAGGAGGACACATGCAGTTTTCAAATAATCCTAGCAACATGCAGCACGTGAGCTCCTTATTAGAACTGCTACAGAGGCAACAACCTTCTGGATCCCCAAAGATGTTTTATTTATGAGTTGTTTGTGCTCATACAGATTAAAAGCTGGAAAAGGTTGGGGTTATAAAAACTACATTAGTGGCATTGGATACTATTTTTAATTAGGAAAACTTTACATCCAAAAGTCTGCAAAACTATTTTTACTTACTTCTTGCAATAAAAAATTAATTAGGAAAACATTTTTTAGTAAAGTTTGGGGTTTTTTCAATGTCTTGGACCACAGTATGACAAGAAATCGAAAAAGCTTCTCTCTCTCAAAATTTCACTTAAATGAGCATCTAATTGGAGGAATAGAAGCTGAGAAATTTGAACAAGCCATGACCAGCTCTGGACAGGGTACCATGTGACTGTAACTATTTGAATTATGTTTAGTTTGATGATGTTTTCTTTCTGCTAATTTTTTCTTTGGCAAAATAAAAATAACACTAACAATCTAGTGCCCATTAACAGACACAACCTGTGAGCTCCTAGTACTAAGCAATCCCTACAAGGATGAGTGCATACCTTTTACTACCAAAGAAATCTAAAAGAGGATAAAAGGGGATAGTATGTCCTGGAGATATACAGCAGTTTAGCCCAGGAAAGTTACCCTACTATTGATTTCCTGAAAAATAAGATACATTTATGTCATGGAAATTGCAGAATAAAAGATGAGAAATTTGGTGTTGTATTTACATTTTCCAGTCTGAAGATTAAATCAAGCAAGGGTTTCATTGCTTTCAAAATTATTTTGTCCACATCTTTGCTTGTATTCCCCATAAATTAAAAAAAACAAGACCTCAATTCATGTCTTCTGCTTTCGCAAGGAAAAGATCAGATGGCAAAGCTGAATGTTATGCTTTATTACATGTGAAAGACTCTTTACTAATTCCATCTGATAATAACTGAACAAGTTATTAATTATGAAGCTTTGCCATCTTGCTGAATATACCATTGGAGATTATCTCAAAGTTCTTGTTTTACCCTAAATTATATTTTAAATGTATTAAGTTCTTGGAGCCAGGGTTTTCTATCTGGCTTATTTTGTTCTTTCTTCAAAGCAGTGTAATTACTTGAATGCTTTAATATAATTGCATCCTAAATGTATAATATTAGGCTTCATTCATACTATTGCAGCTCCTGGCATCTTCTTAATAAATTGAATAAAAACAAGTAGAGATATTATTCTATAGTAAATACCCAACACAGCAGCTTCCTAATAGTGGAGAAATCACACATTCTTTCTTAATACAATGGTTCCATTACTCCAAGGGACATCAGCTTAGACCTCTGACACACCATTTACACATTTTGACCATATGTGATTATCCAATTAGTTCACTGTATACAAAAGATAACAAAAAGCACTTATTATGTTTCCCATATACAAAGAGAGCATAATTTACAGAAAACCAGATAATTCATAGCTTCAAAGTCCTACCAAAGCTGTGAGAGAATAAGTTAAAAGAGGCAGATTAAATAAACCGTGCAGCTGTTGGTCTTGGACCAAGAATTCCTTTTTCTCACATGAATGGCTTTATCACAGACTCTGGAGACATGTAGCCCTCTCTGGCTCTCTGGGAGACTTTCTACTTCATCTGACCTATTTAAATCATAAGGAAATGTCCCAATCACTAAACAAGAGAATAATTTTTTTTCTATAAAATTTTTTTTATAAAAAATGGAACAACATCAAAAGGAAAGACAAAGAATGGGATTTTGCAATGCCTATTAGCCTGACCACTAAAAGACATTGATGAGAGCAGTGGATTCAAGACTCATCAAATCGGGGAAGATATTGAACCAGGGTATTCCAGATCCAAGATGAGCAAATTAAATAGAAGTCCCTTTGCTTGCATTTTATGCCAAAATTGAAAATAACATCAAAACAGTTACTCTCAAAACCAAAAACAATCTTTGAATTTAAACTATAGAAAAACCTTCACCATTTTAACTTAGAGTTAAAATCATTTGGGTGTTAGCTTCAACTGCTTTTATCTTTTATACTGTCTGGACATCTCTCCCCAATAGACAGTTCTCTAGATTTAAGTATAGTCCTACAGTGTCACCCTGTGATAACCTCCATGAAGAATGAGTATAACACAGTAAGAGAAATATTTTTACCTCTGCTGTGTAAATTCTAGAATTATATTTAACTGTAAAGAATGTTAATTCAAATTTAACTGTAAAACATTAATTTTAAAGTAATAGTACTTTTATATTGGTAATTGTCCCATTCCGAGGATACATTGTCTCGCAATTCAGAGTGAAACAGCCACATTACACCTGTTCTAGAGTTGAATGTTCAATTTCTTTACTGCAGCAGCAAATTACTATAGGGGTTTTCCTAGTATTGCAAGTTAGTTTGTATAAAATCATGGGCATGAGTATGCAGATAAGTTTTTGTTAGCTCTGTGTGTCATTTTTGTCAGGATAACACCTTCACAATCATGACTTCTGAAGGGAGGGCACTAATAGACATGATCACAGTTCAGTTTACATTACAAAAGTTACTTTTTCACAGGTACTACCTTTGGCAAGACAAATGTTCTTGGGGCAGCCCTACTGATGACTTATTAAACAACTACAGTGAAAATTAACTCTTCAAGCCTTAATAAAGAGTATATGAATATAGTTGTGGTGTCCAGTCAGCCTTATACAAAAACATAACTTGTACATTTATTCTTCAGCCTTAGCTATTGTATTTACGTATTTCTTCCATAATTATAAATAAATGCACAAAGTCAGGGTATTCTTTGGTCTGTATCTAACCATGACATGAGTGGTGGAAGAAAAATCAGCAGGTATATCAAGGAAGGGATCAAATATTTTACCATCTAAGACCTGACATTCACATCTCCAGCAGCAGTAGTAGTGAGTCTATAACATCCTTTGAGACACAAAATGGGAGCTGCAGTTATATTCTGTCATTTCACTTCAGCTTTCAGGATATTATCCTATGAGGTTTATCCCTGTTCTTGAAAACTTGTTATCTGCAAGTCATTGTGGCTTTTTCAACAGCCTGTCCATGGTAGGAAACAAAATTATTTGCCAGTCCACTGTCACAGGGGTTGCAAATAAAAGGACATGCAAACTGTGTCTGTTTCTGCGTGAGAAAAGGTCTTTGAAGCAGACAGGCAGTGCAATGAATATTATTAAAGAGTATGAATCAACAGGTTGTTGTATAGGCTGCTTACCCTCCAAAGCTGTGAGTGACAGTGTCCTCCTTGTCAGCAAACCTTTACCATGGACTTAACACAGCCCAGGCCCAGCAGACAGAGTTTGTTCAGTTGTATCTTCTCAATAATTGTGATTAACTCTTCTAACACCTGAACAGAAACTGAAATTTTGCTGAATCTCGCTTACTTGTAGCTCAGAACTCCCTGTACTATTTATAAATTGTTTTCTCCTGTTCTCTTTTTTTCATATTTTTTAGATAAACAATAATGTTAAGACCACTGAAGAAAGAATCTTTAAAAAATCACATCATTAAGACTATTCAGGTATTCATGAAGTACTGAAATATGGATAATGACTTGAGCATGTCAGTAAAATGATCATCTGTCCCCAATTAATATTGATATATTGCAGTTGCAAAGGCTTTTAATGATCACATTACTAGGAAATTATTGCTGCTCATATAATTTGTCCTTATAATCATGTATTTATCATAGATACAAAAGACAAGTTCCCCAAGAGGACTATTAAAGCCCATATTCTGCTGATTCTTAATTGGTAGAGAAGACAGTCTTTACACTTATGTGGGAACAACTGTCTTTTTGTCAACACAAGTGTCTCTTTTTAATTACAGTCTATATATGCTACACATACGGTATGTTTTATGGGCATGGGATGTAACAGTATTTCTGAAAAATATCTGCATGGGGTAGAATAGATAACCAGTTAGGCAAGAATCAGCCTGAATAACTTTCTGAAATTGTCCTTAGAGGGAAAAATGATGAGCTAAAAATATTAATAGTTTTTTTCTCAGCCTCATTTGGTGACCAGTTCTGTATGAGGCTATTCAATCACACGTTAGTTCTGTAGCTCACAGCTGCAGTGACTGCATCCCAAAATAATGCCACAGGTATTTGAATGGTGTCTTCAATAGACTTCAGACCACTGAATTTTATAGGCCTGACGGTTAAATGAAGACACCATGACTAATCACTAAATCTCACTCTGCAAAATTAGTTCCCTTGTCTTGTATAATTGCCAGCCTGTCTCCATAAATAGACTGCAACTGAGTGTTGTATCTTCCATCTAGTTATATCTGTAAACTAATCATATACCTGGCCACTTGGTATACTTTTTGTTATGATTAAAAATCCTGGAGTCCTGATGTTATAGTTTGTTGGCCAGGTAATTTAGAGAGTTATCCGAGGGATCCATTTCACCTGCAATTACAAAACATGTTGGACTTGGGGCCTACTAAACATGAAACTCAGTGTGTTTGTTCCTGCATTCCTAGGACAGGCATAGCCATCAATCTCAGAGGGTATGTTGTTTATAAGGAATACAGTGTTGCACACAACCATAAACCAAGAATTTTGAATTGTGAAGCCGTTGTTGAAGCCGCCCTTTTCTTTTGGTTGACTGGTATAAGAAAATTTAATGGTTAAATTCTGCTCAGACATGCCCAGTGATGTTGATGGCTGCTCTAATTAGTAAATTAACATGAAGAGAATGCAGTTCTCTATTAAATTTTCTGGCTCTGAAACTGCCCTTGGATGCACTGGGATTTTTCTTACAGAGGAGGAAGCAAACTCTTTCAGTGTGAACCTGTAAAGTGGATTAAGGCTGCTGTTTGCAGAGAGATACAAACACATGCGAGGGAGATGCAGAGAGAAACTTGGCAGGGCTCAGCAAGAGATGCTCCTCTTTGGCACATCACAGTGGGTTAGCATCACAGCTCTGCAGCTTGGAAAGCCAGGACAAGACAGAGCCCTCACTGCTCTGCCTGGGATTATTGGCAGGTGCCCGTAGTCAGCAGTTGCCAGAAATTGGCCCCACATGAACCAGCAGTGACAAGAAGTCTCCAGTTCTGCTTTATTAGCTATGTATGACAAGCCAAACGATGGCCTCTCCCTACCCCTGATATTGCTGTCCAGGCAGTGCTGGATAATGAGGCTGTACCTACCTCGCTCCTCAAGGTCTCTCGTGAAATCACCAACTCTCCCTTAACTCTCATAAAGATCATTTGGAAGATTGACTGGATCTTTTTTGCCTTGGGTTCTGTGCTTTTATTATACAATGCACAACTTTCTTTTTTTTTAATATAGTCCTTTATTATAAAAAAATACTTTTTTATTATTATGTTATTCCTTGGGGATGTTTTTTTGTGTTTACCTCTAATTGTGTGTCTAGATTCCCTCAGGGAACTTGAGTGGGCTCTCTAATACAACATGTGTCCAGCTTTATAAGCTAAGATTACAGGTCTGTTCTCTATTGTACTTCTACCTAGAATAAGTTACTTCTATGCAACTTTATACACACATACAGAATAATTGCCAACTACTATCTTCTTCTCTCCTTCAAAAGTGGTCAGCATTATTTTTTTCATTTTTTTGGGTTCGGTTTCTTTTTCATGAAGATAAAACATATATGTCCTGACAGAAATTGCAATTATTCTTTGCAAGAGAAGAAAAATAGCTGATAGCCCAGTAAACCCCAATGAAATCACTTAAAGTTCAGCAGAAACCTAGCCCAATTATCATTCTAAGGCAAATTATAATTTCAAGATAAAATGCTTAAATCTTGCCTGAAGTTGGAGAATAGATTTTATCTTCCAAGTGGAAGTATGAAAATATTCCTACATATTTTAAAGTACATTTTGTTGAATAAAATCAGTAACTGGACCGATATATATTTCCCTTTCTTTTTCACCTTTCTGCCAAAACCAACCAAACATAAATCAACCAAAACAAACAAACCAACCAAAATTAAACAACCCCCCCCAAAAAAACCCCAAACCAAACTGTACTGAAAACAGTTTTTGACTAAAATTGACTAAAAATTAAAATTTCAGTCCCCAGAAAATTTTCAATAAAATCAATAAAACAAAGAAGTAGAGTTACAAAATGGAGGAAAAACAATGTGGCATCATATTACTGTCCAGAGTAGGACAAGCAGAATGTTCGTTCCACTAGAAGGATTCTAATTTTGAGGCTCTGAAACCAAGAGCATCATTCCCAGACTTATCAAAAACATGTTTTTACCCTCTAGTCACAGCACAGCCCAGGTCATCTGCTCTCAACCTTTCTTGCTGACACCATCATCCCACATAAATACTTGAATTCCCAGGTGAGGATCTTGGTTGTGAGGTTAAGGAGTCGTGCTAACCTATTTGCTCACGGGCTCAGTTAACACTCGGGGTATTGTGTATTATGACCAATCTCCAGCAGGAAATGTTGCAGCTGTTTGAATTCTAAATACTCTGAAGTCTGTTTCTCGTGACAGTTTTCTGAGGGCAAGAGATCTTGGGTCAAATCCTTGATCTGATAAGGTTTTGCTTTCTCCCTTTGCATGGGCTTTTTCAGAGACTTTGCTTCTGCTGCACAGTCTGGGATGAAGCTTTCCTATTGCATTTTGTTGGAGCTGGCAGAAGTGTCAAGCAAGCACTGAGTTAGAGGGGAAGCTTGAGGATGACTTGAGTCAAAGGCTGGTACACTCTCTGCACGGCAAGAATCTGATCTTTAGGCAGTGGGTGCTCCAACTGTAAATTTCACAAGATTATTTTTAATGTGTCAGGAGATGCAGGGCTCTGACAGCCAACACTCACTCAGAACCTGTCTCCTTTATGGGCCTCACCACTGTATTCTGCACAAATTTCTTCCAAGAGGGGAATACACAGCCCAGATGTTGTAAACACTTTCTGAATTCACCTCTGATGTAGCAAAGAAACCTTAATTCATCACAGAGAGAAGTGGAGGCACTGTAAAGGTGGGTGTGAGGAGACAATCCTCTCCTTGGTGTCCATAATATACCATGGAAGGGGTGCCATGTGTGGAGAGGCTGAGTGAGCTTCAAGTCACCACAGAAGAGTATTTCAAATGCACTTAAGTGAGCTGATATTTGGGGCAGAACCATCAGGAAGGAAAAAGAGGTATTCATTGTCAACAGTGCCTGTACTTGTGACATTAATTACAATTTTTGTGTCTTTCCTCCTTTATGGAGGCCAGGAATAAATTGGCTGGGTTTATTAGCTACGTTTAATGAAAACTCTGTTTCTTCCTTTTTTTTTTTGCTTTTATTCCCCCTCCCCTGTTCTTCTCTTGCCATGAGTTGTATCTATGTTCACAGAGATCTATGAAAAGAATATAGTCATCTCTTTATTTTCTGTGGCACAGCAATGCAGGGATCTCTAAGTTCTACTGATCTCAGCACTAAAGACATCACTATGCTTCCTGAGTCAGGTATCTCACTAGCTAGATTTTACATCAGAGACAAATAAATGGAGGGAAAAAAACAGTAGTGAGAAATGTTTTCTCATCTGTGTGGCTGGAGACACAGCTTGACATCACTTTAACAACTGCAGAGTTGACTGGAGCTGCAAAATTTGAATTCATAGCCTCAGTTTTCCTATGGTCCAGGATACACTGCATTAAAAGTTTTTCCCTTAAAAGTGTTTCTTTTTGTCGTAGAACCTTTGTGTTCCCCTGAAGAGTCTGTAGTTACTAAGCAGCTTTTAACTACATTAAAAAGGCAAATTAGTTAAATGATGTAAGGATTTCATTTTTTTGTTTTAATGAAAGAAATGGGAAAATATCTCCTATAGCTGTCCCGACAGGTTGCATGCCAGTTTCAGCTAGATGTGATTTAAGGCAGACAAGTTATAAACCCTGAAAAATGGGGTTTGTAATGGAAACAACTGACCCTGAACTTCAATGTCTTGTGCACAATGCTATAATAGCTGCTACTTGGCACTCACTTTCCATCTCTCACTTCAGTCAAGAGATAAAAAAAAAAAAAAAAATGCTGCTCATTTATTAGCTTTTAGGTTAGGCTGCCCATGCATGGGCATTCAATTTCTCTTTTTTTTTTCTGGCTGCTGCATAACCTACCTCTGAGACTTGGATCAGAAAGATGTTAAGCTTGACTTTGCTTCTTCTAAAGTCAAGGTGGCTGCATGCAAGGCTGTCAATTTGCACACAGAGTTTTGTGGGTTTGGAAGACTTCCATAGGTTTGGTTGACACTAAGCAATTTGGTTCCCAGGCCTTATTCAACACTTCTTAAACAGAAAGCACTGAGTAAAGAAATATTATAGCAATATTGCTCAATACCCCAGTGAGGTAAGACCCAAGATGGTTCAGTGGGAAACAGCAATATCCCAGAAGTATTTTCCTAGCTGGAATAGCCTGGGGAAAAAACCCTGTAACTGTCTGTTTGTCCTTCTTTTCCAGCTCTTGGGTTATGGCTGGCTAGCTAATAAGCATCTAATAAGAGACAATTCTTTTCCTATCACATCAGGGTATTAAAACAGATGGGGGGAAAATGTCCAATTACAAAACAGTTTTTCTCCTTTGATTTGGTAAAAAAAGTATTTGAAAGTTTTGAGATCTTATAATCTGAAAATAATTTTAAGGTAGTCTAAATTATAGCAAAAAATATACTAATTGGTCCCAAGGAACACAGAAATTCAACCAGAGAAGCAGGTAGGTGAGAAGTATTTGTTTTAGAAAGCTGTCTTTAAGACAATAGTTTCTTTCTGCCTGAGAAATAAAATCTTTGGGACAGACTGTCAAAAAAAAACCCCACAAAAACCCCCAAGAAAATGAAACCCTGAAATATTTTCACTTTCAGTGGGACAAATTAGAGCTGGGCTGGAAGTGTTAGCTATGTGCCAAGTTGAGCCATGCCAAGCATGTGTAACAATAGCCTTTTAGGATTTTACAGAACTCGGGTGTTTTTGAGAAGCCAGCAGCTTTCAGACTTCTGAGGAAGCCACAGCAAGTCACACCTATTCACTGGTGCAGTTTTACTGGTTTAATCTGGTTGAGGCCCTCATAACATCAACAGGATCCTATGAGAGCTGTATATGTCCTAGAGGTCACACTTTGCATTTGATGATGATTTGGGGAACCAAATACCACAAATGCTCTGATAAACCACTTATTTTGATCTTGTATTTTTGTTTAAAAAAAGCTACTGGGCATAGGAATCTGCAGAAAGTATTGATACTAGAGATACCAAAAGGAAGCTTGTATTAAGCCTGTTTCAAAACAGACAACACAGTCTCAACACTGGCTTTTAAAATTTAAGAGCAAGCTGTAGTTCTGTGCACTTGGAGGAGATCTGTTTTTAATCAGAGAGGCAATGCTAATTTCCAAATACTGCCTCAGAGCAGTTCTTATTATCATGAGCATCTTCTCATTTCCCAACTGATACTAGAAAAAGCTCTGTTGTCTCCATACATTTATATACAAATGCTGAAAATCTATTGGCCTCTATAGCTGTTAAATTGTATGTGATCTCTTCACGTCTGTGGTATCATTTTTCACATGAAGTCCATGCCTGACCCAATGACATTGAATAAAGAAAAAAAGAAAAAAGCTTATGTCTCATCATCTACAGCCCAACTTTAAATATTTATCTCCAGTGCACATTTGAAAAATTAAATGTTCCTTCCTGTAAAGCAGAGGAATTAATAGCAGTTATGTTTAAATGCTGCTTATGTTGTTTAACAGGCAGTCTTTTCTAATGTCAAGTTAATGAGAATGCCAATCAAGGAGGAATACTGCAATGTTAAGGCATGCAAAGGAGACATTAGCATACTGAAATTGCTGTCGTCTTTACATCCTGAGACACGGTGCCAATCTGTGAGAACTTTTTCAAGAAATGGCCAGATTTCAATGGAAAAGACAAACTTAAGTGATTACTAATTCACAGTGTTTGTTGCTTCCATGACAGCTGAGGGTAGAAAGCAAAACCAGAACATGCTCAAGCATAACTTTATTTTGTCTAATCTGCACCAAAAGCACAGTTCATGACATCTTGAACAGACTGGGATTGTAACCAAGTAATAATTAAATTGGAAAAAACTACCCAGTGATCCCTGAAAGCCATGAATTACAGAAATAGCTCTGGTGGAGCCCTGGACTTGACGGACGTTGTGCAAACACTTTTAACTCGAAAATTCTTTCTCCAGGCTCTGCACAGAGGTATTTATAGTACTGTCATATAATAATTAACAGCCAAAGATAAGTCTGCCCTGGTGAGCAGTAATTATGCTGCCTCATCTGCATCCTGCTGCACTGAACCTTTGGTTTTTTTTAACGCAGAGACCTATTCTGTCTGGGTTTTTTAGGGGAATGGAAGAGGGTTCCTGGCAGGAAGGGATGGGAAGTGTGTGACTACTCTGAAGACTTCTCTGGCTTTATGCTCTGTAAAAAAGTAACCTTTTGCTCCAAAAGGCCTGATGTACATCAGTTGCAAAGCTCCCTTTTCCCAAAAGTTCGACACTTGTTGAGGCTCTGGTTTGCATCTTCAGAGCAGCAGTATCCACAATTTATCTGTGAAACACTATACAGCTATTTTTTACTTGGCCTAACCTAATACCTTTCTTGGGAAAATATTTTACATTCCAGGTAATTCAAATCTGCGGAGTTTCTCTGGGTGTTTGTTTTATTCTGGATTGAAAACTCAGAAGTTACTCTCTTTTTTGTTTGCATTTTCACCTTGAAAATCAGTTTCTGTCCCTGATCTATTTACTATTGTTTAAGGAGAATGATTTATTTTAGTGCCACCTGAGTTCAGAATGATTCATGCTCTAATAATTATCAAAAGGTATCCTGATGACTGTCCTATTACTTTAAAGAGTTTCATTATTTTAAAAATTATTATTTTAGTATGGTCTCAAATGTAAGATGCCTAAGGCGTATGCCATGTACACATTGTATGCATTTAATTCTTTGACATAAATTTTAATTTAACAGCATTATACCGTTCCTTGCCTCATGCACACAGTGTTCTCCATCACTTCCTTTTTAATATAATGGGAATTTTAGGAGTAATTTCATTTTCCTACAGTATTGATGAAGAAAGACTGCTAAATCCCTCAATGCATTCTTTACCTGTGGAAAATATTTTTTAAAAAGGCACATTATAATATATATTTTATGTTTCTGTTTGCATTTCTGGTCTCATCAATATAGAAAAAGAGATTTCTTCTGTGCTTTTAAAAAAATTTGAGTCACTAACATGAAACATGGAAAGAATCAGAATAGTTGCAGGGCCTCTTCTGTAAAGAAAGGGAGAGTGTCCTTGGAATTTTCTTTCTCTTAGTGCAGCAAAAATTTAGTTTATTTACAATAATGATGACTATATTTTGGTAACTTATAATATTTTTTCAGTACAACCTGAGGTAATTTAAGTTCTTCCCTCTTCCTTCATTGTACTTGGGAGGATAAAACTTTGCCATAACCTTTTAGTAGGACACTGGGTTTTTGTGGTTTGTTTTTCTTTTTAATATTGAAAGCAAGCAAAGCATGGCTCAAGCTGCAATCGTTCAGAAACCAATAAGGAAAGTGCCAAAGAAATGCACAATGGAGAGAGAGGCTGAAAGACTCAGCCTCCCTCCTCATGCTGCAGCACTGAGAAATAACTGGTAGCACTTGGCTTTTCCTGCTCTGTCCTTTGCCCTTGGCCCAGTGGAGACTCTCCCCAGGCCACGGCAGCTCCCTGTCCCTGCGTCTGCCCAGCCCCTTGCCCCCAGCTCCCTTGGAATTCCATCTGAGGTGTATTTCCCCACCACTGGGAATCTGACTGATTGCCTGCTCTGAAAGACTAAAAGCCAGTTATTCCCACAGGGCCAAACTGGCCTCAGCAAAGCTTTCTGCTCTCCTTTAAAACAATGGGAGGCCCTGCTGAATTAAAGAAAACCAAAGTTTAGCATCTCACCTGGTTAAAGTGAACTGTAGGAGGTGGCACAATTCCAGTGCATATTAACAGTAAAATTGCAGACCCATAGAGGTAAAAAAGCCCCTTTGTTAGACCTTTTGGCTTTCACAGGAATGTCTCCCACATTATTTCCTGAATTCCCTGGGGCAGCATGAGTGATGCCTTGTAGGAGATCATTGCCCTTGTGCCTGTAGAAGTACCTGTTAAATGAGCAGTGAGTGAGACAGTGGTTTTATGTTAACTTCATTATGTGTCAAATAATTACAGTCAGATCTTAAAAGTCATTCTCTGGTTTGTCTGCTATCCTGCTATGCTTCCTGAGCAGTCCAAACCCTGTTTCAAATCCTGTAGGCATCTCACTGTAGGCCAGTGGGCTTCCTCCTGACGCTGAAACTGCTTATTTCCGTAGATCAGTGGTGACTTGGAAAGCCACAGAGGCCATCACAGAGCTCATTTACAGCATCTTTTCTGATGTAAAATGTCTATTTTGTTCTGTCTATTTTGATGTTTCTTTAACATAATATTTAGTTATTATCTTTTGGGTTTGGTTGCTTTTTGGTTTTGTTTGGGATTTTTTGGTGCTGTTTTTTGGTTTTAACTGATGTTTCTGAGATTATTTGAGGGATGACCCTGCTTATGCTGTGTGTATCCTTAATAGGAGAGAGGTTTCTAATAGCAAAATTTTCTCTATTCCGAACTTTGCTGGAGATGTGTGGAGCTTATGGGACACTGTGGCAGTCTCTGTCTGAGTTAAAATTTTGGTTTGGCCACACCAAAACCCCAGGGACAGATCCCAAGGAAGGACTTTAGAAGCAGGTACATATTTTGGCATTGCAAAGTTGTTTGGAAAGGATGCACCAGGGACAGATAAGCTTTGGGGAGAGAAATTCAACATTAAGAATAGAAGGAAAACTCATAATTATCTGTAAAATACGATGAGTTTCATCAGGAAGGAACTGCATCTGCCAAGGTAAATTCAGGGACAGGATATATGGGAAGAAAAAAAACCCTTTGAGCTGTAACAGAATGCCCCAAGCCTGACAGTTTTTAAGAGGCATTTGGACAATGTCCTTAATAACATGCTTTAAGTTTTTGTCAGCTTTGAAGTGTCAGGCAGTTGGACTGGATGATCATTAGGTGACCATTGTAGGTCACTTCCAGCTGAAATTGTCTTCTACTCTTTTCTGTTCTGTGCTATTCTATAGCAGATGGGAGAAAGGAGAAAAGACAGATCTACTTTTGATCCTGATGGAAGTATTGCAGGCACAATTTTCTTTCCATTACTTCATTTAGCCAAGAAAAACTCATCCTCCCTGCTTGGGAGTAGTAGGGGGCAGGACAGAACCCCGGTGTCCCAGAGAAGGTTGTGACAGCTCTTCACCAGTTCCTGCTGAGCTGAAGTGAACTGGGGGTTACCAGCAGCAGAGCTCTCCATCCTGTAGGATGAAACAATGCCTATGGCTGAAAGTTCACAGGCTTTCCAAAATAGTTGGAATGATCCAAAATTGCCATTAACAGGGGTGGGGATATTGGCTTATGTAACACAGGAAGAAGATCACTAAAGCATTAATCCATTAATCTCTATTCTGGGAACCAAGGATAAAATTGGTCATCAGTTACTTAGCAGCTACTTCCATATACTGGTCATTTATATTTATCTATATATATATTGGATTTTCTTAGAAATTTCTGAAGCCTTTTCAATTTTTTGTCAAGAGTTTAATATTGTTCTTGTCTTGTTCAGAAATTCCTTCTTTAATAATTTGATTAGTTGATATTTTGTTGATTTCAGTCACTCCTTGCCTGATGTTTCTGTTTTCAAAATAGTTTCCAGCTATTTTCAATGATCTTTGAAATAATTCGACACAGAATTAATAAAAAAATGAAGGATTTCAGTGGTAAGAAGCCTAAAAGTGATGGCTTTAAAAGAGGGGAAAATGCTAGCATAGACTTTTTTCCTTTGATTTCCATCACTGTGGGAAAAAAAAAAAAAGTTTTTGAGCCCAGAGGTATTTAAATAATAAGGTGATGGTGGACTGCTATGGGAAAAGAAAAGCATGCCTAGAATCTTGTTCTTAATTCCACAGTCTACAGTGGATACACACAGTCTGTGATGCATTAGTAAAGTAAATATATATTCTTTAAATAAGACATGATGCTTCAGTAAATGGAAGAAAATTTCTATAATAAAAGCTGAGGACTTGAATCTGATTCAAGCAAATGCAACCACAGCAGAGGGAAGGAGGAGAGGCTTCATTCCGCTGACAGTTTTTGGAAGCTTTCCGTCTTTGGAGCACGTAGGAAGAGAGAAAACCTTTTCAGCATCCCCAGAATAGATGGATAGTCTCTGATTAAACTTGAACTGGATGAGTGTTAGTTTTCAGGGATTTCAGGTAGTCCCTTTTTAAGTGTTTCTAGTTTTGTCTTCAGGTGGGGTGTTGGCCTGTGTTTTGTTTCACAGAGGCAAAAATTGACTTTTTTCCATAACATTTTGAAGTTCTAGTTCTACCCACATCAATCCACATGAATCCAATGGAAATACTTTCTTTGCATTTTCTGCATGCAGAAGAAACTGCACATGACTGGGAAAATACAGGACTATCTCATAATTTCCGTTTGTATTTCTTTGATGTGCATAGATGTAGTTTTGAGATGGTCCTTTTGAGAAACACAGGTTGAGAGTGAGACTTTGGCAACTAAGCTTTCCCAATGCTTCCTTCCCTGTTATCTTCTTCATTCTTTCTCCCAGCTATACTTTGGAAGGCTCTAGCAATAAAAAATAAATACAGAATTTAATGGCAACAACCCTGTATTTGGAGCAGCTTTTCTTGTACAAAGACTAAAGTTGCTGCTCTGTGCAGCAACTATTGAGAAGTACCAAGAACTTTCACACAAAATTGTCAGGTAGAGTTTATTGTCTTTATGTCCCTTCATCTAACGTGAGCATTGTGCATGCCTTCTCAATGGCAGCTGTGTTTAGCTATCCATAAAAACAGAAGCAGGCTGAAGAAAAGGTAAATGAAATTCGGAACTGAGAAAACACTAGGATTCAGTTTTCCAGCGCAAACTCACATTAAGTCATTTTGTGAGCCTTAAGAGGCAAGTTTTAGTTAGATGCCTACCTTGAATATTATTCCCTGGTTTTCCCCCATGTCTGCACAGAAGATAAACCTGTGCTGGGATTACAGGTGTCCTAGTTCCTTGCTGACAGCAGAAGAATGAGTCTTCTCTGCTGTTCCAGATGCTGGAGGAAAGCACCCTGCAGTGAACACATATTCTGCTTATTTAGCCTTGTCTCATATCCATCCACCCACTCTCATCGCAAGCTCTGTTTTCTCCGTGGGATCTCACTCTTTAGCATCCTATTTCTCCAATATTTCTTATGCCCCATCTCAATCAGCTGGCTGTAGTCTCAAGGTCTCAGTTATCTACATTAGGAAGTTCCTCTCAGTGTCGCAGCCAGAGCATCTCATTTTCACCTGGTCTAGATCCACACTCTGCAATCCCCTATTTCCACACCCTCTTACCAGATTTGTCCAGCCTTCTGCTTCTTATTTTTCCATCCAGTTCCTCCCCAGTCAGGGAACTTCACCCTCACAGCTGAAAAATCTCCAATACACCTTTTTAATTCCTCACCCCATAAACACCAGGTCATGACTGTGCCAGTCATCTTTTATTCTCTCACCTTCTTTTCACAAGCCCTACAGCCTTTTCCATTCTCACTCCCAGTTAACTGCTATTTTCTTCCTTTACATGATCTACCTCCCCTCCCTTTTTTTTTTTTTGTTTTTAATAATCACTCTTCATCATCCTGCAGTCACTTTCCTGCCTGCCACAAGGAAGGGATCACTCAGAGGACAGAAGATACAAATGAGAACCTAAACCTCTGCCTTCCATAGCTTACAACGCACTTGACTGGTCCAGAAAATTACAGTTTGGACAACGAATCTCTGTATGAGACAGTGGAAAATATTTGCTCTTCTGCATCACCATGCAGCACTTTTTATGATACTGACAGCATGGAAGGGAAAACTTGTGCAATTTTTCTAGAGAGAAGAAATCCTGCTACACCACACCTGCTGCTCCATCCTGCATTTAATTCTCTTTCTATTCATGCTCTCCTTGCCAGCAGGGAAGGCTAAATAATGTCAATGTCTTCTCAGTCATCCTTATCACAAATGATCATTCTGTGTGGCCTATGTTAATCATTCTCACCCGTCTCCCTCTCTCGCTATTAGATTAATAGTTGCCAATTTTGCATACTCTCCCCTGCACAGCTATTGTTTACACATTCCCTAATTCTCTTCATTAGACCAGTGAGTGGGCATCATTATGGTTCTAAGTTATCCATCCATTTTCTCAAGGACAGTGAGAAATGTAGTACAGCCAGAGTTTGGTTTCATGATAGCATCTAGGACTAATAAAAAAGAAACTTAGGCTTTACAGAGCCTCATCACATCCAGTGGGAACATCAATCTCGTGCTCGTGGTGTGTGTTCAATATGCAAATTCATTGCAGCTTTAGAAATTGTAGACACACAGAAAGAGAAGAGGTGCCTGCTGCTGCCTTGATCCTCACCACTTGCGTTTTTAATGGGGAAAAAATGTGAATGATAATAACTTTGCTTTTGAGTGTGTAATAGCTAAGGCAGATAATGAGTGGCGGCAAGGTGCTCAATCTTTCTCTCTCTATTTTTGAGAAAAGCTGGAGGCTAAAGGTGATAGAAAGGACACACAAGGGGCATGTTGTTTATTTACTGAGATGAGCAATCTGAAAACTCAATTAGAGTTCCTCTAAAAATCTTAGTGAGTTTTAAGGAGCACTTCTTTAAAAAATGAAAGAATGACTTCTGTTTTCTTACTGGTCCTTTAAGTAAATCACTGTGGTCACCTGCTCTTTAATGGAACTCTGTTAAAGGTGTCTAACTTCTTCTGCTTTTTTCTCCTGACTTAAGAAAAGAGTAAGTTTCTTATTCCTTGAAAGATGTAAGTGTGGCTTGTCAAAGATAAAGAATAAGCAAAGCTCTTTCTTCTATAAGCAAAGCTTTCAGAAGGGATCTATTCCAATAAGTAAAAGCCAAAAAATTTGTTCAGTATCTCATTTATTAAAAAGGCAGTAGCAACAAACATTTGGTTTGTATTTCTCATTAGCAGATTTTCTCAAATAAAAATAATGAGGCATATTGAACAATTAGTTAGAAGTGCAAATCTCTCCATAATTACAATCCAAAATTTATTTACAAATAAGATGGCTTGCCCAGTCCAGGAAAAAAGCGGAAATACTTTGTAATTAATTATTTTTCATCTGAAGCTCCCATCTGACCAACCTATACAGTCATAATCCACTTGATAAATGAAACAGCACACAATAATCCTTCTACAAAATGGGAAGAAACTTAACTTTTCATGGTACTAAATTAGTACTTTTAAAAAGTCATCCATGTTTTATATTGAAGAAGAATATTGATCTGTTAACCCCACGATCTATTCAGTTTTTATTCCTTGAAGAGTTTCAAGTGTCTGCTCCCATTTCCTATCCAAATAACAACAGTGGCCCATATGCTTCCCCAGTGAGCCAACTCCACCATGGAGCATTTGTGTAGTTTGACTCCTGGGAGGCTCTGCAGAGCAGACACTTCTCCTGGAGTTTTAAGTTACTGGTAATTTTAGCAGCGACTTGTGTGTGAAGTAGAAGAATCGTGGTGCATTGGACAAAACACACACAAACTATTGTTAGGAAACCACTATTCCAGAGAAATTATTTTGACAGACTGTAATTATTCCTCCAGACAGGGTAATATAGAGAGTGGCCAGCTGTGTGCCTGAGACTTGAAATTTGCATACCTGACCAATTATTTCTTGAATTTCTGCTGTTCTAGGCTGTCTTAGCCTCATTCATTTGTAGTTCAAACACATCTTTTTTCTCCTGTGCCTCATTACCCTGCATATACAGACTTACAGTTTGTACTTCTGTGGCACTTTGTCTCTTAGTGTGAGGGTTTTCATGTTTATCTTCCATGACTGCAAATGCTGCATTTGGCACTTCTCAGTAAATGCAAAACCTTGAGTGATTTGCTGAAGCTGGACTACTTTGGGGACAAAAAAGAAATTCAAATAAAATGACAAAGGAATAAAATGGTTAGGATACGTTCTGTGCCATCTATCACAATTAAAACCTGGTCTGCACAAAGTGGTTCATCACTTCACCTGTGATCTGCACTCTTGACTTTCATCCAGACAAGATGCACAAGGGTGGATCCCCACCAAATCTCAGCCTGCAGTTCACTTCTATTCATGAAGGCAAAGACAGCTGAAGGACAAAGTAAAATGTCACAACACAAAACAAGTAATCGATCTGAAGCAGTAGACTACTCATGTTTTCATTGAAATGAAAGTAGAACACACAAACAAATTCACACTTACAGACTTATCTAATGCCAAACACGCTTGACATGATTGACATAAAAGTGCTTCATTCTGTGATCAAATAGCTTGCATTGAATCTTAGATATGTGCAAAAAGATGCGCTGTAAACAAAGGATTCAAAAGGCATGGAAACAAAATATCTCATAAATTACTTTCTAATCCAAGAAGCAATAAGTACTGACCAGTTAAAAGTGCTGCCTGTGGTAGAATTGTGAATTAATATGTGATAATATTTTGATAAATATGTTCTTACTCTTTTCAGTTTGTTTGGGTTAGAAGAAACTCAAATAACTTGCATCTGAATAAGGATGGCATTCAAAAAAGGCCTTCTGTCTTGACAATAAATCCAGTCCTTCTGTTATGAAATGAAAAATTATGTTGTAATTGTCTTAAAAGTAGCTTGTGGCCTTTTAGCATTTCTCTCTGAAATTATGCATTCCATCCAAGCAATTCCAGTGGAAATCTATATCCAGATATTACTGCTACAGGCTCCCATTTAAACGTTATTTGGGGCAACGAGATCCACAGGGTTAATTAAGGAAGCATTATATAGTCCACTACTAAGGGATGGTCTAATGACTCCAGGCCGTCAGGGACAGAACCAGTTACACAAATATAGGACCTGAGAGGATGGTTTAATGGGGGCAGCAATAAAGTGAGAGCAGAAAAATTTTACTACCCACTGATGGTCAATAGCTTTCTTAACACAACATCTGTGGCAGCCTGCATGGCTGTGATCGTCAGCAGTCACCCTGAGTTCAGAAGCTGGCTGAGTAAGAGTCCCAGAAATATTTTTACTCTAAAGCAAAGAAGTCACTTTGAACTTCTGTCTGTGAGAAAGTGCCTCTCTTCTGTAAAAATTGTTGAATCAAATAATTAAGTTCAAATTATTTTTTACTAAGGGGATGGGGTAAATTAAATTGTGCTGATTTAATAATCTGAGTATTTGATTTACTAATGCAACACCTGGCCTGGAAGTAGCTTTTAAGACCATTCTTAGAGCTTGAACAGTTGATGTTGAGCTTCAAGAGAATCACTTAAGACCTACTCTTTTTTTTTTAAATTTTACGTGAAAAGCATGAGCACTCAAATATGGAAGACTTAACTTTGATGGAAAATGAACAGGCAGCAATTTCACATAAATTCATTCTGAAAATATGATAATACTAAGCCAGGGAAACATTGAAAATATGTTTTCATCTGAATCAGTGGCTTTTTATTCCCATAAGAACTGAAATTTATCGGGATTATATTTCTTGCATTCAAGAAGTTAGGGGGGTTCTAGTGCTTCTCCTTACCTACTCCTTGCCCTGCCCACTTTTTTGTTTCTTATGTATGAGGATTAAAAAAATAAAACTTTTTTGGGGGCTGATTTATTTTTTATTTTACATATACTTCATAGACTTCCAGGGAGGAATCAGATGTCTGCTTTATTGTCAATGTCAAATGAGTGGGATTTCCTTCTCCAGAATCCCCCTGTTAAAGTTGTGACCCTTGTGATCCCTCTGCAGCTCAGCTTTTGGGATTAGCTTGTGAAGAATGGAAAGATTAAAGCAAACCTTTGCCTTTTACCTTTCACATCTGCAAAGTTCAGACAAAAGCACACAGAACTTGTCAGAAAAAAATGTTCACATTTTACCAGCTCTCCTGCTGAATTCCCGAGATGTGGTAAAGGGCGTAAACATTTCCACAGCATTAAAAATAACAATGAAGCACTGATCTTGATTTTTAAATGATGGAATAAAGTGTTTGACAGGCCTGGAAGGGTCTAGATGACACCTAAATTTATCATTATCTTCTATACTGGTAACACTTGCTGACTGCCACACTGACATCACCACTGACCGCTCCTGCAGAAGCAACTGGAGTCTAAATATTTGCCCATATCTGGTACCTGATCTTACCCCACTGAAATTAGAAGGAATATTGTAATTTATTTTTGGAAGTTGACTATTGCTTTTGGTTAATCAAATGAGGTAGACATGTTTTATACCTTCTCCTAATGAGTGAAGCAAAAAATTGAAAAGGGAAGTTGGAAAGATCGAAATATTCCTATTTCTTTCTGTTAATTCCAGTACAATATTATGCTTCCAAGGATGCAAGGTTGTCTACTTCATACTAGTAAATTCCCCAATTAATTTATTTTTTGGCTTCCATGATCCTCCTGTAATACATAAAGGAAATCTTAAAGATCCCTATAGTTTCACTGCAAATATAAAGGTAATGTTTTCTGCATATTAAATATATGAAAAATAAATTAGACAATTTACATCATCTGTATAATCATCATGGCCACTTCAGCCAAGCCAGGGATCTCCTTACTGAATCATGATCAAGTCTGTATCACTGTATTTTGTATTTCACTCCACGAATTTTGCTGGTAAGGCAAAATTTAATGGAAAGTTCAAAATCTCAAAGCCCAGACATGAAGTGAAGCTCACAGTCAGAAAACTTAGTCTGAATCCCCTTGAAATCAGTGAAAGACCCTTTTAGAGATCACTGAGTGTGACCACTGACCTATTACCCAGTGATCCCAAATAACAAACAGACCCATTTAAGCAATTCCTTAGCCAGAGATGTCCTTGGCTGGCTGGAAGCAGCACAGTTGAGTTAGTGCAGTGCTCTACCCCAGATAAATACATCTGTTTGCCCTGGCTGCCTAATTCTGCCTGCTCACGCAAAGATTCAGGTAATCCTGTCTTAATGCCTTCCAGCCTTTGGGTTGGCTTATTCACAGGTCAATTCTGTAGCCCTGGCTTGCATGAAAACCTTCTATTTTAGTGTTTCTTTCTCAGAACAGCAGCTCAAAAATTCTTTCACTGGCTCATTCACAACAATTCAGCATCAAAGTAACAGCAGCAAAATACAAATGTATGTACTTCCTTAAGCATCACTTACGAGCTCTGCAACTGAAAAGTTGGACAACTTGAAGCTGATGTATGCATTTTCTGGCCTTTCACATTCCACCCCAAATGCTAGCAAATTACTCTTTTGATCAGCTTATAAAGAAAACTGCAATCCCAGGGCACCACGGGGGTAGGAACAATTAATTCCTGACTCTGGCTCTATCTCTTGTCCTTATAACATTTTTGTGGGTGCAGCTGTCGAAGTTCTTGCACCAGAGGCACATTCTACCTTCTGTACTTGTGATTTGTGTTCATGACACAGCTGCTGGCAGGCTGGAAGGATGGCACACCCAGGGTTTGCACACAGATGATACAGACAATATGGAAGAAATAGACACAGACGGAAAATATTGTACGAAGCAGAAATAACATAAATATTCAGTAGCTGTGAGTTTGCCATACCCATTCTTTGGGTTGAAGAGGGAACATCTGTAATTTTATATGTTTGTACAGCTCCTAGCAAAATGGGATGCTGTGCCATTTGGCCTCTAGATGGTACCAGAATATAAAGGTTTAATAATACATATTTTTTTGTCTCTAGAGTCAAAACTTTCTTTTTAAAATCTCTTCAAGTCCAAAATTCTGCAATTCTGTGTCTCTCTTTTTTTTTTTTTTTGGTGTTCTGTATCCCTCATTAATTCCTGTTTTTCTATCAGTATATTTCTTGCTTCAATTAGGTTTGTTTGCTTGCTTTTTACCTGTGGACATATTTTGGTTGTAGAAAAGCCGTTCCTGGTAGCATCATTTATACGTAAATGGACTCAATTATCACAGTCAATATTAATTAAACACTAACAGTTTAAATATTCTTAAACTAAGCTACATTCTTCATTTTATGAACTTTCTCACTATGAGATACTCCCCAAAGCTCACACAGTAAAAACTAAATAAAGAACTGAGTTAGATGTCATGTGATTCTGGGATAAATGTTTTCATTGTATCCTTATTCTTGTTTCATTTGACTCTTAAAATACCCTAAGATTTTTATATTATCATCTCTGTCGCACAGACCCATCTTAAAATCCTCAGTACCTCAGTGCCCAGTTCAGCTCATAGCAATTCTGGTTTTGTTTCCTTTGCTTTTATCTGCCGCAGCAGGAAGCCTTTGTTCCCACCAGTAGCTTTTGGCAGCCCTTTTGGGTCAGGCACGTTGCACTTCTCATCTGTTGATAGAAACTGCCCTAAAGTACATCTCTGAGGCCAGGATTTGCTTCTAGAGTCCACCAGCCCATGTCAGTGTTTAAAGAGTGAGAGTGAGACTAGAGGAAAGTGAAACAGTCAGCTGGATGTGTTAACTTTGTTTCAATCAGATAACCATCAAAGAAATGAATGTTGTTTCGACCGCAATACACTGACTGTCATACAGGGTTATTTTGTTTTAACAGAACATCGTACATGTTAGATGTTTTAATAAATTTCATTTCCTCAAGTGGGTAGTCTGATAATATTTTTCCTCAGGGACAAAAAGAAACCTGATCATCCTGGTAAATCTGAGCTGACATACTAAGTTATCCACTTACTCTGAGTAAAGTAGGAAATGCACTGGAACCAAAATGAAGTTAAAGGAAAAAATATTAAATGTCCTCAGATTTAAAGGCTGTATATTTGAACAAAAAAAAAAAATCAGGTTTTGGTGGTAAAATATTTTCCTCTGTTGTTCAGCTGTGAATCAGGAGGAACGCCACGGGTTTTAGTGCACTCATTCCATGTTTATACACTTGTAAATATGAATAGCACCAAGCCTTTTGTCAAACTCTAATGTCAGGTATGGATCTCCATCTCCCTCAGTGTTTTCCTGCCCCGAACAGGGCAGCCTGAAAAGACCCTTACATTGAACAGGCCCATTATGGCTCATGGAAGTCTCCACTACAGCACCCATTCACTTCACAAAGGCAGCACCTTTTCTATTTCCTCTCTTTCTCTTTGGGATGGGAAATTCATCTCACTGTCAGTCAGAACTCATTCAAAATTACCAATTTCAACATATCTCTGTTTGTCCGATAGAAAATCTGAATTGAAAAGTAATGAAATTTTCTTTAATTTGAAAGGTAGCATTTCCTTAGTAAAAAGCTCTGGGATGTCATATTTATTTGAAGAGAATTATCATTTACACAAAAATACTTAGATTTTCACAGCAACTGCCTATTTTGAAATTCAGTGGGGCTTTAAAATAATACAACAATTTGAGATAAAATAGTTCTCTGTATATTATCCTGGAAAAATACAAAAGCATAACGTGCTCAATTTGCCAGTGAACCAAAGTGCCCATTTCTTTCCCCAGCTGTCAGATCAGTTCACTGCAGCTCACATATTAGCTGATTCTTAATTGTGGGGTGGTAAAGAGGCTGTTGGATGAAAGCTGAAGACGGCATATATCCTAGTTATCCTAGAGATGCTCTCTTGCTGTCAGGAAACTAAATCCTGGTGGAAAAAAACCAAGAGAGCCTTTACGAGGGATGTCACAGCCCAATTAGAGCTGTCACCATAACTGCATTGGTGGATGTTGAGCAAGGCAGAACTTGGGGGAGCTGGCCCTGTGCACACAAAGTCCAGGCACACACAGCTGGCTGGGGCACCTGGGGACGTGTCTGGCGTTGGCACTGCGGGAGCAGTGACCTGCAAGGTGTGCTGTGACCCCTGGCACTGTGGGCTTGTGCCAGCACTCTGTGCAGCACTCACACCAGTTTGCCTGCCCAAAGTCAAGGAATTGTGGCTATCCTGCCATGGATACCCTCGGGCAAACTGTAAGCATTCAACAGTCTGTGACAAAAGTTTACAAAATAGTCTGAGTCTGCAATCTCGTTGCTCATTTGTTAATTGTTGCTTTTACTGCAGATTTACTGTCTCTCTCTCTCTGAGGCTCTAGGAACATAAAACCAAATTAATGAAGGAGTTCAGGTGCCTCAAATTGCCAATAGATAGATCGGTGTAAAATTTTTACATCTAAATGTTTGAAAAATTATTGTCATAGCACATTGCTGTTATTACATCCTGCAACAAGTAGAACAATTTAAGGTATTATTAGCTTTGTTCCTCTGTGGAAGCAGTTTCACAGTGATATTTTTATTAAACTTACCACCACGACCAAAAAATGATTTTACTAATAACCCTTTTTTTTCCTGTTCCTCTACCTTTTTCCCTGTGTAATTAAGCAGCTACCTTCTCACCTTTTCAGATGATGCCCAAAGAGCATGCTTGCTAAGAATTTCAGCACCTAAAAATGAGAAGACATTGAAGAAAACCTTTCAAAGAAACAAAGGAACATTAGAACACTTCTGTCAGGTAAGCACAAGGAAGCATATCTGACAAATGTGGAGAGTGTACAGCAC
Source organism: Dicrurus megarhynchus (assembly GCA_013399195.1). Taxonomy (NCBI): domain Eukaryota; kingdom Metazoa; phylum Chordata; class Aves; order Passeriformes; family Dicruridae; genus Dicrurus; species Dicrurus megarhynchus. Next base: position 383,438 of record VXAD01002044.1, read on the forward strand.
GTGCTTTATCAGTGTCACTCTTTAGCACGTGCTGGTGGCTGCAGAAAGGATCTGAAATAAGAGCTTTGCCATGAAAAGGCAGCAATACACAGGCAAAAGCAGATGTGGACATCATTTTGTTATTATGGTAGTATCCTTTTTCTTTTTTTTTTTTTATTTTTTGTAATTTAAAGTGCTGTCTTTGGTTTCACATGTAAGATATTGATTGCACAAGAATACTGCACTGCTTTTGTCACTTAATAGTCATCCAAACACAGGCACCGCGGGTTCATTTCAGTGTTACATTTATGGACTGAGTAAACTATCCAATCCCTACAACAACTACTAGAAAGCCTAGGGCATTTCCTCCCTCCCCCCTCCAACGGGTAGTGTATTATGGGTTTCTGAGAAAGGAACAACCCAGGCAGGAATATAACGGGGCCAAGGAAATACTCAGAGGGTGCAGAGGAGCGATCACTTGGCAGATACGTGCGCCGGCCCTGATGATTTACCGTGTCTGAAATCAGGGATAGGAGACATCAGAAAAGAAAACCTCTGGGTGCTGTCATGCTATAAAGAAAAGAGACACATTTTGGATTGATTATGGATGGTTATCGAAGGTAGGAGGGAGTTATGACTTGGAAAGTGACAGAGCAGGGAGAGCGATGGGAAGCCTGTGTAGGTATAATAGGTTTAGTTAGAGGAAAGACAGTTCAGAAAAATTCTTTTAATGGTTTCTCTGTGTTCCCCTTTTTTATAATTGATTGTATAGATGAAGTTCTTGTGCCACGTTTAACTTTCAAAAGAATAGTCAATATTCACCTACAATAAATTTTTAAAAATCAGACCTCAATCATACATATGATTATATTACTTCATTCAGAACATGATTTAAGTCTCTGTAAAATCAGAAAATTAAGGTGCAAAATTAAACAAGGGGAAAAAGGGCTTAAATTGCACATTTATATTTATAGACAACTCTATTGTTAAGAGGTAGATAGCTTTGGCTTTTTATTAGGTTACTTAAGACATTGTCAATTTAGCTGAAGGTTCACTGGTCTCTTCAGGGAAAAAAAGCTCTGAAAAATAAATAACAGAAAGTTGAAGCACATCTCACTATTTATTTTTCATCTCTATAAGTTCATTTGATTTTCTCACTCTCTTGAAACCACGCTGTATTCTTTTCTTCTCTGATCAAACAGCTTCCAAACATAATGAATAATACCTCTCAGTTGCAAGCAACACTTCAACAGCAGATCAATATAGACACACAATAGAAGATAAAAGATTTACTTTAGAAGTTTCTAAAGGATTAGTGATAAAATACATATATTAAACTCCATGAAAAATGCGATGATGCTGTCAATATATCTGGCATTATTTTCACAGCTGTTTTTTGCCTTTGGACTGGTAGTAAGAGACTTTCATTTATCAATTTGCATTTAATATGGCAGTTCTGATCACTTGGGTCCCAGTCATAACAAGGCAATTGACACAAACCCTCTGCTAAGGGCCAATACTGTCTTCCCACTCAGAATCCCCATGAAGAATGCCTGAAGTGCAACCAGTCCCCAGGAGTCATTTTTTCTGGGAAATCTATGTGTTTTAAGTTAATGCTAGAAAGAAACCTCTCCTAACTCCTCATTTATACCAATGCAGTTTTTCATGTTAACATCTTTTTTTTGTATGCTACTTTTTAAGAACCTCAGGTTAAATGGTGGAACAGATTTTTTTCCTCTCTGTTGGACAGTAAATCATGGAAAAAATAATGCAATATATACATTTGTACCTGTGTTATTTTTAACATACAGTGCTGACAGACATGACTTAGTTGAAGTGTCTCATAGACTTCAGCTGTTTTAAAAATGTACATTCACTCTTGAAATAAATCAAAGGAAATTGAACTACAAAACTGATATTGAAAGGTCTATCAGCATGTTATAGATGGCAGTGTGTATTAGGACTATTTAAAATGCACTGACAGCTCCAGTGATAGCACTTCTGGGCAGGAAGACACCCAGATGCCACTATAACAGGATTAGTATGTTTTCATTAAGTTCTACTTTTGTTCACCTTTTGAAAGTTCATGCTTAACAGCTTTATTTATGCAATATATGGTAGTCATTAATTGCTCTTGGTTAAAGAAAAACCCATCTCATTAATAGCTCTTCAGGTTACTTCCATGAAGTGAGTGAGAATAGTGCAGATAAGAAAGATTTGAGGAGCTCAGGCCCTTAAATATAAGTTAGAATCCTGAAAAATATCTTAGTCAATCCATCCTGGGTTTGATCACAGAGCAGGATTATAGCATTTTCACTTCCCAAATGAAAATCTACTCAGAGACCTACTCAGGGTGAACAATTCACTTGTCACTGTAACCTATACAACAACAAAAAAAGTCATAAAAAATGAATGGCGGGAAAGATAGAGCAATTTAAAAAATACACTTTTATTAGGCAACAAAGATGACAATATTCATGCCCAAAACAATAGGAAAAAATTTACATTATCAGTAGTAAAACTTCAAAAATTACTAGAAAACATAAAAAATTTTGCTCTTCTGTTCCTGTTACTCTCATGCTGTGCGGTTAGCATGACAGGAGATGGAAAGGGGAGGAAGAAGGGTACTTATATATTTTATGTATTCCACAATGGCCAACTCCTGGTTTTGGAAACCTCATTGAAAAGTGGAGTCTCTCTGTCCCCTTCACTCCAGGTGAGAGCACCTCTCCTTGGGCTCTGATGAAGAATGGCAATCAACTACGAACATGGGAAGTAGTGAGAATAAGTCACACAATATCATTTTTAAAATTGGTTTCTGTAAAGGAGCATGGAAACAGAGAATATCAGTTTTTCACAGAGTCTTTATCATTGCTAAAAATTGATCTAAGATATCGTGGATATTTGTACAGCCTTTACACCAATACTAACATATAGGTGTAAATATTAACATATTGGTTAAATATTAACAATATTTAACACCAATATTAAGTTAGGACTGTGTTCAAGGTAGTAGCAGGCAAATCTCTGTGGGTCTAAGAATTATGTTGCTGAGATACATGTATTGGGCACAATTTTTTATTGGCACAAAGGGAATCCAATTTCCAGGTTCATTACCCAAAACAACACAGAAATTTGAAACAAGAAAACATTTTAGTGCTTGAACTATAGATCAAACTATAATTCATAGTCCACATTCCCTCATGGATTGTGAGGATAAGAAGGGGAAGGAAAAAAGCAATTTTTCTGCCCACTTGATCGATGTTCTATTTGACCTCTGAAATGCCCTCTTGCCATAACCTTTTAAATACCATCTGCTCTTTTTGTGAAGAGTGTGATGGGAAGGAGTCACTTCCAGACAGCAATTGATTATAAAAGCATTAATCAAGCACATGGATTATCTGTAGCATGACATTGTGTGCTGTAGTTAAGCAATTTCACCTTAAATGTGATTGGAAAGGTTAATTCTGTTTCTCAAGACTAATTTAGACTTTGTATCAAGCAGTTCAGGACATGGTGAAAACAGCTGCAGCAAACAGGAACTGAAGAATTGTCTTCTTCCATTAGAAAGTCTTGTAAACTTTGGCTCTGAGAACAGATAAACTGTGGGTCTATAGGCATGTCCTTCCATTTTTCCAAATTGAGTGAATGTTGACAGCTTTCCCTGTCAAGTCACTGGAATTGTTCCCCCTTTTACTGCAGGTCAAGAGAAATTTCTTTTTCACTATTTAGCATTCTCAGCTTATATTACCCATCGAGTTAATTTCTACCACTGAAGGATTGCAAAGTCCTTTTCTGTCGTGCATTTCCCCACAGGATGTTTAACACAAACTTCTCCCTGGGCCTAGGTGGGCAGGTTGCCCTTGAGGAAGGCAGTGTCCAGAGGTGGTGGCATGCAACAACTGGAATCCAGACCCAGATCCCAGGGCAGCCCTGCTTTGATTGCTCTTTCTCATTAACACTCCCCTCCACGTTTTAGGGTAATGTGAGAGAAGCTAGCTCACGTAGGTATGGCACTTGCTGATAGAGAATGCTGCAATAAATACGTGTCAAGTGTATTGTAAGGTTGAGGTAATTTATTTTTATCTGGGGCTCCAAACAGGCTGATTATGCGATGAAAAATTAGGATATTCTGTTCCATTCTCCGTATCTGTTGTCACCATCTTCAGATAGTGCAATTTGCAATTAATAAAGTGATCTGTCATTGCTATTACAGTTAAAGTAATCACTAGGGAGCTTGGCAATGGTCACTTCAGACAGCTTGAGGAGGGGGGAGCGAATGTCTGTGACAAAAGGCTTCAGCCGTGTCATACAGATTCAGGAGAGCTGGATACAGGGAAAAACATGGAAGCTCAAACTTCCATTAAGTTCTGAATTCATATTCTGCCCGGTTTATTCGCCTTCTGGAGTGTTTTGCAATTTTCTCAGGTCCATCTATGCAAAAACATTTTGGTTCCCCCAAAGTCATTGGGTGCAGCAGTGGTTTTCAGCCTCCTCTGACCGGTGGACAATATTGAAAAATAAATGTACTGAGGGGAGTATCTTGTTTTACTCCTCACATCTGCCTCCTGTTTAATTGTTTAATTTCCTGTTTCTGCAGACAACATCAAGGCGCCACGCAGCCTGTAAATTATAAGCATGAATCACAGATGAAAGTCCTCACCTCAGAGACATAAATACCACAGATCAGAAGCAATAAAATCCAAAGAATAAATGCCAGCACAGCACCAAGAGTGTCAATAACCTTTATAAGCGGAAGCTCTGTATCCCCATTACATTATCCTATATATAAACAAAAGCAATATAAAACTTCTTGTTGAGCAAGACTAAATGTTATAATGCTGCTCCCAAAGAGAAATGTGAATCTCGGTGTCATTTACTGTTTCTGTTGATTGATTTTTTCCTAAATTGAAAGCACTCTGCTACAATAAAAACTAGAAGCTTTGTGCTCGTACACATAAAGCAGATCAGTTACTAGCACTTCGGGTTTCTCAGATGTGACAAGAAATCATGGTCCCAAAACACCCATGGCTGGAATTTCTCTGTTTCTGCTCTTTTTTTCAATTTAAAAATAATCTATATGCATGTTCAACCAGCACAAACAAAGCACAATTTGAACATCTCATCAGTGTCACTGCAATCCTCCTCTGGAGAACAAACCCCCTGGAAGACGTAGTGGTGGGACTGACAGATATTTTATCATCTGTACATGTCCTTGAAGTTGCCATGTAAGGTGCAGTCTTCACATCCTGTTCCTGGCACCATCATGGAGGCAGTGCCTGCTCTTCTTCTGCAGAGCTTCCTTTGCAGCCCCGTGTTGTGTTTGGATGTAAGAGGATGTGAGAGAAGGCAAGGGCGGGTGGAAGCCCAGGCTGGAAGCAGAAAGATCACCCGCTTCTGGCCACTCTCCTGTGCTCATTTGTTCCATTCTGTCTTACACCCCGCATTCTAAGTTCTACTTAGTCTAAAAAAATTGATAGGTCCAAAATCAGGGAATGTCTCTGAAGATTTGAATCAAGCAGGTGGTTTACTCACTTTGTTGTGGTACAAATCACGACATAACATTCAGGGAAATAGCAGGACAACTGGGTTCACCCACAGAACTGGAAAACCCTGAAGTAATAAAGCCAAGAAGGTGACAAGTGAAGTTCAATGTCTTTGTCTCCTGACTAGACCTATCTGCTGACTGAAATATGCCCCAAATTTGTCTGACTGATCTTTAAGCTTTAAATCAAGGTGCCTAAGACAGGAGTGTTGTCAGTGTAAAGGTGTCTAACCTCGCATGCCCCCTCAGGTGTGGTACACTGTTCCAGCACCCATTCATTCCACCAGAAAAATCCATCTCAATACACCTCCCAATGTTTTGTAATTCTTGAACTGTCTCGTATCCAGTACAGTTTGTCAGCCTGACCTTTCTAATTGCTTATAAAGCAGCCTAATGATGATGATTCATGGCCACGGGTGGAGCAATTATTTTTTAAGGGTATCAAAATGGAGGCATTAGCTGCACATCCAGATACTGTCTTCCCCATAATTCTGTGCCTTTAAATGTAATTAATCAAGATTTTAAATAGAAATCATACATCTATTATCACATTCATTATCTTTTAATTTAAGTATTTAAAATAATGATTTCAATTGATATATAAAATATCGTATGAACCCTTGCCTCTGATCACTGTCTGCTCACAGGTACTGGCAGAGGACAGCAGGCAGTCTGTAAGTACTTCTGTCAGCAAGTGCTAACATGGATCTGGCAACTGCAAGGGAAAGTGTGTTCGGGATATTTTCTTGCTTTTACTCCTTTTTTTAGACCTTCTTATGTCTTTCAGAGCTGACACAAGGAATACCACAAACCAGTGCTTTATAATAATTTTTTCCCCTCTTCAGAATACACTCTTCCCACAGAGAATATTTTCTTCAAATCCTCAGCACACGCCAACTATATTGGGAAGATTTGTAATTAGATCTTAGACAATAGCAGGGAAAGAGAGCCAGCAGATCTGCAGAAACACCTCCACAAAGGAACATAATCAGAAACTTAAACTAAGGAGCAATGAACAGCTGCATGAGATAACTGCAGTTTCATTCAAACAGTTTTCTACTGCTCATTTAACATCTATTACTGAAAATTGAAATGTGCAGGTCTCCGTTGCTGAAATTACCATTCTTCACTATTTAGGTTGATGATATGAGGAGCTTAAAAATGTTCTCTTACTGGCTCAGTCTACTCTCTGGAGACTGTGTATGAGGGGACACAGCTAAATATCAGAGGATAGCTAACAAAGAGCTCTAAGCAAATTATTACCTCATATTTCTAGGTGTGGGTAATTTTTATCCTTTAAAGTTTGACTACTAATCCACTGTAAGGTGAGATGAGAGACTGGGAGAATTACGCCAGATTGTGATGAGATGAGGGGGAAGAAAGAGCCAAAAAATGTTGCCATCCCTTGCAAACATAACTTAAGATCTTATGCCAAAAATAATGCATTTAAATAAGTGCCTGTCAAGTAAGCAATGTTTATTCAGCCATTTGAAATTAATGACTCTCAGATGCTTGCCATAAAATATAAAGCTGGTAATATGAAAAAATACATAAAGTGGAGAAAAATGATCCTGAAATAATGTTTTAGATTTACCTAACATGAGGGAGAATTTACTAAGAGAGAAAAATATTAAACCAAGACCAATAAACCCACTTCCTCCTTCACTGTAGTGTAAGTGTTAATTTCAGGGTTTCTGCCACTTTAATGGACAGGAATCTGTGGAGAATCTTGTGTCTGTGCCAAGTCTGTCGTGCGGCCAAACCAGCACTCAGGGAATAACAGGCATGACTCTTTGGACTGAATTAATTTGGGTCAATATTTAAAACTATTTTATAACCTTGCCGTAAATCTTTTGACTGCTGATACGGTGACAACCTGCAATAATTCTCTTTTCTTGTACCACGAGAACTTCTCTAGTCCCCACACTTGGTTAGGACATTTTTGCATCATTTTTTGCATCAAGTGGCTACTTGTTGTACGATCTTGACTGAAACATTGCCCGGAAAAATATATTAGTAATTTAGCCTAAAAACAAAGTACTGCCTTTTTGCACATATAACACAAGCACTATGTAGTTGTTACAAAAAAGCCTAATAAGCTTTTTGCTTTCCATTTAAAATGTCCAAATACAAGTATACACAGTGGTAAATTGAGATGCTAGTTAGCCTCACCTCTGCTGTCCAACACAATCTCATCCAGGACCGCTCCCTTAGGTGAGAGGAAACGCATATACAGTTATCAAATGCGTACCTGTAATTTCTGGGGTTAATTTACCTTCTAACATAGCAATTTCAGCTGACATGACGTGGCAGGATGGGGATGCCACCAAGCTACAGTGCCCAGTGAAGCATGTGTCAGCTGGAACGCCTGCTATTTAGGAGGTGAATGACAGCAAGTGGGAGGGGAGGGGATGTTTCACAGGCAGTCACAACAGGCCAAACCTCTCCTCCAGGTTTTCAGCAGGGTTGCTACCATACTGGTACTAATATTTCAGAAAAGAAGGTTTTTCTTAATTTGCATCTCAACTAAAAAGCAATACAGAGGGGGTTGTTGGGGCTTTTCTTTTTCTTCTCCTTTTCTTTTTTTTTTTTTTCCTAACTAAAGGAGCTTTGAGATTGATACAGTGTGGGGGAAATGAAATGGAGAGCATGCCAGATAAAAATGCCAGAGGCCAAATCAAACAAATGTCTGCACTTGGCTCATAGATATTACAGCAATAGAAATATTATAGATTTTTTTCCAGCTCCAGGGACAGCTTATACATTTGCATTAAGTCTTTGGATATGATACATAAGGGCACGCAGAGCACAGAAGTGCAGCTTTTCTGCTTGCAGGAGAGGGTCCTGCTGGTTTTCTTTGAGTCCCTGTGATATTTGCAGTCTCTCCCATGTAGAGGTCCCCAAGCTGGCACCAAGGGGCGCAGAGTTTTGCCCCGATGGGTGGTGGGAGCACCCCAGCTCGGGACACAACCCCTGCTCGCTGCCAGACGTGAGTTCACTGACGGTGATGAGATAAACAATCAAACTCAGCAGGACTTGGTCCCCACCTCCTAATCCCAACCACTGAACCTCTGTACAGCAGGTGGGCAGCATCACCATCATCAAATGTAAAGGGAAAGGATTGGGTTTGTGGGGAATTTTATTGTGTTGGGGCAGGCTAGCCATGCTTCAGGAGAATTAGAAATGCAACATGCAGGTTATGACTCCCCAGACAGTTTTAGACTACAAGGTATGTCTTTGACTGTGCACACTAAGAGAAATGCAGCTGCCCAGATATATTTTTTGGATCTAAAGTGGATTAGCATTTAGGTAAGATCTTCCTACAGGCATTTTTAAAAGCATCTAGACTTATAAAGTTTATGCCTACTGAGAGACTGTATCCCCTGAGGGCAGAGTAGACCTGAGGGTTTGGAAGTTTTAAGCTTAAAATTTCCCATTCTTGTCTATAGGCACTTATCAGGCTTAATTGCAATTCTGAGCACATTTTTCTTTCACTTACAAATCTATTCCAGTAAATTGCATTCATAGTACCTTATTAAGATTAGTACAAAAAGCCCCACATACCACACTGAAAATGAATTTTAAACAAGCCCCCATCCCAAGTGTTTTGCTAAAAAAATAAGAGGGGAAAAAGATTGAGGTCATCAGCCAGAATAAAAATCAGTTGTTGGTGTAGAAAATGATATGCTCTCGTGGCTTAGTGAAATAAAAAGTAATACATCTGAATATCTGAAAAAGAGGGCTCTGAGCTTTTCCTGAGCTACCTAATAGTCAGACTTTCCTTGCTAACAATACCTTCTTTTTACAGGGACTAAAATGTTATTTAAACAATTATATGCTATTAAGTAAAAGATGAATTACAGAGAAAATTGCACCATTAGTAAAATTTAAGTTCTTAACTTCATGTAATAAAAGATGGTAACCTTTTTGTAATGGCATTTCAATTTACCATTTGTTATAAAAGTCTAATTTAGAAGGTAAAAGGAATTCTGGTTCCAGTCTTATTACTCTGGCTGTAACATTTCTATGCAAGATGCAATTCATAACACAGCTCCAGAAAAATTAATGAAGAATATTTTAAAATAATGTAAGATCTAGCCTTCAGCACTGAAGTATATTAGAGATGATATACTTGTTTAAAAAGGCAAGGAAATACATTTATACATAAAAAATAAAGATCAATTCAGGTGTTTAAAATATATCAGCTATCAGTCTTTTTTTAATAGAATCCTGGAATGGTTTGGCTCCCCTGGACTTGTTCTAGTAGGTCCATATCTTATGTTGGGGATCCCAGAGCTGGATGCAGCATTCCAAGTGGGGTCTCAAAAGAGCAGAGTAGAAGGGCAGGATCACCTCCCTCAACCTGATGCCCACAGAGCTTTGATAAAGATTTTAAACATCTGAAGGCCCAATACTGACCCCTAAGAAATCACTATTAGCCTTTCAAAACATCATAATTGTTCAGGTAATTGTTATAGTAACTGCTCACAATTTGGCTCCCTCATTCTTTCTATGAAATGCTATTTCTAGTTCATTAGGTATTGCAAGTAATCTATTTTTTGTCTTAAAGCAGAGAAAATAAACTTGAGCTTAAACTTTGGATAAAACTTAACAGGTAATTGTTTTTATTTTAAAATTATTGTTACTACTACCAGCTTGAAAATGACCCATAGCAAGGAGCACACCAGACTTGTCTTGCACACAGTTCTCCCTCCCTGGCTCATATTTCTTGCTTTTTTCTGTCATTAAGACAGTGGAAAGGGGAAAAAATTATCTTAAAAACTGAACTAAAATAACGACTTTTTTAGAGTTCTAGGACAGGTTGTGTCCGAATCCAGCATGTTACTGCATTTCAGTGGGCTTTCAGAAATGGAGATGTGTTTTGTAAATTGACTCACATTTCTCTTTATTCTCACCACTGCTGACCTGTCTTGATGGTGCCCTTCCTGCATGCTTTATAATTGCCATGTTAATAGCACTGCATTAATAAGAAGACACCCTTCATTTTAAAAATAACTGAAATTTCCAAGTAAAAACCCAGAAAATCTTTCTCAGTCAAAGAGACAAGGCACAATGCCCGAAACACCCCAGTCCAACAGTCATTTCTCCACGAAGCTGTCACCATTAAAAAGTTAACAGGAGCACACAGAGGTACCTGAGGCACTCCAGCATGTTACAGGAGTTCTGGTACTAGAGCAGGTAATGACCTTTGGTATTTCAAAGCTATTTGATGGAGGGAGAACACACACCTACATGCTGTACCATCTTAAAAGGCTGAATTCTTAATGCTGAAAGGTATTCCTTGGTGAGATCTCACAAAACAAGACATGGTATTTTAAAATCCAGCCAAAGAGCATTTTGGAATAAAAGACAGAAATGTGGTTTCTGTGTGCTGGGGAACCCCCTGTTTCTCACATTCTGCTTTGCTTCAGTGTTCATAGGAACTCAAAATGTAACAGAAACTAAATGTTGGTTATTTCTTTGTAATATTTTAAGCTGACTGGAGCTGAGCTCTCATCTCTATCCTGCCCATTTTTGAAGAGACGTTAGCATCTGTCTTCTCCTCTAGGAGAAGGTATTTACAACACCTAACAAATATAAACTTAAAATGCTGTAAACAGACACCAAAAATTATTTGTGTTTTTTTGGTTTTGGTTGTCTGGTTTGGGGGTTGCTGTTTCTTGTGGTTTGGGTTTTTTTCTGGGTTTTTTTGAGGGTTTCTTTTTTATTAAACGCCTTGGACCAGTGACTTGGGAATTACAATGTGTGCTAGGCAGGAGAATTCAATCCACTGGTTGTACAGGTTATATGCTTAGGCAAACAGCTTTACAGGATCTCTTTAACAATCTCTGAAATTTAAGGGGAAGGTCTTCAGCTTTGCACAATGAAAAGCAATGATCTCGGCAATCAGAGGTTATACAATCAATGGCTATATTTTACGGAATAATTTTCCTTTTCATGAAGAGAGCAGAGTTCCTGCTAATGGTGTGTCCATGTTGAGGGGGTTTTTTATGAGAAACATATTCATCAGGTATCTGCCTGATATTACTATCATTTTTTTACAAGGGCAAATGAATTATGCTAGCACCATTATTACTTTCTGAACAATCCTCAGGGGTGCTGTATTCTTGTGAGAGTTGGGATTAGAAACAACAAAACTATCTTTGTCCTCAGAGTAACAGAAGAGATGTAAGAATGTAAAATAGAATTTGCCTCATCAATTATTTCAGACTCTGTTTTTTTGGGTGTTTTTTAATCTTTTTAAGTCTGTGTTTAATACGGGTAGGGATACTCTTGAATTTTATACACAGAGGACAGGATAGACTTCCTCACCAGTCCTTCTTACCTTTATAATTAACCAAAAATCTCTCTTACACAGATGTTGGTACAAGAGTCACACTCTGAAGGAAAACATTATTAACGAAAACCTGACTGAAAAATATTGCTAGATTAAACCATGGCCTACATTTCATCTTTCAATGTGTGATAAACTCTTGCATTTTCAAGCCTTTACTATCAGCTTAAAACTGCTGATAAATTGTTATTAAAAAAGCATTTGACTGCAAAGAGAGAAAGGATATCCACCCTCAAAGGATATTTTAATAATTTTATGAATTTAATATGCTTAATATTAATAGAGCTGACAACATTAGACAGAGATAAAAGTATATTTATCTAGTCAGTTGTAACTGAACAAAGAGATTAAAAATTATTGAATTGTTTTGTAACAGCAGTGTGTCTTTACCAAAGAAAACAAAACCCTGTTGTACAAATATTCTGGCATACTCGAAGATAATCTGATTTCTAGCCATTTAAGAAATACAGATTATGTAAAGAAATTAACGACTGACTGGAATATTTTTAGCCATGGAACAAACACGTGTATGTATTTGTGTTCTCAGGACAGGTTACACAGTGACAGGTTTGGAAAAGGTGCCAGTTCCTTCACTCACTGCTGGTACCACTCTAGATTAGGAGCACAAAGTACGATGCAGTCACACTCCAGTGACCAGATGCTCTGTTGATACCAGACATCTCAGACCACCTGTTTTTACATCCCCACACACTTTAGTCTGTCATTCAAAATAGGCTTGTGCTGCAATTTGGCATTGGAAATCACTGTTGCTCTGGCACCAAGCCAGACTAAAGCACAACACACACTCATCTGTCAGTAAAATCCAAGCAAAACCATGAAAAGCAGCTAAACCTACACTTCCGCTTTTATAAGAAAATGTTTGGAGAGAGATAGGGAGAAAAAGGAGAAAAATGGTGGAAAATAAGTGAAATGGTTAAATCTCTGCATAATAAATTCATGTTAACATTTTAAATTGCAAATAAGTTCCTAAACATCTCAGCTACTCTATCTCTCATAATTCTCCAGATGATCCACAAAACACATGCTCATCACAGTGTCATGAACATGCTACAAAACTGGGACAATCCCAAGGGAGACACCAGCAATCTCACTCTTTCCTAACACAATTCCCAGAGACAAGAATATCGGTTACCACCATTGCCCTCATCTTTTATACCAGATACATACTAAGGAAAATCTTTGTAATATTCTAACTTCCTGTAATATGGTCAAAGTTTGGGTTTTTGTACTTCTATCTTTGAAAATTCAGATGGATGGATGGACGGATGGATGGATGGATGGATGGACAGACGGATGGATGAATGGATGGATATAGAACACAGAAGGCAGAGGTCTTATGTCTAAGACTTCTGCATCTCAGCAGAGGGAAAATTCCATTAATCCGGCAACTCAGCTGCAACAGGGACATGTGGCACCTAGAAATCCTGAAGTAATGGAGAAGTTATTCTTTTCTGTTTCTAAGCTATCCAACTCTATACTTCTTCTAAGAAAATATAGTGTCTTAACACTGTCTTAGCACTTCCTCCAGGCAGAGCAACGGGGTTAGGTTAAAACACTGGCAAATCCACACAAGGCCTAATCGGTCTGGTTTTAAATTCTGTTATGAAGCTGTAGTATAAATGTCAGAGCTGTGACGAATAGTTGCACTTGCTGAAAATTCATGAGCTACTATAGGCAGATCATTTTTAGCTGACACTTCTACACCCAGAAGAGGATATATAACCTTTTACAAAACCTTATTTCTCCTGGCATCTTCTGCTCTCATGTTTTGTGACAATAAGGTCGCTGCACAGCGTGATGTCCTTATGCTCCTGGCAGTTTCCCTCGCTGGGGCTGCGTGGTGCTGGGGACGTGGTCCAGCTGGACAGCAAGCACTGTGTCCTTGACTTGCCTGAAGCTGAGCTACCTGGCTCTGGTTATCAGAGGACACCAGCACTTTCGCAGAAGGAATCTCCTGAGACAAGAAAGCCAGTGGATGTGTGTGCCTGGACAAGCCCTCAGAAGCAGCAGGCACTGGGAGTGAAGGATGGTGGGTCTCCTGTCTGTTGACGGGCCCCCTTTCATGTCCTGGATGTTCAATCATTGCCTTGTGAAAACCCTTTACATGTTTTCCTCTGAGAGATCAACTCCTGAGAATTTCTGGCTTTAAAATCAAGCAGCTTCCTTAGCCTAGGAGTAGTGAAACCACTGCTTGTCCAAAGTATAGAATCATTTTATTTTTCCTTTTATTTGGCTTATTTTAGTTTTTTTTTTTTTAAACCCCATGGATGCCTGTTTACCCAGTAGAACAGAAAGTGGAGGAAACACCAGAAGAAAAATAAGAATATATTCATAGAAGAAATTGCTGCAATAATTGTTTTCCCCTTATTTCTTTTCATTTGTGTATTTGGTTTACCAACTGTAAACTGTAATGGGACTGTGACCCCCCATTCCCATATCCCTGTGCTGCTGAAGGTGAGGAGGTAGAGCTGGGAAGGAATGGGGCGGGGGGGTGAAAGTGTCTTTAAGGTCTTATTTTACTTCTCGTTATCCTGTTCTGATTTTGCTAGCAATAAATTCAATTAATATCTCTTAGTCGAGTCTGTTTTGCCCATGACAGTATTTGGTCAATTATGTCTCTCTATCTGTATCTCAACCTGTGAACCTTTTGTTATTTCTCTCACCTGTCCAGCTGTGAAGGGGAGTGAAGGAGAGGCTTTGGTGGGTGCCTGGCATCCAGCCAGGGTCAACCCACTACAATTTGCATTGACCAGGTTTAACTGCAACATTTAATATGCCCTTTGTGGAGTCTGGGAGCTTTCTGCTTCCCTTCTACACAGAAATAAGTGTTACCTTCTCTAAGGCATCGTGAGTATTTTCCTCAAAAATAATTTATCATGAAAGAATATGGGAAACTAAAAACCAGAAATAATTACATAAATAATTTAATTTTGTTCAGCAAAGCAAAAACCTCTGCTTAGTTTTGTCAACAGTTTGCAAAATACCTTAGGAAGAAGATTTTACACAGCTGACTTAAGACAGCCACTAAGGTTATTGTAGAGCTTGTTCTCACATATCCTCACTTCTCCAGCAGGAACTGGCAGTCCCCTGAGGGAATGTCACCTGGAACACAAGGCTTCAAAGCCTCCTCTGTGAATTGCTGTGAATCCTCTTACTGTGGCTCATACACAGAAATACTGAACATACTCTAAATATGTTGACTCCTTGGTTGTAGGTTTGTTTGTTTTTTTTCTCTCAGAGGAATCAATTACCATTTTAACAAATACTTGTCTTTACTCTAGTCAGCATTCTAGCACCTTATTAAAACCACCACTCTATATGAAAATTTAAGATATTTTTAAATTGATAAAATGCTATGTATAGTGCTCAGGAACAAAATAGTAATAAAGTTTTGGCGTAATTTTTTCTCTCTTGGTTTTGTGAATAAGAAGAAATCTACCATCTGTGTCTCCCTGTTCATCAGTTTATTATCAGGATCTAGTACATGAAGTTTTGCTCAGAGACACTCTGTGTAAGATTTGCAGAGAGTTCAGTCTTTAGTTGCCTACAGCTGCCTAAGTGTATGTGCTCAAATTGTAATCCATCCACAGCTTTATGTTGGAGAAATCTCTATTAAGTCGTTTAAGCATCCAATATTTTTCGTAACATTTGCTTAGGTGATTCATGGTGCTGGTTTTGTGCCCAAGCCTCAGCAAGCCTTGAAGGTTTGCTTCCAAATCAATTCCCTACCAGGCCACATGCTAAAACTGAAACAGAACAAAAAGGAAAAGAAAGAGACATTCAAGCTTAGAGCTTCAAGGGACTGCTTTCATTTCGCTCTTCCCTTTCCAATTAGGGGGATGGACTTGAGGCTCCTTGCAGGAGTGAGGCCAAGCAGCAGGTGTGTCTGCCAGTGCTCCTCAGTGAATCTGTTTCACTTTGTATAAAACAATTGCTGTTTGCTGAGGGAACACAGACTCTGATCTCGTAGCTCTCGGCAGGCAGAAGTGAGAGATTAAGGGATCCCGGCCCTTGCTGTCATCCAAATCTGTGCAACATGCATATTGCTGAAGAGACAAATTCACCTTCTGAATGTAAATTCAGACCTGTATTCTGAATCAAGGCCCTCCCAGACATTTGCATAGTGATCAGTGGCCACACCATTAAGCGTTGGGGGCCACAGTTCTTTAATGTCCATGGTTTTCCTTAATTACTGTCATTCATATATTTATTGCAAACAAAAGGGAAGGGGAAGATACTTGTCCTTTTTCTCATATTTTCCTCATCTTGCCAAAAATTGTGGGAAAAAGACTATTTTTTTAATATTTTTATACCACTCAATATTTTTTTTATTGCTCTCATTATTATAATTTCAATTTGATGATGGTTTATGTAAACTTTAGTCTTGTGTGTGAAAAAAGTTTTCTTTAAAAGACTTTTTAAAGTTAATTTTTTTCTTACAAACAAAGCTTTTGTAGGATTTTAGGGGTAAATTTGCAGCTTTTCTAAGAACTGAGTGTTCCTGCATCCTGGACAATGCCATTCACATTGATCAAAATTGCATTCAGTAATGAGGGAAATAAAAACGCTAAAATTGGAACCACACTCCCCAGGTGAGGCAATCGCGACATCAAACAGGCAGCTGAGAGCCAGGCTTTTGCTGACTGCATTTTGCCAATACTTAAACAATTACAGTTGCAATCACAAGTAAATAACATTATTCAATTTCATCTTAACGCTTGTTTTGCAATTTCTCTTGTTGTAATTCCCATGAAGCGGTCACAGATCATAAAACTAATAGGTGGGGAAGAAAATGTTGTGGATTGTCTAATAGGACTGGCTATCAAACTAATTATGAGTCGTTAGACAAGCTCTCTCAAGGCTTGTGCACAACACGCTTAACTGTAATCAGGGGGTAATAAAGTTCAGAAGCATTTCTATCAAAGAAGATGGCCTTCAAAATAGAGATGTGGGAGATTCTATTGAATACTTTAAATTAGATATAGATTAGTCACAAATCACTGGGAGGGCTTAACAAGAAATCAAAATCAACACCTTGAGTATGGAAGCTGCTTGTCGATATGCAGCTCGCTAATGTGTGACATGATCAACATTTCAATATATTCCACCCCGCTCATCCAATGATACTTTGGATGAGCTGAGGTGATATGTTGACTCTGATGCAGCACTCAAACATCACTAAGTACCCCAGCAAACATTTAGGTACTAGAATTATTTTTTTAATCACTTCTATCACTCTGGACTATGAGCAGTTAAAATATTTGCAGTAGGACTGTTTACATTTTCTCCTATCAGAGAAAAACAAATCACAAATGTGGTCTGATGTAAGGTTTATTTTAATCACCATGAGATTTCCAATTGTCTTGAGAGAATTTTGGATGAAACTACTTTTTAATCTAAGTATACATTGTCATTTAGATGGCGTCATCATTCAAAATAAATTTTCCCTTCAGTTCACCTTAGCCAAATTTCCTGTATTTCTTTTGCTCTCCAGCTGGGTGATTATTATTCAGACCTTCTAAACATGGAATAATTACCTCCATTCCCTTAAACATGCAGGACAAGGTTCATTTGTGGTAGAGTGTTTCTCTGATGATTTGAACTTATAGGGAATATTAGCTCTTTTTTTGTTGGATTTTTTTTTTTCTTAATTTGGAGCGAAAAATAGAGAAACATCACATCTTATGAAATCTGAGTCTCCAAGGCTGTATCAGATTTTTATATCTTCAGTAGATCCTGCCTTCAAAAGAAGCAGGCAACATAGGCTATGTTTCAGCAAAGCATTTGAATACATATTGTACACAAAATAGCCAAAATGAACCATTTAGTATGGATGGAGTTAAGGTGAGCTTATTCACAAGGCTTTGCCTTATGTCATCCTAGATGTTCCACCTTCTCCTTCTGTGTAAGAGATTTTCCAGGTTTTCCAGCAGCGGGTGCAGCTCTAACTGAACCCGGATTCACAGAAAGAGCAAGAGTGTTCAGTAGCAGGGCTGCACACGAGAAAGGTCACTGCTGCATCAATCACATTTGATTGCATAACGTCCCACATAGGTTTCCCAGAGCTAATGTCCACTTTTTCCTTGAACACTCACCTAAACTCTTGTGTACTGCACCCTCTACAGGACAAAGTACACAGCATGTCAGAGGGAAGGGGGGGAAAAGAGGAAATCTCATATGGATATTAGAGATTCTTTTCTGTTGTTGAAAATCTAATTGCTGATTTAGGCAGTTAATTTTCAATGATGTGCTTTTTAAAGAATAGAGTAGGTTCAACCCATTAGAACAGAAAATGTCAGATTGAAATACTGCTGAAAGAACGGGTTTGTGCTTTATGCTGTGCAATAAGCAGGAGTCAGGCTGGTTGGGTGCTGAAGCAAAAATGAGAGATCTTCCTCAGTGTGTAATCAGTGTGCTGTCAATACATCACTAATCCAAACCACAGAATGCTAATTAAACTCTTACCTCACACAGCATGCAAGTGACAAGTGTATTTTAAAAAGACTCACTGTCTTTTTGCTCTTATTCTGACAGGTTTTAAGTGCTTCATGACTGACAGATTTCTGTAAGTATAAAGTTGTGTATCAAAGAGGAATAGTAAGTAAAAGTAGAATTTCAAGAGAATAAAATGTTCTTAACCACCATTAGTTTAGGGAACAGAATAACACAATCCCAGATCTGAATTTTTAGACCTTTCTTATGCAAAATATTTATGATCGATAAAAGCAGGCTCAATTTAAGGAACTTCAAAATGTGACATGGACCTATATTAAGTCTACTGAAGGACTAATTTGATCATTAGCACTTTGTCTTACACTTCAGTGCAGTCTTTTCCTCTCTGTCCATTTTATTTTTCAGTGTTCTTATTAAGAACAAGGTAAATGGGAACCAATTGCCTTTCTTCTACTCACCACCAAATATTGCTCCCTGAGTTTAGCTTCTAGCTAACTTTGTGCAAGAAATGAAAGACCCTCTTATAACTTGCCCTTTCCAAGATGATGAGCAAACTATCAGAAACATAATTCAAGAATTGCATCTTTTTGGCAAAAATGTTTTTCTTTTAAGTGGGTTAATTAGATGACTATCTCAGCTTGCAGTGTTCATCAAACCTGTTCACATATTACTCGAACAGGAAAAGTAATTTTCCCTCATTGAAAGTGACATTTTGAGGAGCAGTTATTTACGAGCTCTTCAGCCACAGGAATAACAGAATTGCTGCACAAACACAGTTTCCGTTAAATGGGTAGAAACTATAAACTAATTCTAAACTAATATTTTTGTAAAGTTTTGTTTTTACTCCCTTATCTCACGATCTCTGAGGGAAAGGTTAGACCTTGTCTCACGAGTCAATTAGAGTGAAATGCTCAGGCTATATTCCCTTGCATAAGATCTTAGCATAAAGGAAGTAGGTGTCAAATATTCAACTTCATCTTTTTGATTCACTTTACCTGCTCAGCGACTGAAATATGTAAGTAGCAGAGCAACAAAGAGGAAAATAACTTTTATGAAAGGCATCCTTCTGTAGAGTAATGGATAAATGGAGTAGGACAATTTTTTTTTTCTAAGACAGTTCCAATAAAGTTGGATGATTTACAGCAGGGATGAATTTGGTTCACTGTCTTCCATGCACTGATGAATTCTTTCAACGAGAGCTCCTCTTAGCAACTGTAGCCAGTCTCATGGCAGTGAATTGAATCTGTGATAAACTTACTGCAGAATATAGTTGAAATGAAGCATTATACCTCTCCATACTAGTCTGTTATTATGGAGGTGCTTATCTGAAATCATCAAGATGAGGCAGAGAGTTTAAAAAAAAACCAATCTCATTTTTGGATGAGAAGAAGAAATCAATGAGGTAGTGCTTTTCATTTCTACTTCCATTAAGAGGCATCTGACCTTACTTGCCAAGGCTTTAAAGGGAAAAGCTTAAAAAGGAAAATATTCACTATACAATGTAGAAACACTTTATTGCATAATGGTATCAGTTTTTAATAATTTAAAATGGCAAAGGCATTTCATTCTGAGAACATACCTGCAATTTATTTATCAATCATTTCTTGTGGAAAAAGCAAAAAAATCCCCCAATGACATTTTTGAAGAGTACCATTGATCACTGAAATTTGCATAGAAGAAAAGCTATAGCAATCATGGCCTAATCACATCCTGTCTTTGTCCTCCTATCCTATTCAGCTTTGGAATTTTTTTTATTTTATTTTGGTTTAAAGAGCTCTCTGTGCTTCATCTTTTGTCAATCTCAACACGTTTCCTTAGAAGCTGGGATTTTCCCTCCCAATGTTATAGTCTGTCACAATGTCCTGACAAAGTGCCACTGTGCTGAACAGCTTTGTAACCAAGTAAGGAGTGGGATAGCAGGGAAATAAAATGCCTCTGTAGTAATTGATATTGCATTCATAAAAGAACTCAAATATTTAAATATTTGAAGACATTAACAATGAACAAACATATATACACCTGTGTGCATGTGTGTAAAAACATACAATATGAAAAGAATCCAAACATTCAAAAGGTTATTTGACCTTTCCTTTGAGGAATACTTCAGTGGAAGGGATGAGAAATAAGGGGGAAATATTCCCACCACTATTAGCTACCTTTTCAGCTTACCACATTAATTATTTAGTCACCATAAAATCCTGATCAAGAGAGGGGAAAGAAAACCCCAAACCATAATAGCATCCTCTGCAGGAGAGTTCAGAGAAGGTTTGACTCTTTTTACTGAATATAGAAAGCCTGAGGAAAACTGGACAGGTATTTCACTTACCTGGTGACACAACTTAAGCTTTCCCTCTGAAATGACAAGAATTCAAAATAGGTTCATTCACACATTTGAACAATTGCTCATAAGCCACTGTGGTGGCCATACGCTAGAATCAAACAGCAAAGCATTATTCATGCATACCAACTACTCTGAAAAAAAAACAATTGTCAAAAAGCAAAGTTAATTAAGATCATAATGGCTCTTTCTCCACAATAACAGTTACTTGGCACCCAGGTTCATGCCTAAACCATATAAACATGGTGTGTGTTTGTGTGTGTGTAACTGGGTATGTGAATGTATCAGGGCAGGAAGATTTGATATAACTGGAAAACAATATTGTGACTTCCTCCACTTGTTTCAGATTTCATGAGCTTGTCGCACAATTTCTGATGTAAAATTCATGCCTCCTGTGATATTTAGACTATAAAAATGGAGTGTGGAGGTCCAGGATGCCCTCACACATTCTTTTCAACAAAGCAGGACAGGAACACCCTGAGCAGCTCTCAGATATAAGTATCACCCAAAAGGTGCATAGATCATTTGTGTATAATGTAGGACGGCTGAATAATGGAGGATGTTACCCCTCTAAGGAACAGTATTATTATTCCAGAATTTTCTCATGTGTGAACCTTTGCCAGGGTCATGTGTGTCAATTTTCCATTTTGCAGTTCAGGTAGCTGAGCATTTGCCTGCTTTCTCATTTTGTTCCATGTAAACTCAACATTTTGAACCACAAGAAAATGAAAACCTCTTTCATGTTGCCTAGCATTTCCCTAAAACTTGGCTCAGTTAAAAACCAAGCTCTTTGTAGAACAATCACCATTACTCATACAATTTTTGACTTTTGCCATATCTGCCACAATAAAATGGAAAGGATGTCCAGATATTTCCAGATACTGTTTAGCATGGCAGATGTAAGGGAAAGGATAAGACAACTAAAATTTTTTTCTTCCTTTCCTTTCTCCCTATACTGAAATTTGGCCATCGATATTTCACATTGATGTAATGTTTTTCTAATTTATAAGAAAGGGATTTAAATCAATGGTTATCAAATTACACTCACTGCCAAGTAACCTGCAGTTGATTTGTCTGGATTGTGGTTCCTACAAGAATTAGGCAAGGTCTAACAAAATCAAGGTTCGGGTAAAACAAACAAGTCCTGCTGAAGCTGAGCAGGTTCTGCTTGAAGAATTTGGTGGATGTTTTATCTCTTGCTACAGTTGAGTCCTTTGCAACCCATATTTTGCAAAATCCCTTTCCCATGAGCTCAGATGGTCTGTCCACACAACTTAGCACAATTTCATCAAGCCAACACACATTAATTCTCTATCCAGTTTCCCATTTGGCAAACTGGTTTTGGTCATTTTTATGCCAATGTTGGTATTCCACAGCCACTAAATGTTTTGATTAAAAAGAAAGAAAAAGACAAAAGGTCACCAGCAAAGCTACCAGCACCAGCACCGAATGAAAAGCCCAACATTGTGCCATGCATGCATTTTCAATAGTGAATGACATTACAAGACTAACAAAACACCATATAGATGAAAATGAGCAGCCCTAATGTGATGCTTGCAAAGATTGCTGGGAATCCCAACAGCTTGGACACCAAGCCATGATTATGTGGCATTGCTGGGAACCCTCAAAGAGAAATAAAATAACTCTTCTTCAGTACCCATAATTAAATAATGCTAAAAGACCGCTAAGAAAAGTAGCTGCTTGTGGGAATTCACAAGGGTGGCTTTATCTGATGTGTAAAAATGGCAGCACGAAATGAGGTTATCTGAACTGTGTCCATTGCTCAGCAGCAGATCTGTTCTCAGGACGTTAAGTGTCAAGCACCTGTACTGTCAATTATTCCTCAATGTCTAAACAGAATTTCAGAGATATCACTATCATTACATCTGGATTTAGTGCTCAGGTTGTTCTGGTATGATTTAGGAATACCAGTTTTAACCATTCACCTACCTCTACAGAGTGAAGAAAAGAAAGATGAATTTCATATGGAAAGAAACTGATTGAAAGTCTTTAAAACAAATAATTTTCTGTGCTTTCAGTCTTTGAAGCAAAGGAAATTGAAAACC
Organism: Dicrurus megarhynchus; assembly: GCA_013399195.1. Classification (NCBI taxonomy): domain Eukaryota; kingdom Metazoa; phylum Chordata; class Aves; order Passeriformes; family Dicruridae; genus Dicrurus; species Dicrurus megarhynchus. Next base: position 406,195 of record VXAD01002044.1, read on the forward strand.
TGTTTTGTAAAAATATACACCAAAATCCTTTCCCTGTTATCAGCTACAATAGTTAAGAATCTTCTTTTCTTTTTTCCATGAAAGTTTGAACTTACTAGGAAAAAAAAAATCTTTTTTTTTAGACATGAAACTGAATGATAGTGTATCTGAAACCAGAAGAAAATATTTTAATTTTTTTTTAAGAAAAAATAATGGGATAAAGGGAGCAGAAAAGCAAGAGAATAGAATTTATTTTTGCACTGCATGAGCAAACTGTTTCTCACTGGTTCTTGTTCCTTTCTAAAACCATGGAAAGGGTGGTCTTGTTAATGATGCTAACGCCCCCCCCCCAAAATCACAGCTAATTCAAATTCTAATAGAATACTCTCCTCACTATAGAAAAATTTGGTTTGTGTATCCAAGACAAACAACATAATAATCACAATTTACAAAGTTGGTGATATTTCTAAATTTCACTAATCGTGCAATATGAGTATTCCTTTCAATCTATGTTAGAGGAAGAATTTTAAGGAGCAGAGCTTTTGCAAAGTGAAGATCAGGCACAACATTGAAAAATAATTTTTATTAATATATTATATTAAGATACTGGATTAAAAAATCTCAGTACCTTTGACATGATTTTGAAAAACAATTAAGAGTTTCTCATCAACAGTACAATAGAAAATGACAAATCAGCAGACAAATGGAATTTAAATGACTCCCTACTCTCAAATACCAGCTTTTCTCCTCTTTCACAGAAGCTTAGATTAAAAGAAAGAAATGGGACTAAGGGTCTATTGATTTGAATTATTTTGGAGCAGGGGAGAAAAAGAGATTCCATCCACAAAACTCCCATTCAGTGAAAAGCCAGTAATCTCTTGTCTTCTTTAATGGTGAGCTCCAGCTTCAGCTTTTGGGACCAAAGCATTAATGAAGAAGGAAATGAGGCCATCTCTGAAACAAATAAGGCTCAAATTGGTTAGGTCCAAAATGTTAAAGAATTAAATGTCACAAGGAAACAAACATAAAACCAAAGAAAATTTTGCAACTCTGCCATTATAAATTCTTTGAAAAGACACTGGCAATGTGTAGTAGTTGTTCAAAATAAAAATTATTTCCAGATGTGATTTTAGATCCACCAAAGAGGGAGGAGGATTTTGGGTATTCTCAGTATTACATGAAACATAAGTGTCAGAAAGCAAAACTCACATTCTACCAACAAACTGTTGGAGTTTCTTCTACCAAAATAAAAACTAAAAAATAAAAATTTCAGCATCTTCTGTCTCTTAAAACTAAGCTACCCAGTACAGCTGCACAATTTGCAAAATGTGAAACTCTGTACCAGCAATTTCTAACACATGAATGAAAAGGCAAGTTAAGACTACATTTACAAATAAATTTGATGTAGTTTGTACTCAATGTACTGAAATGTTTGAGTTCAAAGAAAGTCCCCTCCATGTCCCCATTTCTGCAGAGCTGCATTCTAATCTTACACTGTTATTGATTATTTTACAGTCTTTTTTCCCCTAGACAGTTTTAAAATATACACATCTTGATGGCTAAGATGCTTAATTTGGAAATTGGTGCAGGAGACTCTTAGCCCCTCTCCAATTAAATCTCGTGAAACACGCTCTCTGGAGATTTTCAATAAAATGTTCTTTCATTATCACTCAAATTACATCTTCACGTTTATTGACAATAATCCTGAAGAGGGTGAGCTTCTGCAGTAAATCAGCTTTCATCATCAGGAGCGAGGATTTCAGGAAAACGGGCATTAAAAATGTGCTGCAGAAAGTGTAGGATTCTATTTCTGCAGAATGCTATTGGGTAGATGACTGTTGTATTGCACAGATCACTGTTATAATATTGGGAAAAAACAGCCTCATTTACCACAAAGCAGCATTCACAAGCTGAAATGATAAGCTTGCAGATTTAATGATGGGTTATTAGCTAAGCATCGATTTAGAAATTCATTTAGGGAATAAACAGAACAAAACAAAAGCCTGCTTGTGAGACAGATTTCAGCAGGTATTTCTAATGTTTGCTGTGATGGATGAGTATTCCTGGATTTGCATTGCTTCAGTGATAATATCCTGTTAAATCTGGGCACTTGGGGGAAGAGACACATAGAGACACACTCATTTAAGTGGTTTTTGTACGATGAACTTCTCATTTTCACCACCTGCCTCCAAACTCAGAATACTTTTAGGATGTGGTTGACAAGCTTCCACAATCTGCACAGCTTCACCCAAATTCACGGTAATTTGAATTTGTGAAGTTAAAAGTTAACAACTCTGCTGAAATTAAAGGGATTTTTTGTTCTCACTTGGCTTTTAAGTAAAAACATTTAGTCTAATTGGCAATTTAGAAAATAGGTTTTGGAAAAAAAAAAAAAAAAGAAGAAAAAATTAATACAGAAAGCAAAATATTTTAGCTATGTAGGAAAAAAGTTGATTTGATATTTTGAAATCAAATATAGCTAATTTTTGTATAAGAAATCTGAAAAATTTAAAGATTTTATCTAACCCAAAGTGGAGGCAGGAAAATAGATTTTTTTTTTTAACTCAACCTAAGGTTACTTTTTTCTTTAAATTTTTCTTCCTCAACCATCACATTACATTACTCCCATGACTCTCAGTATAGTGTCATGCCTTTAAACAAGTTAATTCCACATTGCTGCAACAATTCAAGTTGGAGAAGAACTGGTCTTGAATTCAACCTATTCATTACTCATTATTTTATAAAATAGCCCTGTTATTTATTTTGTCTAAGGAAAAGATTTTTATTAAAGTGAGAATTACAAAGAAGATACATTCAGGTCTGGTCATGCCTAGTGCCTGGTATTTCCCACCACAAAATCTGGATGCTGTAAGGTTTCTCCCCCTGCTCCCAGGGCAGACCCCAAATTATCTTCCAGTTTTATCAATGTTGCTATTGATCAGACCCCCACAGCAATGCCTGGTGCCCAGCAAAATCACCCAGTTTAATCCAACCTAACCATCTGCCTCCTTTACCTCCATTCTTTCTATTTTGTTCTAATTAGTTGTGTCTTCTTTAAATTGCAATTTAAACAACAGCTCCCAGGGTTGTGTCATTTTTCAAGATGGGCAGCACCAAAAAAACTTCTTGTATGTGGGAGCAAGTGGCAGGGAGCATCTGGGCCCAGCTGTAGCCCCTTCCAAAAGGTGCAGCCTCCACAGTGCTGCTGTTGCTGTTGCATTTGGCCTGTTCCACGTGGTGAGCATCAGCTGCTGACAAAGGAGAGGTAAGACAGAAGAAACAGATAAAGTTAAGCAGCACCCAGGGAATTACTGGAAATGTCCAAGAATGTATTTCTTCCAAAAAATGGTGCAATATAGAACATGACCAGCTTATCATTTATGACAATTATGACATGTATCAACCCCACTATTTATGTTTAAATCTCTTTGTGATTTCAGCAGATACTGAGCGTGAATGAAGAAGGGAACACAGCATGGGAAACTGTTGTGACCTCCAATACACTGGTGCATGGCAGCTGGTGGCCAGTTGTGTTCTCAGTGGTCCCTTGGGGAATTTTCATTTCTACTTGGCCAACAAAAAGCTATTTAGCTCTAAATTCACCTGGTCATCTTTTTGTTTTCATTATGACTGACATGTCTTCCCCCCAGTTGTATATATAGAATAATGAAGAATCTTCTCTGATTTTACTGTGAATCTCAGAGATTTTTTTTTTATACTATTCATGAAGTTTCACAAGTTCAGAGTTTGCAATCATCAAAAGTCTTGAATTTTGTTTTGAGTACTTTTCCTTTTGTAAAAATGAGTTGGCTACATGCTAGAAGATCAAGAGTCAGAAAGAAAATTAAAAAGCAAAAAAATTCATGTAATTAATAATTTAAATAATCATCAATAAGTTTAATAATTTGAGCTTTCAGGGCAGCCCCACTTGGCAATACTGCTCAAGTGCAGAATTCCCGATTCCTGAGACTGGAAACAAAAGATTAGAAAGTTGCAACCTCTTTTTACCCTCAGGCCCAGTAATAAGCAGACAATAGCTGAGAACAGGCTGCCTGTCATTTATGTTAGTTCACAAAGCACAGAGGTATCCTAGGCTTTTCATAATTTCCTGAGGTTTACATGCATTCAACTGGCTGAAATATTTTTTAAATATGTACAAGTGTCTTAAAGATGTCCCTCCCTTTCCTCTTAGCTGGCTTTTCTCTAACCATATTTTCAGCCTGATTTACGGTGAGTTTCTCTCTCTCTTATTCTTGTCACTCAGAGTGGCACATGGATCCCTAAATTTAAAAGAGAAGGAGAGGAAAGGAGGGAGAATTTATGTTAACAGGGAGGTAGGTGTACAAAAACCAAAAAATCCGTAGCCTAAACAGGGCATAGTGCAACATCATTTACACCTCTCTGAACACATGAAGATGAACTAGCAAGAGGAGAAGAAATATTGGGTGAGCTCCCTCATATCATGAATATATATACTGAAAAGATGGAAGCACTTCAGGTAACGTCTGGCCACTTTTTTCACAGTCCAACAAGGTCTATGAGGTTCCAAAACCAGGGAGAACATCTGGCCCCAGAAGGCAGAGCACTCAGAAAACCTAAAATAACTTTTTGTTCCATAAAATAAGTCAATGAACAGGCTAAAGGAAATAACACCCATCAGCAGGAAGATGAGGTTAAAGGCTGTTGGGAGGATTTGGAGACAAAGAATCTATGAGAGGAATCAATCCTCAGGTGAAACAGTAACTGTCTGCTCCTTCCCACTGCTGCTTGTCACTTACAGTTTTTGGATATTGAGTATTGAACACTGATTGATTCTATTATTTCATCTCCCCTCCTCGAAATATGGCTGTGACCCAGGCCATCAGGTTTCCAAGAGCAGTTATTCATCTATCTGAGGAAATCAGGGCTTGGGAAGTTCCTGGCAGATATATTGAAGCATAACTTTGCCTTTCATTGGCCTTTCTTAATATTTGAGTGTCTCAGCAAATTATGATGTCTGTGATCAAGAGAGCAAGAACTCACAAAGTGGATACAAATTGCTTCTTTGGATTGGCCTAAAGAATCTGGTTTTGCTATAATATGCTCTGTACAGAATAATTCTCAGCTGTGCCTGAAGCCAAAAAAGATCAGTCCTTAGCATACAGTCTTTAAGAGTCCATTCTCATTCCAAAGTAATTTCTAGCATAAAATTAGCTTACACTGACTAAAACCTAAGATGCATGCAAGTAAAAAATTGATAATCAATTCATTTCTCTTTAAAAGACTTTACTGAGGAAAAGAAAATGAGATGAAGGAGGGTAACATTGGAGCAGCAAGATAATAAGCTTCTGACACCTCTTTTTGTTGACATAATGGGATAATGTGGTAATTACATTAGTTCAAACACATGATACCTGAGTTGTGGTGGCATAATCTGACCTCTCAGGCTGAGCTACACAAATGTTGCTGACCCTTCTTCCCACACATTTCTGTGCCCCTGGATATATGCTAAAAAAACCCAAAGAGAAACAGAGTTGTGCTGTGACACAGTTTCTTAATCAGATGTCATTCCACACAGAACCAGGCTGGGAAAGACATGCAATTGATAAAATAACTAGATTTTCAGCACTTTATCCTCGAGAGATTTGAAGTTGGATGTTAAAAGCATTCTGAGCTGATGAATTTATCACAGTTTGCTGGTTAGTTTCGTGATTAACTCAGTATTAAAATCCATTTTACTAGACATTGGGGGGGGAAAAAAGGAACAAAAAAATCCCCAAAACAAACTGCTTCTTGTGCAAGAAGCAAATAAGGGTGCTGAGGTAACTGAGAATGCACTCACATAATCATAAACATTTATTCAATGTGATTCACAAAGTATGAAGAGAATATATCAAAAATAGGTAAAACATTGGACTATGGGTCTGATATTATTTAATTGGACTGTGCTAAATGCACCAGTTGTAACATGCCTTTTTATAATGTTGTAAAATATTTCAATCTATTTTAGAGAGCTTCATTAATAAAACACCTACATGAACTCAACTGGAAAATACTGAAGTACTCCAGGTTATAGGATATGGTTCCTAGAAAATGTAATTTTAAAAGGCTTTGCATAAATTGAGCTGAAAGGAGACTTTATTGCACTACTGTGACTGTGACTAAGCAAAGTACTCTTATTTCATGTAGAGATTTAAGTGTGATTTTAATTTCATGCCCAATTTTAAGAAGACATTAAATGCTTTCGTATATGTACATATGGAATTGTGTTATTGTTCAGCTCCTTTTTCTATACTCTATTTGTTTGGTAACCTTGTGTGTTAGTAGACACAAACATTTATTTAGATTAACTCTGGATAGGCTAGATTGGCTGTGTGAGGCTAGAAATAACACACAGATTTGCTAAGCCAATCAGAAAGAAACTGATCAATAATGATATATTGATCAATTTTCACTCTGTTGCAACAACATCAGGTTGAATGATTACATCAACCATTTAGTATATCAGAAACAAAGTAGTAGTAAAAGGGAATCATTGCAGAATCAATTTTTTCCTACTTTGAGACCACTTTTCTCAGAAAATGCTGCACTTTCCTGAAGCAAATTTCAAGATTAACATTCCAGGCTGTTTCATACAAAGTTAAAGTTTTAACAGCATTAAAGTAAAGCTTCCTAAAGGCCTCCCTTAAAATAAATTTTTCATACACTTTCCACAGAAAGAACAGAATTAAATTCTATCACCTTTCATGCAGAGGATGTAAAGCAGTCATATACAAGACCATTCTATAATTGAGGATGCTGAACACTGCTATTATTTTTCATCCTTTCTCCTTTTTTACTGCAGGTTTTTCTAAGTTGAGATTACATTTTCCTCCTATTCAGAGAACTAAGGAAAGATTAGAATTTGAAAAAAAACCCGATAAACTTCTTAATGGATTTTTATTTTTCACAGTGTCTCATAACCCACACTACCTAAAATCCATTGGTGGATGTTAGGATTTACTCCTTGCTCTTCAGTTTGGATATATATGAGGAAATTAGTGACCAGAACTATCAGACACTACTATTTGCTTCATTATTCCCACATTTTTATGCAGCTCTTCATTTCCTTTCTTCTTCTTTTCTTTTTTTTTTTTTCCCTCCTGTGTGTATCAATTAAAAGCATCCATATTTTCTTGCCAAAGTCAGGGGCTGTAAGGAAGCGAGTGACTCTGCACTGATTGTTGTCAACACAGTCATTAAGAGGTCAGCAGGCAAGTGAATGACTGATCATGCTTTGTTTAATTCAGACTATCATTTTCAAATCATATTCTTCAATCTGAGAATATTCCTAGTCTGTTGTTTTATGCATCTACCTAATGCAATGCCATTTTAATGGCACAGTTATTCTATTACTAAAAAAAATGATGACACAGTTGAGAAATGTGAAATATGGAGAACCTCAGAGGTGCAAAGCTGAGGTGATTAGTTGAGACTGTTTCTGGAGAATCATCTTTTTTCCTTTCTCTTCTTTCTTTGTTGTGCCTCTATATAACCAACAGCTTAGTTCAATTTACTTAAAAATCAGAGAAGGCTACCAAGCCTTAAGACCAGACTCCAGGAACTTAAATCAGTCATGAAGATGGTAACTGGCCTACAAATAAAGAATAAGTGATAGTTAGGGATTTAACTGGGATTAGGTAGAATACAATCACAAAACTTCCTTAATTTTCAGAAGATATGTTGTATGTTATACATACATATGTATATGTTGTTTGTTATAACATACAACAAATAATAACATAAGTATGTTACTATTTGGTGATGGCTGATAGATAAAATGCTTTATATTGTCTAGCAAAATGGATTATTTTTTACTTCTTTGTAAAAAACAATACAGAGCTGTGGTAAGAATGTCCCCTTGCCTTTCAGAAGTATTCCCCTGGAAAGAGGGAGCAAGATATTTTACAGCCAAAAACACTTTTGCAAAGAAAGCAGGACAAAAATCTAGAAAACCATTCAGTACATGCAGTGTTCTCGTGCCATAGTGTGCTTTTATGCCCTGAGCCCAGCCTGTGCTGCCAAAGCCAGCAACATTTTGTGGATTTGCCTTTGACAAAAAAAAAACATGTTATCATGCTTATTCTCCAATTTAATATTCTTCACTTTTGCCCCGATTTTAGAATTTGTTCTGAGCTGGCTGTCTCCACTGCAGTCTGTATGAAAGCAGCAATCCAGACATATGCAGAGCATCACAGAGCTGGAGCAAAACAGGGCATGGCACAACACAACACAGTGTAAAATAAAATGTGGAAGTCAATTCCTCTATGCATCGGAACAATTGCTCTCCACATGTAAGGGCTAGAATTCAGCTATACCTGCTGAATATTAACAGATTTTTTTTTTTCCTCATGTACCTCATCTCTCTTAAATGTAACAGTTTGGTCTTTGGGGACGTTATACTTGTTTGATTTCTTTGGCAGTATATGCAGAACACAATGTACTATTGAGTGAAAAATACAGATTGCACTCGTGAATCATATACATTCCAATTAAAAATTAATTTTGCTACTTCTCTTCTAAAAAACCCAGCATGAATATGTGTTCTGCCAAAAAATTTGTAAAAACAAGTGTTTTTATTCAATGCTGTATTCTATTAATGCCCCTGAACACACCTCTCTCTTCCTTTTTGTTTAAACCTCTGCCTTTTCCTATGACAAAAAGCAATACCTTACTCTTTATAGCTATGGTTATATTTTTTTTTTCTTTTACTCTGTACACTACCCCTAAAAATTTGCAATGTTTTGTGACCTCTGTCAGGTGGTGGGAAAGGTGAACAAAACATCTCTGTTACTGTTGGGTTTGATTGTGCATTAGGCCCCAAATCCTCCCCTCAATCCTGTTGCATATAAAGCTATAATAAATTATAGTGTTTTTATTCTCAGCAAGGCAGCTTTGATACAAACACACCCTTGCCCAAGTTGTAATGGAGGAATAATCAAGTACATTTTTTGTTCTTCAAGCGTCTTCTTCCTACTTAAGCATGGGAGATTAGCTAACACTCCCTTCTGGTACTTTCTTTCTGAGATGAGCAAATAAAAGTCACTGTTGTTGTCACTTCATCCCATCCTCCCATGATGGATCAATACTCCTCTCCCAGCCTGTCAGAGGAGGACAGCAACAATCTGGACTTGTATTATAGAGCTCTCAGGAGTGAGATGTTAAATAAACCAAACCAAACCAGAACTGGTAGAACTGCTTGTTGTGCCAGCTGTTATTTGAAAAAATATCAATCCTCTTCACAATGTAAGACCCTAACAATAAGGAATTAAGAAAACTCTTTTTGTGGAGGTAGGTCACAGATTCTGCTCACAGATTTGTCATACGTTCAAAAAACTATTGTCTACATGTGCAACATTTGTGTTTCTCCCCTATTTGTTCAAATAGAAATCAAAATCAGCTCAAAAAATTGCCTGGAAACATCCTTGGATTTTAACTGCCTGCTCAGCTACAGATTATGAGAGCTTGATTGTGTCCTGTGACAGAGCTGCACTTTGTTATTTCCCACAAGAATCCAAGTTACTTTTAGATCCCTCCCAGAGTCTGGACAGCCTTCTGCACTCATAAAATACCCAGAAGTACCCAAAGCTTTTTGTGGACTCTGGGTACTGAACAACAGCAGAAAATTTGCCAGCATCAGGTTACAGAAACCAAAGATATAAAGAAAGCATAACCTACCAACAGATTTAATGTCAGCTAAGAAATGAGCACAGCACATCCACTGAGGTGCACTTCCTTCAAACCTCAGGCCTCTCACCCACACTCTCAACCTCCACAACAGGATGCTTTTGCTGTCTTGGAAAAGAATCCTTCTTAAATTACATTGTGAAAGTGACCAGATTACACTTCTTTGTCTGCATGTCCTCACTATATATTAAAATAACAACAACAAATGAAAATTCTTTTCAAACACGAATTGTTCCTTTAATTCCTGATGCATTCCATCAATTTCTCTATCTAAGGGTCTGGCTTTGAGTTTTTAGAATCTACCAGTTTCAAGGAGTTATAAGTGTTAAACACTTGTGAAAAATCCCCAATCAAAAATATGTGTGTTCTCTTGTATTAAACTAAGTATGGCTTTACAAGTCAGGAAATACTCCCGGAAAAAGAAAATTGAGTAAATTTAATCTTCTCCCAGCTATAATTTATTCTTCATCTCAGGGCAATGGATATGAAACACCATAATTTTTATTAATGGTATGTTTCAGCTCTTTAGGTTCTATGAGCTGTCACAAAAATTCACAGAGTTTCAGATTTTTTCATCTTGTATTTTACAGTTGCATTTGTTAGCGTAAAAACTCATTAAAATTCTCTGCACAGCTCATGGACTGTGTGTAGACAGTGTAAAAGAGAATAAATAAATCTATGAGAATTGAATGAGACCTGAGAAAGGAAAGCGCTGTTATTCTGTAGTTGTAGAAAATTTATAAGTATTTCATATACAAATGTTTTCTATATTACTTTAAAAAAACCCTCAAAAAGCCATAAAGACTGGTGCTCATATTTGCTGGTAAGTCAATCTTTCTTTCAGACATCAAGAGATGACCTCTTAAGACCCAAAGATTTATCAAGTCAGCAGTTTATTCCCTTAGGACACCATCTTCAGCCTCTTCCTCTTCCAGTCACGTCTATTGAAGGACTTTGCAAAGCCCCATGAGGAAATGGACTAATCTACTGCTTTCTAAAGGACAGGAATGATGCCTATCCTGACTGCACTTTATGGGATGAGAAAGCTAATAAAGGGAAGGATACTACATCTATTCGTGAAAGATTCAGTGTGATGTTTGTGTTATAAGAGACAGAGCTGGAGTGCTCCAGCTGTCAATCAGAAAACGAGTACTGTTGCCCAGCTTCAGCAGACACTATTCAGAAATTTTTGAGAAAATTCATTCATCTTTTTACTTTGTGGGCACAAAATATCTCTGAATTGATATAAAAAATACAGGCTTTAATCTTTCTCCTCTTTTTTCTCTCTTTTATCAGTTGATTCATTAACAGATACATACACATGAAAATTTAAAGTGAAAAAAATAAATAGAAACCCCTGATTTTTAAAAAAAAAATAACTCTTATTCATTTACATCATAGAATTGTCCATAAGCTTTTTTTTTTGCTGTCTGTTTTGAAAAATTCACATATTCAGTACACATTGTTATTTGTAAATGTCTGCACTGCAAAAAGGAAATGGCAACACAGGCACTGCAATACCTTCATCAATAAATATACAAAATTCTTACCTTGTCAGACAACCTGGTCAGGGAATCATATGAAAGGAGAAAGAGAGACTCAGCCTCTTTTAGCCAATCACTAATTTCCAATAAGCAAATCCAACCAAACTTTCTACATATTAAATAAGCATAAAATTCAGTGTTACTCTTTTCAGGCAGTTGCACAGGTGGGTCTGTTGGTGGCATCCCCTGAGTTCATGCAGATATCTGTCACATAAGTGCTGACTTCCTTTATTTCTCCTTATGCCATTTTTAAAAAAATACAAATAAAAATGAACTTCATTCCACTTCTTTCATATTCTTCCACCCTGAGATTTTTCTTTTTTAGTCATGGCAGAGAGCATCTAATTTTCAGGTTCAGAAGTGCCCCATTATCTACTCTGCTGGCTGCTACTCTGCTGAAAAAGTGTTACCATGGGAAAGGGTAGAGATCAACCTGCCGGGCTCTGATAAGCACTCCTTTATGTTTATTTTTGAAATTTCTATGTACCCTGTCAGTTTAGGAATCTGACATGTGAAAATACATAAATCAAACCAATTGGAATTTAAGAAAATTAAAAGAAAAAGGCGGTGATATTTGTCTCACCCAGCTCAGATTAATAAATACAGGATCTTGAAATAAATAATAGTAATAATAAAAAATGACCTACCTAAATCTCTACTGGCAAGTCTAGAAAGAAGATATGACTATGTAAGATAGTTTAAATTGAGGAGTTTTGGGATGTCTTGTAGGGAAGTTGGAGGGAGACCAGATTCCCCACTGCCAGGGGTGAACATCTTGAATGCAGCAATTGAAATAAAGTGGCAATGGTAGGCAAAACCCAAAAATGTGTCAGAGAAACCATTTTTTAAGCGTACAGCAATACTTTAGCAACTGAATTGTGTTTCAGGAATCACAACAGAATAAGCTGGCAATAGTGCTATGTGAATATCCACATTTGCTTTCAGTTCTGGGATCTGCCCTTTAAAGTAACTTGCTTGGTGCTTGGTAAACTGTGTGGCAGGAAGCAACCACTCCTGAAGCTTTCCATGAATTCAGGATATTGTGAAAGTCCCAGTAAAACCCAGTAGACACTTCATGGACTGCACAGCAGCCTTTTGCATCCCCTGAAAGTGCTGAGGAAATCCAAGGGCTTCACAAGTAGTGACAGCACCTTAAACACAACTGAATGAAGTCACCCTCTCTCTCCAACAGCCTCGCTGCAAAATACTCAAGTTCCTGCTTCTCTGAAATTTCAGAGAATCCTGGAAAACACATTCACAGCTTTGTCAATTAAAGACAAGCAGCTTAAATTAGAATGGTCAAAATGAAGCCTTACCAGACTGCTTAAAGAAATAGCTTAATATGATGAAATAAAAATATCCGAGCAATAGGAAAAGCATTCATACAGGCTGTGTTTCAGTTTCCCTACTGAAGTACTAGACATAGCAGAAGATGCCTATAAATACACAACACATATATTAAAATCATAAAACCCATCTGCAAGTGACACTAATTAATTTGCTGTGTAGATAGAAAATCTGGAAATCTGAAAGAACGGATTGGGTCAGTCAAGTTAAAATGCAGGATTCTCTCACAGACACCTGAAATAGGATTACTTGATAACAGGAATGAAAGATTTATCTGTAATGTTGCTTTGCATGCTGAGGAGTTTTTTTAAGAAAATGACTGTATATTAAGTTCATTCACTCATGAATCCTGGTCTTGTTTGCTGTCTCAGACACCAGTACAAAATGTATATTTTAGTTTAAACATCTGACCAAAACATCTGTTACCTGTTGTTATATTTTGGACCTGGAAATCTGCCTGCTTTGCAACAGATCCACACTATGTGTTTTACAGTCTACTAAAAGTACATAGCAGATGCTGCTTAGTATTGGTCTGCATGACTTCCCATTGTCCAAGACATCAAATCTTGTTTTAATTCATGACAGAACATAAGGAAGCTTCCATAATCCAGCCTTTAACACAATTAAACCTTCTAAAGAGACAGTCATGCCTTACAAATGACTTACAAAAATCCTCTTTTCTGTGTTTTGTTCCGTGAGAGCAACAGTCAATAAAAGAGCTGTCTCTGCAATCCTCCTACTAAATAACTCTCCGAAGCCCATTTCTGCATATCCACTATTGACTACGATGAAATTGGCTGGATTAACATTTTGAATGCATTTTTGTCTGCATCACCTTTGTAAGAACTGTGTTTTACTCTGGTTTGCTGTGATGTATGTTCTCAGCACAAGGGAGAATGAGAAGCTTCCATTATCATTAATAAAATTCTGCCAAAGTATGCTGATTTTGCAAAGGAAACTAAAATGTATATTCAGTTAATGAAATCCCTGGGTGTCATTAGGAAATCAAGAAAAATTTTCTAGTCTTACTCTGGTGCAGAAAGGTTAAATTAACACTCCCATAGTCACTTTCTGGGCTTTTCAAAGGACTGACAATCATTAGCTGAGAGGTAGGAAGAAGCAGTCTCCTAAACCATGTCTTAGCTGTAACTTCTTCCCATGTTCTGGTGTATTTATATTAAAATTACTGGTTTTCAGACTCATTTCTACTCTTTATCTACCTACCATACCTACTAACATGAAGCCTTGTTTTTATGGTGACAGAGAAACAGTTGAGAACTTTGAAAAACAACTACATCATCTACATCATCCTATAAATGTACTGGAAACATTAAAAAATGTACTGGAAACCAGATCCCAAGTCACATCTGGGAGCAGGGAAGGATTTGTTCTCACCAATCAATGTCCTCTGAGGCATCTCTCTAAGTGTCTCACTCTTGCCCCAAAGTCACACCAAGGTCTCACTCTCTCCATCAACTTCACCACACCTTGAGAACAGACATTTTAAATCCATCCAAGTAGCTATGCAGAGGGTTCTGCCATTGACTTCAATGCAGGACTTCTATTCCAGAAGGCCAAAGAAAAATAATATATGAAAGAAAGCTACAGTTCTTGTGCTTCATTTGCATTACACTTCCACACAAGCATTTGACTTAAGGACTCAGCCTGGAAGGGATTTTTTTTTAGCAAAAAATTACCTATTACTCACTTATGAAAGAAAAGATGACAAAAGATGAAAAAAAAAGCATGACAATCAGCCTGAATGCTAGAAATTGCTTTCAACTGCTTTTCTCTTTGTAAATTGTTCATATAATTTAGAATGAAAATTAGTTCTGACTCTTTTAATGTGAATATGTAGACATTCAAAAGCCTATAAGCCACTGATGAATTCTCTGAATTTCAGACTTTAAATTCTTTCTGTCAGTTTCTTAACAGCTTTCTACAGTGCTTTTCAGCTAAAACAGGCCAAGATAATATATCTAATGTGTCTGTCTCTAAGCTAAGCAAAGCTGATTTAGCACTAGAATTTGAAATTGAAGCCACTGTACTTCCTTCATCCATCTAAACTTGTGTCTGACCAGGTGACTCTTCCTCTGCTACTCTGTCCCAGTGTAAAATTAAATTAATAGCTTATCCTGCCAACTTAGGCAGAAGGTAAAAGCACTGAAAAACTGTAGAATAGAGGCAATATGGGAGTGTTCTGATGCAAGACTGGTAACTACTACTTTTTCTAATGCTAAGCTGGACTGAGTAGTTTAAACCACTGGTAGTTTGCACAGCAGAGGTCAGAAGGAAGAGGGGTTTTTTTAAAAGAAAATTGTCTGGTTGGTTTTTTTTTGTTTTTGTTTTTTTGTTTGCTTTTGCTTTGGTTTATTGGCTGGTTGGTTTGTTCTTTTAATTTTATTCCTGTAAATGCAGGATCTCTTTCCAAATGCAAGCCACTGCATCAATCTGGTTTGCTTCCACATCTCCCATACACTTCCACTTTCATCTTGCTGGTTCTTCCTTTCCAGTTGCTTTCAGGGTTCCTGTCTTTCTTGTGGATTACTGATCCTCTCTACCATGGTCTTCCTTTCCAAAGAAAATATAAGATCTGTTGTTATTATCTTTTGCAACCTTTAAAGCAGAAACCGTCTTTCTTCCTACATATAAGTCCACATTGGAAGCAGGATTTTCATGTTTGGTTCATTCCTGACTGGAGTCTCACAGAACAGTTTTCAGAAAGGTTTTGGAATTCCATGTCTGTTGCTAGTCACCTTAAAACTTCCTAATTAGCAGTTCAGAGGTTTGAGCTTTTGTGTGGAACAGATAAGTCTCAGTGGCTGCATTCCTTACAGGTATGCACCAGCCTCCCAAAATTTTCTGTCTTTCAACTGTACCTTGTCAGACAAAAAGCTCAACATATCAGCACCAGGGTAAAGAAAAGCTAATTTCTATCCTAATTAATACCATTTCCACTTGCTTTTGTGAATATTGTCGTTTGGGAGGGATCTTTCCATCACCTCACCCCAACTCCTCCTAAGTACTGTGCCATTCCAGAGAGTTTGTCCTCTATTCTGCAGCCTTTCCTCTATGTTCTCCAGTATTTTTATTTATAAACCCTCTGCTCCTCTAAACAGCAAGTTATCATTTCTTAGTTGGTGGCTGGTCTCTATTTGACTCCATCTAGGAAATGGAGTGGTCTCTCTGCCTCAGTTGAGGGCAAGCATTCAAGACAAACTCTTCAGCTTTGGTTGGAACACAGCTGCACAGAAGCAGCTCTTGTATAATTGGAAACACCCAAGAGATGGTTTAGGAAGTAATTTCTCCCTATTATTTGCTGTCTTTCAAGTGAGATGAATGTCTGGTCCTAAAAGTGTGGATTGACAACATAAGTGAGTACACCTATGCAGTGCACACTCAGGACTTGGGAAGTGCATTTTGAAAGACCTAAGCAGTTAAATCACATTACTGCACAAACACTCTCTTACACAAGGGACAAAAATAGTGCAAATTTTTAACAGGTTGTAAGTGATTTTGGATAAAAATGCCATTGTCTTTTCATATGATTTGCATTCTTTGTGGCTGCACCTTTGCAGGCATTCAGGTCCCCAGTCCCCAATAAAATCAAGAGATCATTTCAAGCTTTGAAAAATGCATGATTTGAAATGTTAAGTAGGTACTTACGACTAATTCTAGATTTGTTAATTTTTAATGAATATGTGTCAATATTTTCTGCAGAAATAAAGAAGGACATGATAACTTTATAAGTAAAAGATCTCTTTTTATGCCAACTACTCTGGTAATGCCAATTAATCACTAGTGCAATAAGAATTCCTGAAAAACTTTTGTTCTAAAAGTACACAGGATGTTGTCATATTTCTCTGCTACCTGAAATTGGATTGTTCTGCTTTGGGAAGGCAGTTTATCAACATCTAAATCTATGTTATAGCTGAGTTGAAATTGTTCTGAATGCTTTTCCAAGGAAAGTATTACTCTCACATCAATGTGTGTGTGTTTCAGGTTCCAGTATCCTATCACGGGATCTTATCCCTCTGACTAAAATAGCTTTTTATGAAAGCTTTTTCTTTAAATTGTAAACAGGAAGAAAATTCTTTCTATATCCAACCTTTCATTTTTTATTCAGATGGCTGATTAATTTTTCCTCTTAAAACTAAAAACTTTCATGATTTGATAAAAACAGAAATGCAAAGTTTTTAGGCATTTCTGACCATTTGCATTAGTTAACTGACAAAACATTAAGCTGTTCTTCAGGGTTCCAAAATGCCAATAAAGATGTCCTGTACCAGAAGGAGTACTGCTGAAACGGGATACAGCTGGCATTCTGGTCAGAGACAGTTTTCCTCGGGGGCCTTTTCATTGCTTTAACACTAATCTGTGACAAAAAGGCCTTGTCAGATTCTTATTACATTTAAGAAGCTTTTGGTGAGATTTGTATTGATTTGGAATAAGGCAACTGACAACATTGCAATAAATTTTTACTACTTAGTACTGATCAATATGGATTTTTTCAACCTTTCTCAAGAAAATTGCTTTCTATTGCTTCAGATATGGCCAATCTGCTCCTAACTTAATTATATCTCATGCAACAGGTCATGCACTTTTTCTAGTTCTAGTTTCTGACATGAAACAATTTTTAACAATCTAGGAACACTTTTGTGTCTACAACTAAAAAAAACTGAAAACCTGATGCCCCAAGAGGATGGTGTCAGTAGCAGTATTTCATTAATGAAGGTAACTAAGGTAAATTGCCTTTGCTGTATCCAAAAAGGCAATATTTCTACCACTATACCTCAAAATTCTAAGATCTTGAGAACAAATTAAAGACATTTAGGTCTGGATAGTGGGTGACCTCATCTGTCCATGATCCACATGTTCACACAACTCTCAAATATAAGTCATCCATTGCAAAAGTTATCTAAATTGATATTTTTTCTTCCCAAATTCTACTTTAAATACAGTTAAGTTCTTTGGGGACAAAAGGGAGTGTAACAAATATGCAACCAAGTTCGAAACCACTAGCACAAGCCTTTGTAAGAAGTTTATCCTGCACAGTAAAATAAATATGACTTCTTCTCCTCATGTGTGAAGAAAATAGGAAAAAACAATTATAAACTGTCTCAGGGCTTCGATATGTTCAGCAGAAATTGACAACATTGACTCATGAGGGAAAGTTAGGCAGGCAAATATTTGTAGGAAAGCATAGGAAAACCCATTCACATTCAGCATTTCAGCAAAACTCATATTTGTCAATAAATGGAAAATGTATTTTTATTTGTCCTTCTTCAGCCACCTGTTACTATGTCTGACTAGGATGATTTTGGAGAGTAAATTGAGCTTCTTGCCTTGTCTCAGCATCAGAGAATATCTGACCAAAGAATTCATCCAATGCTGGAGTTAATAAAAACATGCAGCAAGCACTGTATAGTATGTCTTGTGGCTCATAGTGTTGCTTTTTTTCCAACCTGGAAATGAAACTCGAGATAATTTTAGTGAGGAGGTGATATAAAAATGAATCTTTATTTGGAGGCCTCCAAGGGCAGTTATGGGGAATGTCCACGAAAGCCCACCCACCCGGGGCGAATACAGTTTTTATAGGTTTTAGGAAATTATCATAATTGATAAAAAGCACTAATTAGGAGGACAAGTGGTGATGCAGTTCCCCTCCAGGTCCAGCTCCTTCTCTGGAGTCCCCCTCCTCGGCACTAGCTGTAGTTTGTCCATGAAATGTAGCTTGAAGAGTTGGTCTCAACCTTGGTAGCCAAGAAGAACCAAGATGGGATAGGAGCCTTGTACTCCCTGGGGCTTGGAGCTCTGGAATTTGTTTTATCTCTCTTCCTGGGGAAGGGCTGTGGAAAATTACTGGGAAAACTAGCCACTAATAGAATAAGCTACAAATATATGTGTAAAGCATACAGAGAATACATAAGGAAATAAAAGGGAAACACCAAAATGGCATCAATAGGCATCTATTTATCAATTCCTATTTAGAAAAAAATTTTGACTATTACTCCCTTAGAAAACAGTATTTTGATTGAACACATTCTTAAAATAGCTCCCTTGCATAGGAAATAACTGTCAAACATACCAATTCCAATTATTAAAATTACACTGGCTGTGGTTATGCCACTGTCTGCTTGTCCTGCTTTCTGAACTATCCACTTGCATCTAATATTATGATTTTAACTCAGCTTGAAAGTGTACCCTCCAGACCCACTTTTTCATCAGACAGATGTGAATGTTTACTTTGGCATGAATGTAACCTATCCAGTTGTGAAATAAATGCATTATTTATATTACTTTTCTTAGGTTTAAATAATCACGTTGGCACTTGGAGCAAGTGTAGCTCAAGCTACAACTCCGTAACTTTTAAAATGTTTGTCACTTGAGGAGTAGAGCATGGCAGAGTTACCAGGCTGTCAAAAGGACCTCTTATATTGTGAAACTAGTAAAATCTATGAAACTGATTTCAGAAATCAAACAAAAATTAGTGCTTGAGATAGAGTTTGTACATGTACTTTATTATAGTTCTATTTCACTGAAGTCAAATAATTGAATTCTTAAAAGGAGTTTCATTTCAGTGGTAAATGAGATTGCAATTAAAATTGACTTTTGGGCAGTTCTTGGTGGAAAAGTGTAGCTGTTACTAAAAATCAGAAAAGACACCCATGTTATTTTCATTTCTCTAGGTAAATAAGCTCGATTCCTGGAAAAACTTTATGATATTTTTCTTCACCTAAACATGCTATAATATATCATGTAACAGCATGCATGTCACAGTTCACACAGTTTTGATAAAAGTCAATATCTATCCAAACCTGAATTCATGTGCGTAATAATGCACACAAAAGATTAGACCAAATGAAATGTGCCTACTGGACTGAAAGCATTAGTGAGTAAAGAGTGAGGATTGAATTCATTATGTTGCTACTGTGTTAGCCATGAATTAAATATGAAAGTCAGAAATAAAGAGAAACAGAAAAAATAAAATATATGGGAAATAGAAGATGGTAAATGAGAGTAGCTGTTTTAATCGCCCCCAGTGTCTGTATATTACTGAATAAAACAGGCAGGCAAGACAAGGTCATCACATTGAGATGCTGTCCCTGAAATTCAGCCCTGTTGCTATTAAGGTAAAAAACCTGACTGCTCTTGCTGTAATCAGAAAAGATGAGGAAGCTACAACTGCTTCAGCCAACAGGGATTTTTGCAAATTATTCTGATTGTTGTAAATAACAACCTGGTAGCTTCTGATGGGATTTACCAGCTCTAAAGAAGAGTGGATGAAGGAAAAGCAGAAAGACAATAAAAAGACCATAATCACAAGGATACAAGTTCTCAAGCACAACCCTTTCTCCCTGCTAGAACAATCTCTAGTTGAATGTCTATTTCCAGTATTTTTCTTCTTCAAAGGATACAGAAGAATTTATTTTAAAATATTTTTTAAAACTCAGTGAGAATGAAATCTCATTGAGTTGAAAACAGCTTTTTCTTCAAAGTTTTAGTTCACTCACAGACTTCTTGGAGTTAAAAAAAAGGGGTTCTTTCTCTCAGAATTTTTTACTAAGAAAGCTATTTTGAGTTAGCTTGTGATGTGGACCAACTCTTGTCTTGTTTTAGAGATACAACCTAGTATAACATAGATACAATTTTAAAATATTTTTAAATAATTTTTGCATGGTGGTCTGAAAAGGTCAAAAACCACTAAGAAAAGATTCTGATGTTCTTCCAAGTTTCATAAGAGTGGGTTTTTTCCCTAGGAGTCTCTCAACAGTGGATATTACGTGCAATTGAGAGGTTAAGCAGGATAAACAACACTTGGAACACTATCATCAGAAATTGTATTTATCAAGTCTTTATAATATCATAAATCTGTGTCAAACAAAATGAGAAACCATCCCAAAGATATAAATGTAAGCCTATATTTCTTCATATAAGTTGTTAAATAACTCTCTAAGACTCTAATCATAATGAAAAGAAAATATATTAACAGTCTGCCATTTTACCCACAGGCAAATCATAATGATACCCGCACTAATTAAACCAAGACTTCATTAAAGTGTTTCTCATTATCATTTGCAATATTTTATGATAATTATCTGCCTTTTATAAAACAAATTAAATTAATGATTTTAATAACACCTTTAACCTTAGCTTAGGTAATTTTGAATGACAATGTAATGAGTACACTTTAATGCATATTTTAATTGCCCATCACATTAATTATTTTATAATGAAATAATTTGGGTAACTTATTCTCATTATTTGTTCCTTTTGCATTGCAATTAAACACTCGATATGCTTCGTGAGCAATGTTAACACAGGCTTAAATTAGTTCAGCTGCATTAGTGTATTTGTAAAATAGCAGCAATGAATGATTTTGCAGTCCCACTTAGTATTTCTCTTTCCTCTTAGGCTGTTCTGATTAAATCAGTGGAGCAAAACAAAGGTTGAGTCCCATTTTGCCATCACAATAGAAACCATGACATCATCATCATCACAGATTAATAATGGCATTGAAAACCACAAGACTTGAGCAAAAGAGAATGACCTGGGGGTGCCAAGTGATAGGGCAAGAAGCAATGGGCAGAAAAGGATTCACAGGAAGTTCCACCTGAACATCAGGAAGAACTTTTTTACTGTGGGGTTGACAGCACACTGGAACAGAGAGGGTGTGGATTCTCCCTCTTTGGAGATGTAAAATATCTGTCTGGACACAACCCTGGGTAACAGCCTCTGGGATGACTCCTTGAGCCGGGAGGCTGGACCAGCTGACCCACTCTGATCCCTTCCAAGGTGACCCATTCTGTGATTCTGAGGCCCTTTCCTTTACAAATGTCTGACATCTCTTTGGATCACCTACAGCTGAATCAGTAAATTCCAAACCTCAAAAGCTCCTGTGCCAAACTGAGGTTTGCTGAGCTCGCAGGTCACAAACCGGCAAAATCTGACAACAGTTTTCTCTCAGGCTCTTTGAAGTATCTTCCTCATTACCCTGTCATCTGAGCACAGCAAATTATCAAAAGCAATACACTATGGAGATTAACACCGTATTAATTGGCTGATGGGGTAAGTTCCTTTATTTCACCTAATCAAAGATCTACTTGCTACTAGACGAATGAGAAATAATGCACTTTGTATAATCACATTTACATCCTCACTTTTTAAAGAACAGTTTAAGAATGTAAATGAAAGAGAGACTAAAAGAAATCCCTTTCTTCCTGACAGTAACACAGTAGCTGTCACTTTGGCAGAAGTAGAATAAGGCTGACAGGATGGCAGCTGGAAGGTGATTCATGGAGAGGTGGGGAACCACATAGTGCAAGGAAGGTCTAGGTTGTCTTATTGGAATTTGCACGTCACATAAAAATTATTCTACTTATCAAAGGTGCATTAAATTCTGTATTTCATGACCCTAGTTGAGTTGCTTAGAACAGCAGAACTGATATTATACAGATACTCACATATTCCAATAGCAAATCAACATATTTCTCACTTAAACTGACTTTAAAAAAAACCTGATTTTTTTACAAATTCATTTAGGTTGAGTGTCAGATATTTCACCCTCTAATTTTAGAAGTGAAAAAATCAGTACATTTCCATAGCAATATGATACATGCTAAATTTCAAACGAGTTGGGTAACTCAGGTAAACATTAGTTCTCATTGGACCCAGCTATTTCACTTTACAGTACACTAAAAGGCTTTTCCTTTGCTGAGCCAACATTTTTATTGAATGGTTGTTCCACTAATATAGAAGCAGTGTAGATCAAGTTTTCTTTGACTTTGCCTCCTCAGTATGAGTAGGTGATAAATGGCTTCTGCTTGACAGCATTCATAATGTGCCTGCTGCAGCAAGTGTCACCGAGCTATTTCCTATTTTCTTAGCAGTTTCAAATTCCAAAATATTTGCTGCAGAATGCTCTCAAAGCTGATTTATGACACACACGATGCATAATTTCACACAAAAAGAAATTTCAGAAGAGAAGAAGGTGTGTTTGCAACTCTCTGTGGATATTGCTCAGGTGATCAAAGGACTGTACTTGCTAGAGGTATAATATTTTCTCAATCACTTTAAAATGCATTTTTCAGTATTTTCAGAGTCTTACACCATGGCCAAACATTTGACTGATATTGGTGTCTAAATGTGTCTAGACATAAGCTATAAGTATCTGGATAGACCTAACCATAACATGTACTGATCTTCAATTCACATAAAACTGTCAGTTTTATGGAAAAAACCCCATCCCCTTGTTCATACCAAAGAACAGAGACGAAAATAGGAGAGGTCTTACAGAGAGCCTAGATAATATACATATGATCACTGCACAGAAAAGCAAAATGTTTTCTCTTTCCCTCTTCATGGAATTAGACCGAATGGCACATTGATGCAGCACTTCCTGAGTGAGGGAGTGCTTCACCAGGATCTAGACTGAAATGGGATCTTATTTTAGACTCTTAACTGGGGTTGTGGATACCTTACAATTCAGGGGTGTCCTGCCACCTGCAAACAGATGCAGCAGAGGTAGCTAAAATACACTTTCGAGCACTGAAGTAAGATTTCTGCCTGCAGTCAGAGGCAATCCCACACTGGACAGATTGGGAAATCACTCGGGCAGGATATTGTACAATTTGCTAACACAAAAAGGATGGGATTTATCTCACCCATTTTTCAGCATCTTTGTAGGACAACTCCATCTGGACTGAGGAAGAGGCTCCCTTTAAAGGCAATGGAGAAAAGCAGACTACTTTCAGACATGATTCTTTTGGTCCACTTAAGATATTTATTTTAGTGTCAAAGATCACAAGCCTTCTGTGATCTCACCGTGTTCTTTCATCTCCAATTTTACCTTCTACTCCGTGTCATTAAACATGTCAGACTTGAAACTTTTTCTATTCTTTCTCTTTTGCCACAGAAAATGGGATATGTTGCTCCCAAAAATACTAGAAGCAGGTAAAACTATCAGTATTGTTTTCTTCTCTCACTTTTCGTAAATGGAGAGTGAAGCAGGATTTTGAAAGAGAGGTATAAATGCATTCAATGTCATTTAAACTCTTAATATGTAAAAACAACTCACTTGAAATCTTAATAATCTTTTAAAAATCTGAGAATCTTTCTGTTTCTTGAAAGAGAAAAATGTGAAAATCAGCTTCAGAATTATGTTTGCTTTAGGCTGGAGGTAGCTTTGGTTAGGTATTGATATAAATCAGTATGATATTGAGTGGGGTTTCTGATTCTAAGCATTGCTGTATTGTACAGATTTGATTTTCAGAAAGAATACATAAGGTTTTGTTTTAAATTGACACTTCCAGCATCTAATTAAGCAACCAGAAGAGGATATGACACACAAGAACCTTTCAGAAACATGCCACATGTATCACCTGATGAGGACATCCATAACTTCATTTCAAATAAGTATTTTGTCCCAAAGAGAAATAAAAGTGAGTATATGTATTTTCATCTATATATGTGTGCATAGAGATGTATACATAAACAGATGCCATAAATTTCAGCCTTGTAATTTTTTATTAAAATCAGCAATAAAATCCATTTACTTCATGGAGAGAAAATGAGAGTATCAACATTTTTGAAGTATGACTGAAAGCATAAACTTCTGATGCTGCTCTACATTGATGAATAAATAATCTAATAGCTGTATGTACATCAAATGCAAAAGAGCTTTAAAACAAATGTAATTGAAGTTTCAAAAAAATAGAGAAAACTAAACCCACTATATATATTTGCATATGTATATATCAAAAATAAAAATAATAAAACAAAGCATCTTGCATGAAAACTAATGTAATATTACATGGACAATCAAAACCTTTATTCTGAAATCACTTTTTACTGCTCGTGTTCAGATTTCAGCATTTGTCAAATGATGTGTCAGAGATACTCGTACTTCAGGTTGAATAAGGTACAGATTATGTCCCTTTTGCTGTTTTCAGGGTGCCTTTGATGCAAGATTGTTGCATATTTCCATAAAAGTAATGTATTCCCATGCAAGGTGATCTGCTCATAAGTATAAACTCCCTTGCAAACTATTCAGTGAAATCATTAAATATGTACCTTTGCAAAAAGTCTGAATCAATGTGCCTAAATCCTAATCCTTAAACTTTGGGAATTGCTCACCACTACAGACAGAACATTGGGCCTGAAGGATTTTTGATAGAATCCAGAATTTTTCATCTGCTCTTAGGCACAGCTACCTCATTAGCATTCACCATGCACTCCGAGGAGCAGAGATGGACCATCTAAAGGAATAAGCCTTCCCCAAGCCAAAATTACAAAAAAAGCTGAATTTTGGCTACATTTATTCAGCTTCCTATCACCTTCTCATCTATGAGAAAATTAAAGTTGGATTGTTAATGAAAAATTATGAAAAAACAAAAGGAAGCTGAAGCAAAAGCTATTCAAAGCTGAGTGATAATACACCTCCACCAAAATTTCAAGCACTGTGGTGCCAAAAGGGCAGGGACAGTAGGAGACCGTGATCACTTGGATCTGAGAATCCATGTATTTTCCACAGGTCAAATCTAATATCAATATCTCCAGCACTCTACCAGCATGTTTCATTATAAACTGATATCTGAAAATCACTTACAAAATGTGCCAAATTCAAACATATTGTAACACCTTGTAACATTTGCTGATAGTCAGCAACTGGTACTCATTCAAGTGCATTGAGCAATTTATTTTTAAATCATTTCCATATACTCTTTCAGCAGAATCTGAAAAAAACCTCTTTGGATAATCTGAGGGGACTTGATTAAATCTCATAGAGGCATAATTTCAATGTTGTTTTTGTGGTAGTGTTTGTAATAGACTGCTGTTAAATATGATGATTGAAGGAAACCTCATGTATAAAATAACTTTGAAATTTACATTTTTGCAAAAATTCTTGAAAAATTAAGGTTTTCTGGAAGACTAACCTATTGTCTCTGTGCTTCATCAAAAGTTACCACCAGAAGAATTGAGACATTCTTTTTGGAATACAAGTTCTGTTTTGTAGATGACAAAACCAAACCAAAACAAATATAAAAACTGGGATCTCCTGTGAAAATCTTTATTATTCTGAAAATATATTTTTAACTTGTCTTTCTATTGTTGCCATAATAATGACACAGTTTGTGTGAACACTAATAAAAACAGAAGCCTTTTCTTCCCCCCAGAATAGTTTATACTATTTAAGGGGTTTGCAAAAGGATTATAAGACAGTCAAGAGAAAGTTGTGCTGCTTAGGAGAATTAATGCAAAATATTATTTATAATATATAATTAGATAATTTGTTTGTTTGTTTATTGTTATTGTTTTCTATGACTTGCACGTTCATTGAAATACTCCCAAAACTCTTAACCCAGATGTTATAAGAATCTCCACATAAAGTTATTGGGTGCACTGACATACCTTCTTTTTTTGTTGGTTTTCTTTAATCTCACTTGTACAGTAAGCTCTGCTGCCTTTTCATGTGTTTAATCACCTCTAATCCATTGTGACATCTAATAGAAAAGCCTAATGAAGATTTGCAACTTGATAGATGTGGTCGTATCCATGGTGTGGAAAAAGGGTAAACCCAGTACTGGACCCGAGTGGTGGAAGGAAAAAAAATTTTGACATGGAAAACAATCAAAGAAGGAAAAGCTTATCTGTGAATATTATATATTATCAGCAAGTATCATGAGAAGATATATTGGCCATTTTCTGTGCAATACAATCCTTCTCTACATAACAAGTGCATTTTATGCTGCCCTGTGAGCCTCGCCTTCTGAAACGTCAGCAGCAAAGTTCCTCTTTAAGGGTTTGAAGTAGGGTATTAGAAACATCCCACAAGTCATAAGTTGTACTGCTTCCTGCATTCTGTTCCACAAAAATCTGCTGCATTCCTTTCCCCTTTGGATTATTACTTCAAAGAACTTGAACCACGTTTCCTTGTCTTGTGTATATGAGATTTCCGAGGGAAATGGTGAAACTCCATTACACAAGTATGGAACACTAACAGAACATCTGTAGGGGTGCAGCATCTGAAGTTGAAGACCTCAAAGGTCTATTTGTTTTCCTCCTTTTGTGAGAGTCAAAACATCCACAATCCTACTCATCACTCATGCAGAAGTTTAGGAATAAAGATAAGTATACAACCTCACTCACAGTTCACCCAGAAAAAATGTTTTCCTGCATCATTCTTGGAGGAAGAATGATTGCACTTTTGAACCACATCAGGATAAAAAGATTAAATCTAATTAATATTTTCCTTTAGTCCTAAATCTCCTTTCTTGTGGAGATTTCATCATAAGCTCTTCTTACTTCCTAGAACAGATTTATTGTACTTTAGTAACATTTTCTTTTCAACTTTGTATGTTTGCACTGTAAACAAAAAGCACAGAGGAATTCTTTCCCTGTGTTTCAAACACTGGGATGCCATTTGAGAGGTCTCAATATACCCACAGATTCCCATTTTCCTACCACAGATTTTGCTGTAATATACACAGAAGTAACATTAGCTGTAAGTGTCCCAAGCTCAAATGGCAGTTTTGTGACACCTCCATTTACAAAAAACCCAAAACAAAACATGACAAAAACCCAAAAATTCATACACAGACCTTTATGTATCATTAACAGCATGAATGAATCCTTCCTAAGAATTCTGAGTGTGGATAGTTTTTCATACTTTTGGAGCACGTTCTCTTATAAAACAGCAGTATTTTTAAAGATTTGCCTAATGTATGGGATTTCTTTAGAGGGTCTGTTCCCCAGTGTCCAGATCTCCTTCTAGTCTGAATTAGTGCTCTAGCCTCAATTTTTTTATTGTCCATCTTTCTGAAATTTTGAAACATTCCCAATAACTCTATTTGATTATCTGTGTTTAAATAGGATCCATTAAACTCAGATTGCTCAGCCTGGGGATCTTTCTAACTACACTTAAAATTCTGTGTGGGAATTACTAGGACTTTTCTTTTTTCTATTTCTTCCTTAAGTAAAATATATTTCCTTTAGGCAAAAATAAAAACTGTTTTACACCAAATATGTAAATAAATCCCCCATATTTAAATGTGAAAACATCATCATTAGTTTAAAATTTGGATTTAAATGCTAGGAGCTCTTACTTTGAGCAGCAAAGGCTCGCAATGTGATCCATGTGTATAAATATCTGATGGGGGAAGTAAAGAAGAGGCAGTCAGGCTCTTGCCTGTGGTGCCCAGTGACAGGAAAACAGGCAATGGGCACAATCTGCAACCCAAGGAACCTGACTTAAGCGTTTGAAAACAATTTTCTGCTGGAACAGAGAGGTTCTGGGGTGTCCATATCTAGAGATATTCAAAATCCAAGTTTTTTTCATGACCCTGAAAAATATGCTCTGGCTGACCCCTGAGCAGAGGCTTGGACCAGATTATCTTCAGAGGTACCTTCCAAACTCTTTTATTCTGTGGTTTTGTAATTATTGTAAAATAAGAGAGGAAGGGAGAGAGGGTGAAAAAAAGTTTACCTCTTTCATTTTACCAAAGAAAACAGGAGCAGTCACAGCTGGGGTGGGTGACATCTAAGTCTCTGATGAGCTAATATATGTGCTTGACAACACTGCATCTTAGTTTCAAAATTGTTTACCCTGCAATAATTTCCACATGATATTTTAATTTACTTTTGAACTGAGGTTCCACAGCAGGTGCATGTATTCAATTCAGATGTCATGAAAATAAATTCCACTTTTTCTTAAAAATCAAAGGATGTTCTCTGATGCTGTTATTCCAGAGCTCACCAGACTGAATCCTTTCTCCTGAGATGACCTGGTCAGGCTGAGAGATAAGAAGGAAGGAAGATCAGTGCGAATATACAGTCTGAATATTTCTGTTCTGTGCATCATTTTCAGGTGTTGATTTACTAAAATTTCCCTGTAAAACATGAGAGTTTTATGAGGAGGTTTTATTAGAAGCTACAAATTTCCAAAATTCCTCTCTGTATTCAATATTATTCTGTATTCTAATCCCAATAGGAAAAAATTCAAGCTGAGTAGGGAAAAGCAGATGCAGCATCACCTTTGGTGGTTTTACACTTTAAAAATTCCTTAGGCATACTGCATTTTTCATGAAGAAAATACTTTTATTAATAACAGTAATCTTCTATTACTATTTGAAGAGACCCAATTTAAAGCACTTGTTATTTTTGACAGCAAGACTTTTGAGCAGCAGCTCTACCCACTGAAAATGACTAGCCACGCCATGTGTGAGAAAGAATTGTCATTAGACGTGTCCTTTGGAGGGAATTTAAAAAAAAAAAAAGGCTGCCTTTCATGCTCAATAACTAAGTTAAATATAGCAATTAACTTGTTATCTGGCAGATCTGCAATCATCATCATCTTTTCCAAATAGGTAAACTCACCATTGTGCATTTTAAGCTTCAAGATTAATGTATTCCAAGAACACACTGAAGAATAAAGGTACTTTGTGGCTGTCTGATTTTAGGCACCCTCCCATCATCCTAAAGTGTAATCCCCTGGAGTGATTATGTGTGAATAATTTAGAAAAGTGCACAATGCCTGAGGATTATAGGCATAATGTAATCCAATATTTGTTCAGTGGCATGTCCATAGCACATAGACCGTTATCATCTTGCTGAGGGCATGGCAGACAGTTCATGTATATATGGACCAATTTTTCACCCCAAAACCTTATCTTTTCTTCACAAAAACAAGGACTGGCCCATAGTGTCTATCAAATTTCTTCCTAGCATGCATTTAAAAAAAAAAAAAAAAAACAACAAAACATAACCTAGTTTAAAAATTATGAACTGTAAAAGAGAAACTGAAAAAAGCCCTACTAATAGGAAACCACACAATGCCTGAATTTCAGTGTCTGTAGCACTTAGAAACTCAAATGTCATTGACTTCTAGAAAGAGGGTTCAAGTGCTCAAGTCTCTTCTGAAAATGATGTGTGACCCCCTGTGTGACATAGGTGACACATTAAGTATTTATTATTGCCCCTTCTGAATCGAATTTTGCACAATGATGTTGTATTATCACTGTGCCACTAAAAATAGCTCAATTCTTATCCTTTCTCCCCTAGGTCGCTCTTTTGCGGGACAGGATCTTTTTCCATGTAAAATACATTTCCATCAGAAACATGGAACTGAGAATTTAATCTCTACAGATGGCAGAAACATTAAATTAAATCTGAGTTTTTTATGGATCTGTGGGAAATTAACATTAAACAGGGACAGCAGAGTCAAAAAGAAAATTTATGATTATAAAGTTAAAATCCAGAATGTTTGTGAGGATTGATATTTTTCCAGCTCTATTTCATGTCTACACCAAATTTTCTTCGTGTGAAATATTTTAGATATTGTTAAAATAAGTCTTTTGCCAAGACTTCCTCTAAAAATAAAGCCCTATGTCAAAAACCTTACAGATGTTTAGTTGTTTTGTTTTTCTTTTCCTGTTGTTTCACTGTGCTCACTCCTCATGACATTCTCATCATCTAGTTGAGCTGGAATGATCAGTTTTTCTTATAAATCTAAAAAAAAGGAATTTAAATAAAATTCTGCAGTCAAGGTTAATGCTGACGAAAGAGGAACTAAAATAAATCTCTTAAAATAGATCCTTATAGTCCTGGTTTATCAGACATGTGAAAATTACCTACATAATGATAAAAGTGTCATTTTGTTATGGTCAGGGAGTCTGATTTCATCACATGGAAGAAGTTCTAATGAAAGCAAAGGAAATATATAAGTGTAAGCCAGATGCTACATCCATGGCCTTCATGTGCTAAAGTAAATTTAGATCTGAATCTTAACTTGTTTCTAGGTAGCACTGGCAATTTTAGTCTAGGCTGGCTACTATTGTTAATATTTCACTATTCATTTGTATTGGAGGATTCTGGGGTTTAGGATCATGTATCTTCCACCTTCCATATTCCAAGGTACAGCAATATTCATAGAAATTTAATATTGACAAGATTTTACCAGGCTTGTTGGTGTTTTCTTTGCATAATTATCTTGGAATTTTATTTATTTCTGAAGCTCCATTGTGACAACCTGCTTAAATTTATGTTTTCAGTATTGCAGCATACCTTCTGCATTCGTCTTAATAAAACTTTGGAAATGTTAATAGAGGCTAATACATTTATAGATGTTCCCAAGTTGCCATTTAAGTGCTAACAATGGGATGTTGACTGTGCTGGTTTGTTCCTACTTATAGAGTACATATTCATCACAGTAAAATACTTACACTATATCAAAACCATTACTTGACTTAAAATACTTCATGTTAGCATGACTGTAGTGACTTGCATTGCAGCCTGCAGTGAGGTGTATTGTGTACTGTTCTACTTGCCTGCTCTGAATTAGGAAAAGTTTATTTCTTATGATATCACAGATATAATTTATCCAGCCACTCTAACTATTATGGCATATTCTGTAATTTTCACCCAGTGAAAAAATCGCACACACAGAAAAAAGAAAGTAAATCCATTTTGTTTCGGGAAATATGCCATCATATTTCAGTACTTACTTCAAAATAAGTAACTTTTAGCTTCATAATTTTGTATTTTATTTATTTATATTTTGTATATTAATATTTTACATTTATTCAATTTCTATGAAAGATGAGTGACTAAAAGAAATTAATAGAGACATTATTTTTGAAAAATAAAAAATTTACTATTATGAGATATATCTCTAAGTTTTGCAATTGCACATCATGTATTTTCAAACATATTATTTGTAATATTTAAAATCTACCTGTATTATTTATATATTTTTTTCTTCTTTGCTTTATTTGTCTAAGCAAACAGATGATAATATATTCCCTTTTCTCCTGCACATCAATTTAGTTTTCCCATCTCTTCCTTGGATGGCCTTAAGCCATACTCTATTGAAAAAATAATTTTTGAACTGTCATCAGCTAATTTCCCTTCTCTTCTGTTAAGAGATTTTAATCAATACATGCAATTCCTTGTGTAACAATGGCACTTGCAGTTATAAAGGGAATCTCATGCTGGATTATCTATTTTTTCGCTTTAGAATCTGACCAGGGAGGAATAATTCCAGCCGAACAATGTCGGCTGCTGAATGCTTTATTAACTTTGTGCACTATCCCTCTGCTCAGAGAGCCACCAGGTTCAATCCACCAGGCAGCTGAGCCTTGTGCAGCACAAAGAGAGAGAGAAGGACCCTGTTCCCCTGCCTTGGCTCAACCTCCAGAGCCCCACATCAGCTCCCAAAAGCTGCCAGCAGCCCAAAGGGGCAGAGCCCCAGGGTGAGGGGCTTTCAGCCACATATCCTCTCTAGCAATGAGAATGAAGGAAGGTTCTAAGTGCTGGCCCTGCACCACGTGGGCAGCTGCAGGTCAAACTGGCAATTTTCCCCACCTTTGACATGCCAGGATACCTGTTTTTCCCAAAAGCAAAGCACACTTAGAAGAGGACAGAGCTCCAGAGGCTTGCCCCAGCCCATTGTTTCTCAGTGGTGCTGAATCCAAAGCTGAGATCCCAGTCTGACCTTCTGACTATGGAGATCTGGGAATTGCAGGTTAATGCCAGTGTGCAGCCTTGGTTGGATATGTAGGGGCTCTTTTAACATCCTGCTGTCTTCAAAAGGAAGCTGTGACCCTGAAAACCAGATCCACTGAAATGTCACTACTTTAGGAAGAAAGTAGATGTAGGATAAAAAAAAAAATACCTTGGAATAATACTTCCAAGCCTGCGGATAAGGTTGATCCTGGAGCAGCTGTAAATGGACTGGATAAGATTTTTGAAGACAGGAGCTGTGTATCCCAGCCCATTTGGATACAGTGCCTAAGAGTGTTCCACAATAATCACTCCTTTTTCAAAGATATGACTAATAGCAGTTTTGAGCAGGGATTTTTGAAAATATAGGTTGGTCCTTCCCCTGAGGAATGTTTGCCTAAGAAAGCTTTTTTAAATACCATGTGGCAACACTTCAATCATTGTCTTATGCAAAGTACCTTGAGTTCAGAAAGCTAATTCCCCCGTTGTTTGGGTTACTTTTTAAAGCCCCTGTTTCTGTTCTAAATACAGAAGCTTGGATTCAAGCCAATTTACACCTTCTGGGCCTTGAATTACAAAACATCAAACTCTAGCTTCCCTCAGAGGTCTGCTTATAACTCTGGTTTTCAAACAATGTGAAAGAGCACAGTATACTTCAGAAAGATGAAATTTTTTTAAAAAGGGGAAAAAAAGACACAAAAACCCCAACAAAATAGAACACAGGAAAAAAACCACAACAAACAACACAATCCTTTGACTGATATCAGGAAGAAACAACTTTTTAATATTTGTCCATACAACATAACATTTAGAGAACACCAGTATATTTCAAATTTTATTTTTCTCTTGCTTCTTTTCTAAGCTGCTTTATCTGGGTGTTACAGCAGCAGACAGAGAGCTCTTACAAGTGTCATCCCATCACTCAGAGAGAAGCAAAACCCCGGAAAAAATTTCTGCAAGTTTTGTTGTCTCAGATGTAGGAAACACAAATCCATTAGCTATAATGTGATTTGAGTAGTACACAGTAGGATAATACTTCATGTGCTTGTGGTAAGATTTGTGAATGACTGAAATACGTTTCTGTGTCTGCTTGTGTGTACATATGAACACTCTATCTCACAAATATAAGAAGTGGAAGGGGAAAGCTATACATATACAAGAGCAACTCCTTTTTTTTTTTCCCCAGGAAGCTTTCAGCAATTTCTCAAATCTGGTTAGATAAAGTAATTAATTAATGATGTTTTTAAACTTCAAAGTAAAATTGATAATTAAATTGGTTTCAAGAGAAGCGCAGTAATTATCATTACAACCACAAGGAGTGCTAAAATGAGTACTTACTATTCTGTGCACCTACACAACTTCTTTCTTTGTACAACACATTTTATTAAATCCTTGATTCAACCTTCTGATCTTTAGCATTATAAATCTTGCAACAAGCTACAGAAGAAACTCAGGCAGAATTTAATTAGCCAAGATGTTTAAGCACAAAGTACAGTAACATAGCTCAGAATGTGTAGCAGATTCAAACTGAAAGGGTAGACCTCAGCAAAGACTGATTTTCTGCTTTCATTGCTTTTGGCAGAAAGCTAGCTGGGGTCTTGGTTATTTTATTCAATGGTAACATAATATAATTCCATTTAAAAAAACAAAAAGGCATCTGAAATCAACAAAAAATGAAGTTATAACAAAAGAGAATTAAGGATACATCCGTGTGAAGAAGACCCAGGACCAATTTATACCTTGAGTATAGAGGAAATGAGCTGTAAACACTCACACCCACACAAAGTACTCCCAGGTCTAATGAATGAACTTGGTGATTTCTCAGTGTCCAGCCCCTTCAGAAACATTCTCTGTTCTCATTCTCCCAGAATGGGTCTCATTTCTCACAGTCCCACAAACTCAATCCTGCACAGGGACAGGGTTCTGTCCCATCTGGGAATTGTCAGCACTGGAGCCCCATGATGTCACCGGCAGCACAGACACCCTGCCCTCCCCAGGGACCCCAGTCATCCTGGGCACAGCACTGGCTTGGTGAGGAGGAAGAGTTTGGGCCACCTAACAGACCAACAGGCATAAAACAGACTATGATACCTATCCCCCCTTGCCCCAATTGCTTTTGTTGAAAGCTGTTTTAAATCGCATAATACAGGTCTTATTTTTGGAGAAGATGAGGGAAGTAGGAACTGGTGAGCATCATATTTACCACCCTTCCCCTACCAATAAGAAACAAGATTTTATGCTATGCTGTTTTATCAAATGACATCTTTTTTCCTTTCCTTTTCTTTTTTCTTTTTCTTTTTCTTTTTTTTCTCTTTCTTTTCCTTTTTTTAGAGGGGGGGATAGGAAAAAAAAAAAAAGAAAGAAAAACATGGAGATCATGACAATAGAAACAGAGGCAGATATAAAACCAGAATCTTTGACACACACATACTAGACCCCATGGAGCTCTGTAATAGCAATTTTCTCATTTCTGATTGTTCCCCTTTCCCTTGGTATTCAATCTGAAAGTCCAATTTGCCAGAATAATGTATCTGGTGTGAGAGACAATTTCTACGACTGAAGTAACTGTTCCTTAGCAACCAGAAATGCTCTAGGAACAGGTTTCATTTTCCCCCGTACCCACTGAGATGCGGAATAATTGTTGAGATAATTATATCACATTTGTGAGGATTTACATAGCTTTTATATAATTATTTATAACACTAGTCAATAAAATGAAAGGGTTAATTGACCACGGCCAGGACCCACACTTAATTTACAGATAGCCACTGGAAATCTGAAAGAATTACAGTTGGCCAGGGTTGCAGGTTTCAATTCCGGTAAACACATTGCTATTTTTCATTCGGATCACTGTAATAGTGAGAGATATCCCTGACTTCTGCCTCTCCCCTGCTCCCCTGAGGTCACAGTGCTGTTGTAGCAGGTGCTCCAGAAGGACATCACTCCACCTGAAAACCTGGCTATCCAGGTTCAGAAATCATACAAAGCACAAGAAAAGGAGAGTGTGATCCTTCTCAGCTTACAGAGGGGGAAAACCAAGCAAACAGAGCTGAAGTACCAGGAATCAGGAGTTCTTGGACACAGGTTTAACAGGCAGTTCCAGTTCTCACTGCTGAAGGCATCCCTTGCTATATCCTCCATCACTGGCTATAGCCAGGGTCATGCAGATGAGGCTGTGTCTCCAAGACACTGTAAGGTTCTTTTAGCCAGGCTGGAATCCCTTCCTTTGCTCCTGTGGAAAGCATGTTCCCTCCCCATCCCTTGCAACCCTGTGGCTGCCTTGTAAACTGGCTTGGAGGTCTGATCTGGCAGGAAATTACAGCAAAAGAGAGCAAATACACTGTCAGACTGGCAGATCTAATGCACTGCATACCTAATTCTGACACAGCGGTGACCCTGGAATGCCTCATGGGAAGGGAGGGGAAAACAGGCAGGCCCACCCCTTTACATAACATCCCAATTTCATCATTTAGGCAGGTTACGAAGTTGTAGCTTTACAAAGGAGGCCTTGCATCCTGAGCTCTGCAACAGCAAATAAGGAAAATCTCCTGAGCAAAATCACAAAATTTCCAAGGCACATCAACAGCCATTAGCAGCAGCCACAGAGAAGCTGCTATTTACAGATGAGGAAAAAATACTTTTCCCACTATTGAAACACTGAAGAGATGTATTGCATTACTAACCCACAGTAGTGGAGAGTTGTTAAAATCCAGGAGATGTATCTACACAAAGCTGTTATGTTGCCAAAGCTCGTAGAGTAGGATGTCCTCAGTCTGACAGGAATTGCTCCTGATGCCAATGTTTGCCTTCTTTTTTTTAGCCTGTGCAAATCTCCAGGCTTAAACCAACATAAAGAATGCTCAGCCTCATTCTGCAGGATATTTACTTTTTCAGGTGGATGTGACAGCTTGTCATTGCACTGTCTGTGGAAGAGCAGAACCTCTGAGGGTGTCATTCCATCAGTATTATTTACTTAAAATGAGTTGACTTTCACATGTTGACCATTTCTGCCACCTTCTGCCTTCCAAACACTTCTGTTATGATTGGATCCTGGAACACTGCCTTACTGCACTGCAGCTTCCCCCTAGTCAGTGCCAAAATGGCCCTAGGCTCTGGTCTCCCAGGTAGCTGTAATATCCTTTTGTAAACCTTCCATGAATGATTATGGTAAATCTTGCTTGCAGCGATTTCTGTTCCCTCTAGCATTTTTTCCACCCACCTGTCTGTGCTTTTTTTTTTTTCTTTTTTCTTTCTGATTTCAATTCCCTATTTTACCCTATACCCTACAGCCTTACAGGCTGTCATAATACACTCCTTTTTCCCCTGCTGTCTCTTTCTCTGTGTCAGTAAAACAGAGCGATTTTCAAACCTCTCAAGATAATTTTTGTACTAAAAATACCAACACTAAGTATCTACAAAAATCAAAACTGCATAAGTAAAATCATTTTAAACACCTTAGGTGTTGCTATTCATCTGAATTGCACTTACAAAATGTAACTATTGTTCTTCCTTTCTTTTAACTTCTACAACAAAGACAGAGTCTCAAATGCTGAAATAAAATTGATGCCCAAGTTAATACCAACCTTTAAAGACATCGTACGTTGAGGCTTTAAGTACTTTATAAGGTTAATAGTGTTAACTTATAATTGCTTGTTTCAAATTGACAAAATCTAAATTATTTCACTTAGCACAAATAGATACGAACCTAATACAATTTTTCCAGCTGAAGACCATCATGCAACTTCAGTTTTAAAAGGAAACATCCAAGACTTTGGGGGAAGATCAGGGACAGACAGTGGATTTCTGTGTCTTGAGTAGCCACTAACGAAGTGTAGGGTATTTGTGAGCTCAGTCAGGCCTGTAGTAACAGCAGACAAAGCTCCGTGACACCACCAGGGGTACTGATCTCACTCTTAAGAGAACTGCTGCTAAAATTGGCCCCAAATCCTGAAATATCTTGAACTTTTAATGTTCAGGTTCAGCAAAGAAATAAAGGACACTGGCTGCTTATTCAGTCATTGGCTGAATATTTTCTTTCTCTCTGTATACTCAAAACATTTTACACAAGTCCTGCATGTGCTGGAATTATTTTAATTACATGTGAAAACCATAATTCCTAGAATAAAATCCAACAACTCTTTAACACCATGCGTAGTGTTGCTTGAAAATATTTTTCATTGCAAAAGTGAAAGTTATCATCCAGTCTAAAAAATTATATGGATTTTTTCTGTGGGTAGTGACTGGATTTTAGCTGGGAGCCCCAGATTAAACTTTGTCTTCTGAAACCACACACAAGAATGATTCTCAAACTAAATCTGAGTATTTAAGCAGTAAATAAATAAGGAAATTCGCTATTAGCTACATGCCTTAGAAATCCAAAGTAATATTGACAGTGGATTTTTGCCTTTTGAAATTAGGACTTAATCTGATTTACCCTCCATTTCAAAACCTAGCTCTATAATACATGCATGAATCTGTAACTTAAGTAGCTGGAATTGTTGCTTCCTGGGCTTCTATCTGAGCCCTATTTTAGTCAAATTGACTGCTGACTTCTCTTAATTTCCTCTGGTGACATGTACTGCATGCTGTTATTATAAGCAAGGGAACCATCATTGAAAACCTCATCTAAGCAAAACTCCACTTTAAAATAACCATACTTTTGCTTTTTAAAATAATTTTTTCCCTATGGAACCAGTTCTGCCAACTTGCCAATTCTTCCAAAAATTGAATTGCTGAAGATTTTCCGTGGTCTTTTAAAAAGTGGGTGATATGGTAAGCAGTTAACTAAGTTCACTTCACTGGAAATTTCACCTATGTATAGACTCCAGAACTGGGTTTTGCTTTCCTCCATCAGGCAAATATCCATTTGTCTTTCAAGAAAAAGCAATTTCAATACTGGACTATCAGTATAAACCTGTATATTTCTCAGGCTTTCTATGGAAGTAAGAAGGGAATTATTTTAACTGCTGTTCCATCAGGGAATAAGGTTTGTAAAACCTATTCTTGAACTTCTTGCCCCTGTGCAATCTGTGGATACATTTACTATCTTACCCACTGCATTAGGAACAGACTGCTGAAATATCATTGGGTAAAACTTCTTCCATCAAGTTTTTACTCCAGAGGTTTGAATGTATGAATGGAAAGTAGCCTTCATCTCCTGAATATTATTAGGAAGGTGGTTTGTTTGGGTTGGTTTTTCTCCCTGTCCTTAGAAAGAATAGATTTTGTACGATTTCTCCCTAGCTGCACTTTGCTTTTTCCTTTTCTTTTTTTTTTTGTTTTTAGTTTTTTAATCACAATCCATTCTTGTTCTTTAAGGGTCTTTGGGGTTTTTTTGGTTGGCCTTTGGGGGTTTTTTCTCTCCCACAGGAAGAAGCCATTCTCCTGCCTTCTGAAAGTCTCTTTGTGCCTCTGCATCCCTATATCAACAAAATTGCACTGTGAAAAGACTTATTTGCTTGTTTCAGCGTTTATTACCAGACCACAGAAAAGTTTTATCACACAAATATAAATATTATTAAAATATGAGACACTGGTAGGTTCAGTGTAGAATGAAACATACCATTCAGCACTGCTAGCTCACAGGCATTAACCAGCCAAAAAAAAAACTACTGACTTTGGTAGAAGTGAGACATAAAATGCTAACTTTCTTCTTCTTTCTAATTTTTGGTCCAGTCTTATGAACATGCAAGTTTAACCTCCCTGGGAAAAGAACAGAACAGAACAAAAAATAACCCACAAGCTTAAAAATACAAAGTTAAGCGCCTGCAAAATGAGTGCATAAAAATTCTCATGGTTCAGTTGGAAGTGATAGGTGATAACTACAACAATTTAAACACAAGTGCTTGGTTGCTTTCCATTCTGCTGTAAGCTTCATGGTTTCTTTCAGCTTGTGCTTCCTTGTGTTTCACTGGAATTATAGATAGAGCTGGAAGCACACAGAAAGTAAATAGGGAAAGATATCCCAACAGTTTCACACTTCCTGATCAGCAACACCAGCTACAGCAGGTAGTCCTACCAAAGGGCTAGTGGAACTTACCTTGGTGAGATGATTTTTGGTGTTATTGCGATATTAAAATGCAATATTTCAAGAAATCAGCATGAAATGGAAAGCACAATATTCCTAAAGCTGTAGTAAAATTTTCTTTTCATACTGTTTATTTTTCTAGTCTAATAAAAAGATTCTTGATCTTTAAGGTAGTTTTTTTACCTCACGACTTTATGTAAACTCCCATTTCCTTCTGTAAGTGGTTCATGGTGGTCATACATGCTCAAAAGGCTCCTTACAGAGACCCAAGTTTGTAAAGCTTAAACTGAGATAATCCTCTATGGAGTTTAACTCCTTATGCATCTCCAAGGAAAAAATAAAGCTGCAAATTATCCACAGGTATAAAAAAATGAGCAGAGGAATGTTACAGAAAGCTGTCATAAGATTACTCCTAGTATTAAGAAAAGACATCTTTCTGAAAGGACATAATTCTGAACTGGTGTCTCATCTTCCAGAACAGTAGGAACTGAAATATGAGGTCATGAAAGGGTTAGACGTGGTTACTCCAAAGAAGCTGAAAATTTCTGGTCTCTAGAAGCCAAACACCATTTGTGAGTATCAGTAATATGAAAAATAACATGAATCTATGTTTCAATTTTTTTCCTGATAAAATATACTGTTTTTTTCTACCTGCTGGAAATGCCCTGAAGGAACTGTGCCCAGTGAAAAGCCCACACAAAAGCAGGTTGGTTCCAAAGGATTACAGCCCATGGGAATTCCAGTCCACACCAGAGCAGGGGAAAACTTTGGGGAAGAAGGAGCAGTAGAGACGTGAGGTTATGGACTGATCCATTATCCATCCCCCTGTGCCACTCATGGTGGAGGAGGAGAAAGAGGAACTGGGGATGAAGGAGTGAAGCTGACCCTGGAAAAAAGAGAAGTGAGAGAAGGTGTAGGTTTAATCTCCCTTTGTTCCACACTATCTTATTCTCCTTTTGCTGACAATAAATTAAAGTAATTTTTCCCAAGTAAAGTCTATTTGGCCCATGACACCAATTGGTAGGTGACCTCCTTGTCTTTACCTTGACCTGAGATTTTTCTTCTTATTTTCTTCCCCTGCCTGTTCAGGGAGAGTGAGAGTCCAGCTGGAGGGGTGGCTGGCAGCCAGACATGATCAACCCACCACAGCACTATAACTGTTTAGATACTGGCTTTGTGGGCCAAATTTTATTATATTTTTTAAAGTAGGCTATTTCTGTAAGCTTTCTGTCTTTCACCAGGTTAAATCACTGCCCTGACTGTGTAGGTCAGAGCTTTATACAACTGACTTTCCTCCTCACTTCCACACTGCTGTTACCATAAGCAAAGTCTGGGACTTTGTGTGCTTCTTAAAAAGCATGCAGAAGATTGATGTCTAAATGAAAAGAGCAGTTGTCTGCAACTGATTATTGAATCATAAGCTAGATTTAATAAAATGACAATTTCGTTTAGTTGCAGTATTGGTTTCAAATGTTTCACTTATAAAGGCAGAAGAAAAGCCATCAATTTATGTGATGGAAACTTAATTTAACACTTCTTCTATAAATCTGCAGTTTATAAAGTTAGCTCCAGAAATCATTAGTGCTGGAAATCTGCTGAAATATCACATTGGAAATTGTCAGTACTTTAAAAGGTCTGCCTCATGTACTCCTATCCATGGTAATACCAAATTGGATGGGATATAAATTTTTCTTCTGTGCAAACTTAAGCCTGAAAACATCAACCATTTATTCTGCAGGTGCAAGCTGTTCCCAACAGTGTGCATTAAGGAAATAATTAAGGAAACATCTCACAAGACTGGGAAGCCAAAGCCAGGGGAGGGGAGTTTATGCAATAAAGGCTCAAGATAACTCAGTAGAGACAAAAAGTAAAATCTTTCTGAATACTTTCCAAGTTACCAAACTTGGCTACTCAGACTATTCCTAAACATTGGCATTTTTTAGCTGTATGATTTAATGTCTACATTAATTGGTCTAAGTGCACTCTCCCCTGCCAAAGATAAGCCACTTCTCTTTTACATACAGCTTTGATTTTCCTCTGTTGCCACTCTGCCAACAGCTATCCATTTTCTATAAACATTGAGGCACTCACCAGTAAGCTGTGGCAATTTTTAGTTTTCACTCAATAATTTCCAGTGACATAAATATTCAGTTGGGCTTTCTTTCCTTCAACCCAGTGTTTGTAATGAGGTTTCTATTATTCTTTCAGCCACTAATTAATAGGAAAAAAAGAAAACCTTCACTTCTTATCTATGATAGAATACTTTTTAAAACATAAAAGACATAATTTAACTTTAATTTAATCTAATTCAGTTATACTGACTACTGATATTCTATTCTAGTGCTGGTTGACTCCTTCGAAGAACTGGGACAGATGTGTGATTCATGGCTTCCCTTTACAGAAGCTGTGTTGACTCAAGCAATATTATTCACTCTTATTGGCCTCTTCTCAAGGTCTGAGCAGCGCTGTAAAAGCTCTGACTCCTTTCTAACAAGCCCCTCCTCCACAGCATCTCCCTCTCAGCCTGGCTGCTTTCTTCCATCCCGACGGTTTCAGTGTGCTCACTCTAGAAATGGTGCTCCTCACCTATGTTCTGGTGAGGCTGCTGTGGTCAGAGTGTCCCAGGGAGCAGCTCTCAGAGGTTTGTCTTCCCATCCTCTCCAAGAGGGGCCTTCCAAGCTCACTGTTTGATCCAGCAGCATTAATTCTGTAGATGTTCCCTTCCCCTTCCTAATTTACCACACAAGAGCTCAAGAATCCATAACGATATTTAAAGCAATAATGGCAATAATGTTTTATATCAAAAATTAAAGATGAGCTTGTTGCTGTTGTTAGAGATGCCATGGGTGAGTGTGAGTGACACAACGTCTTCTGTCCAAGGGCTTTCAAGCAGGCTTAGAGCTCTGAGCACAAATCCCACTTGGCATTCAGAAAATACTGATTCTCTGTAAAATATTTCAAATCATATTGAATGTCGCTGGATTTCTCCCCTTTATAAAGACCTGCCTGCTACATGAAAAAAGGTGCTCATGAAAATGAAGAAATTTATATAACAAGAAGAGAAACAGATTTCTTTTTAAAAAATTCAAAATAATATGGGAAAATTACTGGTTTAGACCAATTCAAAGAAAGCATTTGAATTATTAAAAAAATCTGTTCTTAAAATTGAGACAATTTTTTTCACCTACAAAGCTCTCTGGTGTTCTGTCCTTGTTTTCTTTATAAACTAACTTTTATTATTTTAATGTCTTTAGTTAGTAAATGCCTCCTAGGGGTTGTGCTTCTTTTTATTCTGAGGTAGTCTGGTTTCCTTTTATTCATAAACATGCATATGTGCAATTAGCAGAACTATTAGCATTGAATCTATTTTATGCCTCCATGAATAATCAGTAGAAAATAACATTGATTTTGTTTCATAAGTACGTTTGCATATAATTATCTCTATATTCCTCTTAGAATGTTCATCAATAAATATTACATATTCTACGATTATACCATTATACACTTCTGAAAACTGGAGTCTTTGAATTTATGTCAGAACAGAAGATATTAATTGATTCACACCACACCCTGGAAGCAATTTGGAAGTGATGCTCGTCAGATTTCAAATGCACTATGGTTTCCAAATGTCATTAGTGGTAAGAAAGAACTCATGCATGAAAAATGCTCTCAGAAAACTCTACAGGAAACATGAAGCTATAATTATATGTGCTGCATTCTGCAGCAAGCTCCTGTCTATCCATACAGCACGTAATGCACTAATATTTTCCAATTACTCTTGTAATTTTCTTACTACTTGCACATCGGTTTTGCATCAGCCTAGCTGTACCTAAATGATGATGCATCAAATCTGTTCTTAGCTCCTAAGAAAACTAAGCTCATATTCTGATATCAATTCAAGGTTAGTGACTTTGAAAGAAGTAATAAAAAGACCTAAATTTTGTATTTTTCTCAATGGTCGTTACAAGATCACCGTGGTTCCTAAAGGTCAGTTGGAGAATGTGGTATAATAAAGAATAAAATTGCCATGCCTGTTGGGGCTTTTTTCATCTTTCTGATCAACACCAGGTAAGTTCATTCAAGTTTCCATAGCAAAAAGGTCTGGACTGAACTGTGAGAGACTGAGAAGGACCTCCAGACATCCTTCAGTTATCCTCAGCCTTAAAAGAAATATATAGACTTGTCAGCTACTACTTTGGTTTAGGCAAGACAGTTAATTCCAGGTAGAAATAATTGAAAGAATAGGTTAGAAAATAATTAAGGCTTTGAGATTTGTTGGTCTGTTCATTTCAATGCAGTCCAGAAGAGGGGAGGAGTACTTCTTTTCATCGTGCATGTGTTCTTAAGCACTATAACTCATATAACCCAGGGTTTCATATTCCTGAATGTTGCCCAGACCTAGAGCATTCATCAGAGTTCATTAACAGATATGCAACTCCAGTATCAGTATTTGGTGGGTTAGAGTTTTTCTTTCTCCCTTATTAGCAGCAGTGTTGTTATTCCTCTTCACTTCCTCCCATCTTTATGCAGTTATTCACAGATCCCAAGGTCACAGGGTGGCATATAATAGGTTGCAATTAAATAATTCTAAATTTGCTGCTGTTATGTCACTGGAGTGGATTTTTCTTTATTCTTTATATTACAAAAGATGTGCCATGTAGCAGATTTCTGGCTGGACCCAAAACAGTAACATGATTTGACAATTTTTTTGAAGATTTTTCTGCTCAGCAACTTCATTCACGTTGGAAAAATGGGGCAACTTAAATAAATGAGATAATGACAGTCCTTTCCCTCGTTGTAGCCAAAGCTCCAACTATGTTGATTAAATTAAGTCCATGGTTAAAAATAGACCACTCTCATTGTATTAAAGGAAGTGGCAGCCAGTCAACACATTTCTGGAGTCAACTCCACAGAATTTAGATTCAGCCTGCTGTGGAGCTGGAAAGTCCCAACACCATTATCTCGAGGTTTAAGATATCAAGCT
This sequence comes from Dicrurus megarhynchus, assembly GCA_013399195.1. Taxonomy (NCBI): domain Eukaryota; kingdom Metazoa; phylum Chordata; class Aves; order Passeriformes; family Dicruridae; genus Dicrurus; species Dicrurus megarhynchus. The sequence goes on from VXAD01002044.1 coordinate 450,278, forward strand.
TTTCCAATACTAGTATTGTCTGATGATTGCTTGTAGGGAACAGCAACATTCTGAAGCTGACCTTTTTCAGAACTGTGAAGGACAACATATCTGCTTAATAAATCCCAAGGGTGGGAACCATCATTTTATGAAGTCCATCCAGGATAAGATAAAGGCCTGAGGTTATAACAAAGGCACCTTAACAGCTGTAGATGTAAATCACACAGTCCAGTTGCTATGGTCATAAAGACATAATTGAAAGATCTATCACTACCATCATCCTCCTTCAAATCATAAAATGTTGTGAATTTATAATTATTTTAAATGAGGCAGTTTAAGTATGTATAAAAAGAAAAAAGCCTAACAGTCATTTAGCTGAAGAGATTTTTGGTTATGTTGTGCACCACAGGTCTGATGGTGACTCTGTGCAGGAATCTGAATAGCTTGTTGCATCTGAGGTTTGTGAAATAGCAAGTAATTCAGCAGCAAGACTTTAAATCCTGTGCTCATATATTTCTTCAATAAATGTGAGGCTGAGTTTAATATTTTTGCTCATTTTTTGTGAATAAGATTTAGCAAAGAGCCTGCTGAAAACTTATTTTTATAGTATTTAGCACTGACATAATAACACATCTGCAGTTTATGATTTATAGGAGTCATCAGGTGTTGGGTCATACTGACCTAAGAAAGAAAAAATTGTGCTTCTTTCCACTGATGAAGTGACAGCAGAAATAACCTTCTGTGCTACAGGATACTTCAAACTCTGTTTGTTGACACTGGAGGAATTAGTCAGTCATGAATGAGTAACTCTGCTGCTTCTGATGGGATTTTTATTATATCGTTGACCATAGCATAGTGTTATTAGTATCAAATAAAAGAAACATTTAGGTGATAGGAGACGGCCTGATGTGTCCCCAGAACATTCTGCAATGTCTGCTCTCGTCCTCTGAGCTCCCAAGTCAGTGTCTGGAAGAACAGCTGTCATCAGCATCCATTTCCCTCCCCTCATCTCTTTTAGGCAGTTATTTTATGTTCTCCTTTTAACATCTTTGCAAACATAACAACAATTCTGCTAGTGAGGATGCTAAATAGGGAAGTATGATTGATAAATCTCACCCTTTGTGCTGCTATCAGCACATTCCCTTATCTTTTATCAATATATTCAGAGAATAAAAAACTACAAGGAGAATTTTGAATAGTAAATTAAATCTAAAGAAGGATCACTGTGGAGAAAAAGACTACACCTGAAAAATGAGTTCTTAAATGCAGGGAGGACAGGCAAGGTAGTGAGAAATTCAGGAGACAAACAACCTCATTCTGCTTCTGCCTTGTCTTATAACTGAATTCCCTGCCAAGCTGCAATGCCTGGAAACTTCGGGAAAAGCAGTGACAATTTAATGCACAGCAGATCAGATGCAGAAGAAAAGTACAAATCAGACACTACCTAAAAAGGGGGGTGGGGAAAGGCAGGGACAAAAAGCCAACCAGCTTGTGTTTCAAAATGCTAGAGAAATTTCCAAACCAGTGTTTAAGATATTTTCTGTTAAATGTTGGTTATTCCACTCATATTTTATTTTCTTATAGCACAAGCAGGAAGAGAGGATGGGGAGTGGGGGTGATCAAGATATCTATTTGAAAGAGTTATCTGTGACCTCTTTCACTCCTGTTTCTGCTGCTTTCATGTGCATAGCTTGTTGACTATATTGCACAAACAACAAATGCTGCAAAAGCAGCTTGCTGCATTCTTGATCTATTTTTTAAAATATTTTAGTTGTTTTTTTCTTTTGTACGCTGAAAATTTCAGAAGCTAGCATGGGATCTATCAAAACAAGGGGATTAGGATTTGCTAATGTAGGCACAGGTAACTGAGTTAGCACGTCAGATTTCCTCAGCAGGTAAAAGCTGCTACTTAAGGTGGGAGTCCTTTCACCTCCAAGCAGGCAACAATCTTAAGAAATATGATCTAAAATTGTTTCGTTTTCCCTTGAGTACGAAGAAAGCCTGACATGACTGGCCCAGGTGTAGGTGCTGCATTGTATTTTTACAACTTTGTATTTTATTTTACACTATTTTTACAAGGAAAACAAATTTTTCTAGGATCAGACCCTTCACCCTGAAAATTATTTCTCTTATTTTTTATTAGGTTGTACCTTGTATTATATATGCCCCTATATTCCCTGTTATTCTCTTTTGTTGGAGCTGCCATAGTTTATGCACTCCATTAAGCACAATCTTCATCCATAGGTACTCCTACAAGCTTTGGAAGAATTACTCTAGAAATACATGACTTTACAGTATGAGAAAAATTAGCAAGACTCAGTTCACAGTTAGGGAATGGATTGTTTACAGACTTCAGTCAGCTGAACTTAATACTGCATGCATGTATTTTGCAGCTGTCAATATGAATATCCACGCTAATTAAAAATTAGACAAGTAAAAATGCAAAATTTAAAAAATTTTGGATTGTTTCCTTTCTACCTTCACAGGGTTAAGAAATCATTGTACACTGGGATGACCTTCTTACTTCTAAATAAATACACTCAAGCGTCTTTCTAAATATGGGGAGATATTTTTGACCTGGTGTTGTACCACTCTGTAATTACCTCCATTAAGAAAAGAATAATTAGAGCAGGAAAAAAACTGGAAGCCAGAATTTAACTACTAAATAATGAATGCCAAATCTTAATTTATAGTTAACGAACTAAACTGTCCCAATCCTCATATTAATATTTCATATAAAGTTTGAAGAAATTAAGGAAACATTGAGCATGCATAAAATGTACAACTAAATAGTAATATCAAAGCTGAGTATTTAATGCATAAATAAATCAATCTAGAAGACTGTGTATGAGGTACAAGGAAGGTTTTTTTAAATATGTTTTGAACTTATAATGTGTTTAGTTACTGCTCAGGGATTAATTTAATTTTAAAAATGGAAAGAGCCTTTCCATGGTGCCAACAGAGCAACAGAACAATTAATTCTTCCAGCCTTTCAGTTTTACACATAGGGGCAGGGAAGCAGGGAGTATGTTCTGTTGAGCCGCATGACTAAGTTTGAAATGTCTTTTTCCATCTTTTCCGTCTACATATTGCATCCAAACATTTCAAAATAGAGGTTTGTTTGCTCTAGCTGGATATTAGTGCAGGCTTGGATTATAAAGGGTTTTCCGAAGAAGTGGATTTCAAGGTGAATGACAGCAACAGAGATGCATTTCTGGCTGGGGATGCAAGAAACAGCAGAAAACCAGCACAAGATCTGGTTATGTGCAAATAACATGTGTTGAGAACAAACTGGGTGAAAAATGAGCCCGCAGTGATCAGTTCCCAGAGCAGACCTGCCTGCCAAGGAGGCTGTGAGAGTGGATAGTGCCACAATTTCTGCTTCTGTTGTGGAGCTGAGGGTGCCGGGTGTGCAAGGCACAGGAAGGAGCCATGACAAAGGGAAGGGCACTGCAGAGGAGTCACAACCCATTACCTATCCTGACAGCTGTCCTGGTGGCCTCTGCATGCAGCTATAATCAAGAACCCAGATGGTGTGAATATCCAAAGCAAAAGCTACATTTTCAAAACTCTTGCACTGCTCATGCACAGCTTTGAGTATTGACCCAGAATTTGGAGCAAATGAAAGGATTATGCTGATTTTTCCACCCTTAATAACTAAACCCAAAGCCAAAGAGAAAAACAGCTTTGTTTATCCATCTGTCTCCTTAATAGCTTCTGCATTTAATAGGTTGGATTTTCACTTTTGTTTCTGCTAATTATCTAAATCTTTCCAAATTGTTTGTTACCCTCCCCAAAAACATGAGCAACCTTTGCCCTCCTGAAATGAACTAATACACTTTGAAGCTGAGGAATCCTATTAACCTGCCAGGTTATTTGGAGGGTGCAATTTGGAGGTTTTTCTCTAAAATACCATTGAAGTCATGCTACACTTCTGTGTTCTGTTTTTACTGCATGTCACCAACTATTCTGAAATGCAAAATCTGAATTTAGTGACTTGAAAAAAAAGCATAAATGACAACAGTAGGCCAATAACAGCTAGGCTGCCAAATCATCTACACAAAGGATGAATGGCTGATATTAGAAAAGGAAATCACTTTTGTTTCTGTTGGGGCATATGGAAGCCAAAAATCCTGAGCTTGGATTTTTAGGCACCTTGTAAAAAAAAGATTGAACACGAAATAATCAGGCAGTCACCATAGTTATGTTATTAAAACAGAAAGATCTGACATGTAAACAGCAAAATTAGCAACATAGAAGGAAGAGTAGTCATTACCACTTAGAAAACACTGGTGGGAGGTGAAGAGACCTGCTGTCCACTGCCCCTGACTGCAGATCTATCTTTCCTCCTGCACACAGAAGATAGATGCAAAATAAACCAGGAACCCGAAGCATTTAGATGGTTCTCGAACCCCACTCTGAAGTTTCACTGGATAATTGGTGTATCTCTCTGTCAAAGTGATCTGTTCTAGAGCCAGGGAGAGTGTCAGTTTTCCTAGTGCTGTTTATACCCGGACAACATCACGGCTTGTAGGACATTTTACTCACCTTCCCTCATCTGCTCTAGCTTGATTATAAACTTAACCAGGCAGAAATCCCCCTGAATTCTTGCTAAAAAGCACCAAACCCTCAATGCTTATTGAGTAGAGTGTAGAGGGCTTAGGATAAACAAAATCTGATGAAAAAAAATGGCCTACAGCCTTTCAATGAGGAACGGTCAAAGGCCCTGAAGAAACATCTGAAAAATCAAATGCAAGGCTTATTATAATTTCACTGCCACTTTTTTCTAGTGTAACTATACTTCTTCAGTGTCTTCAGAAAATCATGCAAACACCATTAACAGAATGTAACCCAAAAGGCCGTGATCCGTGCTATCCATCAGAAACATCCCTTAGGAGCAGGGAAACAGTACCTACTCTATGGCCCAGTTAATGTCACTTATCTTTGGGCATCATGTCTGACTTACACATGTATTTATATTTTTATATATATGCATTTTTTTTTTTTTATTATCGCTTAACTTCTGAAAATCTGATAATGCTTCACATAAATGCAAATTTCTTTGCCATTTTTATGAGGACCAGGGTCTCCAGCCATATAAAAAATATATTGGATACATACATCTCCTGTCTGGGAAAAAAAATTTAAGTATATCCTCAAGTTGTGTCTTTCTTCTCAGCTCCAGCTTCCTTTTTCTTCACTTCATTTTAAATACTTCCACTTTGAATCCTTCACAAGACTAGTAGTCGGCCGATCTGCCTATTCTAATATCAGTATTACAGTTCTCGTACTCCATTATGCTTTGCCCTCCCTGGCTGAGCCTCCAGGGCCAAAATGAGCTGGATGCAACCCCAGCTGGTGCAATTGTCACTACCACAAGTTCCAGCATCACAAAGATCCAGACAGAAACCCTGGTAGACAACCCAAACCTAAATGTCATCCATTTAAATCTCTCTCTCCTGGCTGAACTGGAGTTTTTAATTCCAGTGGAAGGACTCCATGTCTGCTGCAGATCCCCTCCTCCTCCAATCATTCAAACTTCCCTTTTCAGTCCTTCTCAATGCTGCCTTTACTTATGAGGAGCAGAAGTAATTTGGCTCTCCCAAGAGGCTCTTCTGCCTATTTTAAGGTCTGAATCAAAAGTGTTTCTGTTCATTGCCCAAAATAATTTAGCAATTGTCTGTCACCCCACACACAAATACATTCCAGCTGATCAGCCTCATAAGTTTTTGAAATATTTCACATTTAATCATTTAAGTACTAAGCTGAAAAAGTGGATTCATTAGTAACTGCTCAGAGAAAAGGTTTTTCCAATAAAAAGTAGGAGGGAAGAATACACCCTGCAAAATATTTATACCTGTTGATCCAAAATTCTGAATGTCACATTTCAAAGAATAGTTATGGCTGCAGAGGTTGTGAATTTTGAGATACTTATGATAATGACATTATAAAGTCAAATCATCTTGCATATTTTTGTGTGCTCAAATTGAGAATTCTAGTAAATCCAGAATTCTAGTAAAAAAAAGGCCTAAAAAACCCAAAAACCCCTTTATTTTGTCTTGCATAAAGGATGTCACTCACACAAAAGAGAACTTTTTCTTATTGTGGCTCAATCATAAATAAAAAGAATTCTGTAACAAATATGAATGTCATTATGTGTGAGCTTTTTCATCTTTATTTGTTCCCAAGCCTAAAGTAAGACAATGATTGATGGATATGTTTCAACAATATTCCCACTACCAGTCTTGCCCCTTAGCAATCTCTCTGTACTTTTGTGCTGTTTCAAATAATCACAGACTCTGGTAAGATACTAATGAAGATGTTTACAGTTGCCTTAAACCAAATGCAATATTTTAATTTAAATCCAGTACTGATCCTCAGTGCAACGGATGCATTGACAATAATTTACAGTCAATGCATCTCTCCAGCCTCAGCTAATCCACAGAACCAGTTATGTTGGACTAGGGAAACTTCCAATGTCTCATGTGATCCATTTTTTTTTCTTTGCCCTAAGCAGAAATCATGATGAGCTTGGAAAAACACAAAAGAGGAAGCAGACCTTTCTTTTTTCCAAGAAAAGTGGTCTAGTGTGAATTATGGCTTTTTAGACTCTTCACATGGCCATGTGAAAAATATTTTTTAAAAATTTCTCTTTACTCACTTCATCTAGAAACAATGTAATACACAGGGAACCTTAATCATAACAGCAAGACTAGCTGTATAAATGAGATAACTTGCCCTCATAAAGACAGCATCGGGTTTTGATTAACCTTTAAGATCTATTATCTGCATCTACTGCAAAACAAAATGTCCACTGCTGGAATTTGGTTTTTTTTGTTAATTTTTTGAATTGATATTTAAAAGCCAAATCTTGTATTTCTCGTTCAGCCTCATGTCAAACTGACAGGAAACAGAAGTTAAATTGCTAGTAAAAATAAAAGTAATTCTTTTCAGATGAAAAAATTAATTGTACATTGTTACTAAATTTGAAATTACCTTCCTGGTACTTTTAAAATGCAGTCAAAAAGTAAGAAGGGCTACATGTGAGTCCTGATGGCTTAAAGTCTATTTTTTCCCCAAACTGTACTGCATGGTAAAGGTCTTTCATACATTGCAAGTTTTGCTGCCTGCAGTTAATGACCCCTCTGTGTTACAAACCATCCTGGATTATAAAATCTTCAAAGGGAAAAGAAACTAAACTAGACAAACAACAGGGAAAAAAAATCAATCAATCAATATTAGCAGGTCAACATCCATTTACATTTCTTGGAATGGCATCAAGGAATTGGAGAGGCAGAGACTGCATGTAAAAATATATAAAGTTTAAGGGGCAAAAGACCAAAGGATACAATAACAAAGAAATGAATAAGTAGTAAAACAAATATTCTGAAGTGATATTCTTGGTTCTTCAAGCATTCTGATTTTGCAATTTGTTCTAAATTTTGTGGGCTTTTTCTCACTTATAAACTTAAAAGTTTACAAGGAAAGGACACACTGAAAAAAATACAAACAGAACAAATCAAAATATCCTGAAGGGCAAAATACACAAACAGATGGAAAGAGGCCAAGCAGATCTGCAATACTGAGTGCTTTATACATTTCACCTTGGCTGAGTTCACGGTTTCCAAGTGAATTGATCCAAAGTTGTCTTCCTTAATAGTATTAGAAGAAAAATATAAAACACACATAGTAAATAAAACTGCTGGTCTAAAATGGCTGGGACAGTTGCAAACAAAAGATGCTGTGCTGTATGTATTACACTCCTGGTTTAGATTATCTTACCAAATATAACACCCTATCTATTTACAAGAGGTACAGCTTACATTTTCAAGGACAGTGTGTCGGAAATCTGAAGGGTCTTCTTTCTTTTCTGTTGCTCTGCTGCCAGGCAATTAGTTGCAGGAGGAGAAATGGAGAATGAAATTCTCCTTGAGTCATACCAAGATTCACACTGGCAAGAAGCAATTTCGCAGTCCTGAATTATGAACCGATCACATGGCCTTGAAGCTGCCTGAGTGAGGGGACAGTTCCCATTAACTGTTGACAAAATGTCATCTTTGTCTCCAAGGGGCCAGATGTGAATGTTCCCTTGCAGCTACCAGCCAAGTCACCAGAGCTGAGCAGGTCTGACTCTGCCCTCAGACTCTGCAGATGCTGACAGATACTGTAGATGTGCTGCTCGCTCAAAAATGCATCCCCTGCACCTGTGAGAAGGCTTGGACACCTTCTCCCAGCACTCAAGGCTCCCAGTGTCACTGTCCCAGCACACCAAGGTGTAGGGTCAAAGCTAACCTCAACGAAATTAATAACCTTAGGTCTAGTTCTGGTGCTAGGCATGTTTGCATGGGTTTTCAAAATCAAGAGTTATATTTGAAAATGAGATTTCAACAGAGAAAAGTACTCAGTGAAGAGTATGAGTTTTATTAAAAATAAAGGGCCTAATTCCTCTGTTCATCACTCCAGGATTACATTAATGAATTTCCATGGAGTTATATCCAGTGAAAAACTCTTCAGATTTGAACCATCATAAACCTCGAGTAATGGAGTTTGTGCCCATAATGTATGGAGAGTAAGTGTACAGTAGGACATTTTCAGTGGTGAAAGGCGAGGTTTGGGTGGCAGCAGAAGAGGGAAGTAGGTCCTTCTTTCTTGTCTTTTCCACCTTCCATTTTTTGTACATTGCAAACACCGTTTTCCTCTTTACATGTATATATTATGAGCACTGTGTGAAATTAATTTGCTGATCAAGTGTCTGATATAATATAATTTTAATTAGTCTGGTTTAAGTCACCTACTTGAATGAATACTTTTTCCCAAAATGAAAGAAACCAGAAATAGAGAGTGCATTAATATCTACACATTATTATATCTGATAAGATTGACATTCATTGAAATTTTAGACTCTATGACTCAACTCTTTTAACAAGAAAATGCTGATACAAGGCAGCTGATGGTTTCTTTTGAGGACTTTTAAAAAAACACTGGCTTGCAAATCAGTTGTCAATATTTGGCTTTGTGACTGAATGTAACTTTTTTTAGTTACAACAGCTTCACTTACTGTACCAGAACACTTCACTCTTCACCTACGATGTGGAAAGAAACATGATGTATTTGTCATCTTCAATTGTTTTATTCTTAGCACTAAATTCAATATTTATGAAATTGAGCCATAACACACAATCCTAGCGCCAAGTCAGAAACAGCAGGGGACAGAGAGGAAAGGTTGCAGCAAGCCCACAGCAGTAACTTCTCTTAGCAGAGGCTTTAATGTCCATCTGTACTTGTGAGTAGCTTTGCAGACACATCGCTTTTGCTTTTCATCACACGCCAAATAAAATTAAACTACTCCTGGAGTTGGTCAGACCAGGAAATGAAAAATGTTTCCATTAGATGCAAGAGAAGGCAGGATTGAGATAAAAGGTTTCATCCATTTTTGGCAGATGAAAGCGTGTCAGTGAAAGTACAACTTTTATGTTGGCCTCATATATGGAGACTTCTAAAGGCTGATCCTGGAGCTGTTATTGCATGATGCTGACAAGACATAGGAATATAATGAGGTTAAGGATAAAGGAAACCCTCAGAAACACTAGAAGTGCACTCAGGGAATTTTTCAAAAGAATGCAGTTCTTACTCTAAATCTACTGCAGGAGTCTTTCTCTTGCCTCTTTTCCATCCCTACGCAGGCAGACAGGAGCAGTTTAGGAGCAGTTAATGCCAGCTTGTGTCACTGCCGGTTCTCCTGGGAGCAGCCCCTCAGATGCTGAGAAATATTTTGGCTGCTAATTGCTCTAGAGTTAGCCAAATAATATTCAGAAACGTTTTCTTCCAGATGTACAATGATATGGACATGTAATCCCTCACATGGATTCTAAGGAGACAAAGGATCTGGGAAAGGGAAGGAGACTCCTGACCTCGGCACACTTAAGCAACAGTGATATTTCTCTAACTGGCAGGGATGGATTTTCATTCATCCTGCTGTAATCAACAGCTGAGGCAAACTCAAAGAACTCATACAGGTCTTATCACTTGGGTCACCAATTCCAAAAGCCTGAAAAAAATATTTTCTGAGGATTGTTTATTCACTCTTGGCATGAAAATATGAAGCACCTGGTTTCTCTGACACCATATGGAGAAGCAGAGTGATAGACATGAGAGACAGACATAGAAACTTACATAAAAAAACCATTCATTCTGGAAGTTTTAATAGATTTTAGTATTACTCAGTTTAAATTACCTAAGAGAGCCAAATTACTTCCACTGATATTTTGGTACCGGTCTACACTTAATTTTACCAGGACTTGTGGAATAAAAAATAGCCTGAAGAAAACTTAATTAAATAAAAATTTAATAAAGAAGGGAAGACATTCTAACCAGAAAATGGTGATAGAGAAACAATACATTTATTGTGGTTTAACCAGGAAATTAATGTTGCAAGAAACCATAAATTTCTATCAAGTTGCAAGTGCTTTGAACTTTTCAGGCTTACACCACTGACAGGATGGAAATCAATACCCTGTAGAAGCAAACCACCAATAAAAATGTCTTAAAATACATTTTAAAAAAAAGTTTTAGTGACTTAACAAAGAAAATTGTAACATGGTTTGATCTGTGCAGACAACAAAATATCAGCAGTTGAAAGTGGAATCCAGATCCTGTTGTGGTTGTGGGTTTGTGTGGATGTCACTAGACAAGCAATGCACTGGAAGTTTAAAAAGGATTAAAAACAATGGGCAAGAATCACATTGAGCCTACTACTTAGTAATGAAGAGCATAAATACTTGTTTCATATTAGTAGATATAGTCAGGGCTAAATATGAGCATTAAAAGGAAAAAGAAAGCTTCCAGCGAAATCAGGGAGGTGGGAGATGTTGAAAAACCTTAATACTACAAACAAATAGAATTCCAAGCATTTCTCTTTGCTAAAATTATGGGTAACTATAAAAAAAACCCCAAAAACCAGAGCACGTTTAATTCTGCCTGTTGAAAAGGTAATTCATAATGTTTTCTTATTGAGACATAAGAGCTTAGAGGAACTGCTTGCTGGAATGCTGTAAGGAAAAGAAAATAATAAGGCTCAGTAAATCATGGTAAAAACAGCAAGTTATAACCACTTTAAAACAGCTGAGGTACTGACTCTACCCAGAAATACACAGAACATGTTAGTTTGTGTAGTCAAAGGAGGACCATGACCAGCAGCACCCCTGTGACATTCACAGAGCCCTTTGTGGCCGGCTTTGAGAGCTGGGCCTCGTCAGGACCAATGGGTGACAAAAGCAATCTGAGATAAATGAAGAGCTCTGTTGACTTTGAGGATCCTTTACCAGAGGTTTTCACAAATCATGCAGTATGAGAAACAAGGAGGAAAAGAGCAAACTGAAGCAAGGGTGAGTCCGTGTGGCTGTCTTCAGGTAACACGAGGCTGGAAACAGGGTCAGTGGCTGATCCCTAATGGAAATTTTCCTGCTTTGCAAAACATCTCTGAAAGTCTTTAATAGACAGGGCTCTTAGCCAAAAATAACATATAGTGAATAAAAACATTCAAAATAATATAAAAGCATCATAAATGGAGAAAATCAGAGTTTCAGAGCAGCATTTTCTGCAGCGTTTTCACTTTGCTTCCGTAGCACAGTGCAGTACAGAGAATGTAAAGCTGGCTACAGAGAATAAACAATCAGTCAGGTGGATGAATATGGATAACACAGAGTGTAAAATATGACAAAGTAGAAAGCTCTCATTACTCTAGAAGACACTAGCAAGGGGATAAATATTTCATTCCAATAAAAGCACCTAAACTGTGTTTTGACAAAAGCTGAGTGATACAGCCTTACTGTCTATAGCTTGGAGCAGCATTATCACTCTCTTATGAATGAGTTACATAAACTTTTCCCATTAAAGTTGTATTAAAGGGAAATATTTTATTTATTGTAGTTTACAGGAACAGGATTTACTTGTAACATAAAAATCTCTTACCAACAGGTGCATACAAACCTATTTCATGTTGTTTCTCTGGTCAGGCACCACCTCACGTGACAATAAGCAAGCTCCAGCTGTGTTGTCCCTCCCTGCTCAATGCTTTTCAAATATCATGTGAATAAACACATGAATGTGTAATTTTCTTTGGATTTTCTATGGGATTTAAAACTCTGATCAACATTAAAAAAATCTAACAGAAATATGACTGAAGTGAATGACAAAATGCTTATTTTTGCATTAGAATAAAAATATGAAGTACAATCAAAGGCTGAAATAGATCAGTGTCTTTCAAATGTGAATGATTTTCCTGCTTCACTTGTATAGAATGAGATGTAAAACTTTCTTTTCCTGTTTACTGTTAGTACTAAATCATTGCTAAATTTTTATTACTAGTTCTAAACAATTATCAAAATAAGCACATGAAAAATAATTCCTCTAAGTTGCAAAGAACTCTGTGTTCCCACAGAATAATTCAGATCACTGATGCCACAGCCTTCAGAGAAACCCTTCCCAAAGTCCTGCTCATCTTCAGCAGAGGTGTGTATTTTCTGGCCATCCATGAGGAGTGAGCAAGAAGCAAAACTATATCTGTCTCAATATAAATGAATGCTTATTTTTATGCCAATTTTATACCTCTATTACATAAAGTTAATAAAAAAAATGAATTCAGAAACAGGTGTTAAGTGCTGCAAGAAGAATTTTTGGAGATTTCTCTAGGGTGAAAAAAGAATAATCCAAGAATGAGATTTCCTATTTGCCCATGTGTCAGCAAAACCAGAATCTTTAAATATCACAAGAAAACATTTTAAGTGGATATGTTACATAATTTTGAAGAAGTCATTCCTGGTATTGCTACATGTGATGTGTTTCCATTCAGCCTGAGAAGAATCAGATCCTGAGCTGGAAGGGACCCAGCAGGATCAACAAAACATTTTGATGTGTTTATGTTCGTGACAAATAATAAAGATTTTTATAGGAGACGTGGGTGTAAATTCAAACTTTTTTCATTATTTTTCCTATGCAACCCCTGGTAAAGCACTTCAAGGCTCTCTCTTCACTCTGTAATATAAATCTGCAAAACACTCTGCCTGGAACATGTAAAAATTTGTTTTAAAAACCAAACAAAGTAAAACAAAACATGCAAAAGGAATAACTGTATTAAAAATTCCCCCAAATCTCCTTCCTATATAAACAACCAATCAAAGCAAAAAGAAAGATAAAAATAAGCAGCAGCATTCCACTCGACCTTATCTTTAATATTTGTTTGATTTTCCCAGGGAAGGGAAAAATAATGAGAGAAAGCAGAAATATTCAAGCAGGACATTCAAAGATGAGTGAAACAAAAGCTTATATGAAGAAAAGGCCTGGAAAATAAAATAAAAATAAAATAAAATAAAATAAAATAAAATAAAATAAAATAAAATAAAATAAAATAAAATAATAAAATAAAATAAAATAAAATAAAATATAAAATAAAATAAAATTTTTGGTTTAAGTATAAAAAATAAATAAGAAATGTTACTAGAAGTACTCATAGAAGTATATGGTGCCAAGATAAACAAGAAGAGGTTATTTACCTTTTCTGCTAATATCCACAGAAGGAAAGTAAACTGAGTTAAACCAAAGGGAAGAATTTAAAACCGATAGAAACTGCCCTTTTGTACAATACATAATTAGCTGTCATTCATTACACCTCCTTCCATCTTTTCCCACAAAAATACTAAATAAATTCAAACCACAGCACAGAAAGGGTCTGAGGCATTACTATCTAAGAATGAACATGTCTCCCCTATTAGAGAAAAAGAAACTATTTACATGAGTGAAGGGAGTTCCCACAGGGAAGAATCATTATTGTCCTCTCTGAGACTTCTGCCATTAACCTTGGAAGCCACTGATGTTGCTCTCTACCCATGAAAATACAGACCTGAACTGCTGGGAGCTGCCTGAAGATGTCTCCATCCCAACTGCAGCCTTGTGAAATAGAACCTTCCCTCCCAAACCCAATGGAGACATCACCACGGAGTTTGTTCAGAGTTGAACAGGAGTTTAAATGCAGATTTTCTTAATGGCCATGAACGTTTATCCTCGAGCTACTTGAGTTTCAGAAGTAGGATGAGTCAGTAGAGTCGTTTAATTGTTTTAAAGGCCGAAGCTAGGACTGTCTGGCAGTGCAACATTGAAATAAGAGTTATTTGAACTGCAATATTAGTGAAGTTAAAGAGCAACCTGATGAGCTAACGTCTTTATTTTTTTTTTAATTAAGCTGCCTAGACAGTTAAAATAATATTTTTAGTTACAATAATGGTAAGACATGGAGGAGGCAGGGTGCTTGTTATTTAAATCTACAGAAAAGTTCAAAGACATAAAATGCCTGCATGGCTCCCTGTGCCTTGGGTTCTAGGAGAGCTGATCCCTGTGCACATTTTGATGGAGTTGTCTTGTGCACTGCAGTCTAGCACTTGCTTTTGATGTCTGCTAAATACTGAAGTGGTTTTTGGAATTTTAGAAATTTTAAAATCCTCTGCTGCTGTGAGGGGAAAAAAGAAAATATTTTACCACTGTGAAGAGAAAATCCATTTTCTATAGTAATTGAAAAGAGAATTTGAGGTGCTGAGAAGAAGGGGAGAAAAAAACCCTTTTGTTTCATGTTTTTTCCTACTTATTATCAAACAACTTATAAAGATAGTAAG
>VXAD01002044.1:464928-488667 GCA_013399195.1 Dicrurus megarhynchus
TACTTATAACAAAAAAATTTATAAAGATAGTAAGGTTTTTTTTTTTTTTTTTTTTTTTTCTTTTTAAGATTTTATACCCTGAAATACAATTATTCTATGAGATAACAGCATGGATCCAACTTAGTGGTTATCTTTTGGCTACTAAGCCATGTTGAACTTTTATCTACAAAAGCACCTTATAGCATAATTATGAACTGAGTTAAAGCTTGTCTCTGTAAATGGGTTTCTTCACTATGTCTACACATATGCATAGGACAAGCAAATACAGAATATGACTTGCAGGGCAGAGCACAGAATTTAAAAAAAAAAAAAATTAGATATTGAGTGGGAGTGTTGTACTTCAAATTCCTGAACTGCTACTGGCATCACACAGGAATCAGATCAATCCTGTTTTCAGTGACACAGTAAACTACAGTCTCAAAATCTGATAGGCACATTCTCCCCAAATTCTTTCCCCTAATTTCATTGTCATTCCTTCATTTTGTCTTGATCTGACCTATTCTTGGATCCAAAATACAATCTCCACTCCATTTTCCAGCTGTGGTTATTATATTTTATTGTTCTCTACTTCCTTTGGGGCTCTTTCTTTTCTAATTATCACACTAAGTAGATCTGGTTTTCTTGCTCACAGCTTGATCACTTTTTTCATGTGTGATACCATCTGCCTAATAGGCTTTCTTATCTGGCTTGGGGGGGAGGAGGGGCTGCCATTGTAGATTCTGCTGTGTATCCCCAGAGATTTTAATCCATGTTTTCTTATCATTAAAAAAGAAGAAAAAAAAAAAAAAAAATAAACCCTTCTCATTTTATAGCTGATTTCATCAACAAGTTTTTTAGCCACATGTAACAGAATATTCTTTTCTGCAGCATGTTCATGCAAAGCTCAAGGCTGGTTATAATATTTTCTATTCAAGGGTTTACATCCGAGTAGAGAGAGTCATCATATGCATGCCCTGAAAGAAGCATTTTTCCTTTATTCTGTCCAGTGACAGAGTAAAATTCTCACCTAGCACAGATCAGAATTGATCTGATTGATTTTAAAGATATTAATAATGTAATCCTGATTACAAGAGCAGACCTGATAATTTTAGGATGATTGTTTCTGTTAGACAAATTAGTAATAGAAATGCTCCAAGAAGTTAAATACTCAGCTGCCAGTGGGGAGCAGGGGTGCCTGGGGCTGAATTGAGATGAGCTTGAACAATTCCACATCCCTTCTGGAAGAAGGATCCTGCTCTTTGTGTGCAAAAAATGCCCATGGCATAAGTGCCAGAATATCACCATCTAATTTAGGTACTGTGTGATTCATTGATTAATCATTTCTTTGCATTCCATGACACAGAATACTACACAGGAACACCTCCTCCCCACCAGGGTTGGGTTTGTGGCTCAGGAGAGCTGTGTGAAAAGTAGAGAGAAAATAACAACAGAACAAATTTGTTCTGCAAATTTTATCTTCTCAAGGGATTGTCTCAGTGTTTGACTTTGTGAAGGAAGTTATAATTGATAGTTGGAGGTAAAGCACAATAAAATTCAGTCTGTGACAGAAAACAGGAAAATAATGAAGCAGCATCCTCATTTGCTGAGACTCACATCAGAAATTGATACTTGGAAAATGTTGTCATAATTTTTCTGGTACTTTATGAAATCCTGGTCATCTCAGATTTCATGGCACAGTCCCTCTTGATTTCTAGAGGACTGAAAATCTATTTGAATTAAACCATTATTTGACATGTTGAAACGTTTGCATAAATGGCATCGTGTTTATATAAAATCTGAATTAAGAACATGACTGTGACCACCCAGCTTCAAACTGAGGAGTCCTCACTTTTTTCATGTGAGTGTTCTATTTATTGTTATTACACCATAAAGCCTACCAGACAGAGCACCAGATTTACATGTAACTTGATGAAATGCCAGTGAATTCACTGAGTTTACCTCATCCAGAAGTTAAGCCTGAATTTTTGGGATGTATCAATATACATCTTCAAGGAAATAGCACTTAGAATAATGCCAATTTATTTCATTAATGGACAAGCAGCAAAGGATTTATGGAAGCCTTCCCAGCAGGCCTGATAGATGGGATAAGGCACCCATAATTGTTCAAATATCAGCTGCGTGGCATCTGCCTCACAGGCACTTGCTTTGAGTAGGGGTGTAACATGGATTAAGATTAATTCCCTACCTTTGACTATGTATGGAGTCATCATTTCCTGTTTCAATTGATGTTTCCACGTCGGATGAAATTCACTCAGCACACTGAGCAGTGAATCTAAGCCAAAGTTACCTTGTTGCCATTGCTGTTGAAACCCAAATCAGCCACCCCAAGCGGGTATACACCTAATGACAGACTGGGTGATCTACAGAGCTGGTGCAGGGACCACCCCAGAAGCTGGTGAAGCTATTCCTTCACCTGAAGGGGAAATGCAGCTGTATTCCAGTCACCTGAGTGCACTGCTCTTTCAGCTGAAATATGCTTCAGTGCACTGCACAATTATTCTGCCATTCTGCCAGTCCAACTGACACACAGGGAACCTGGATACAGCCACAAATACATTGATTGTACTGGAAAACCTTTCTCACAGATCAATACTGTTCCTCTACACTAACCTGGATGCAATGCAACAGAAGCCAGTAAATCTCAGTTATTCATTAATTTTGTCATCAGAGGTCCTGTACATAGCTCCATTTTCATTACTGTTGCTTTATTTGATATCTCTGTGGGTACTGAATAGGCTCTCATGAGTATTTTGCTACACTTGGCTGAATTGACTTTTCACCCACGTTTCTTAAGAGACTACAGCCTGACACAATCCAATACCTATTACCTGTGGGTCAGCCTGAGTACCTGTGAAAGACATTCCTTCCTTTAGCTTTGACTTGGAGGAGGTGGATAATTTTGGAACTGCACTGGGAGTAGGGCATCTGGTAGGATATAAAACAGATGTTCCAAGACTGGACACTCAGATTTGTACAACCTTACGCTAAGATCCACTCCATTCTTGAATTTATCCACCATCAAGCAAAAAATATTCCACTCTGTGAAAAAAAAAAAAAAACTAAACAAAACAGGACTTTTCTGTCTCATCAGGAAAAGTAGGCAGGGATAAAATAAAGTTATAATGAAAGGATAAGAGACAAAAAAAACCCACAAGTAGGTTAAAAATAATAATTTAAAAAATATATAGGCAATGGAGAAATGAAATGCAAGAGCCAGATTATCAGCATCTATAAAGACAGTGTGGCTAAAATAGCATTGACATTTTTAACAAGAAAGTAACTGCAGAGCAGTTGCATCAAGTTCTAAGATCTTGAAGGAATATCAGCAGAAAAGCAAAGGTTAGTATCCTCAGAGCCTACATTTCAGAATATTTTTTTAGATCCTTCTCTAAACCAGAGAAAGGTGTTCAACTTTATGATTCAGCCTTAGAGAGGTGAAGTATTTGAGACAGCATTATTAAACCCACATCATCCATTCAAACATTTCTAATTATCTTAATGATGATGAATGGGAAAGAAAAAATAATCAAAGACATTATAACTTTATCATATTTCTTTAGAACATATTTAAAAATGAAAACATGCTTGATGTTTAATGCTTTGTTTTGGTAGAAGAAATTAGGTGCTGACTTTCTTTTTTATTTCATTTTTTGTGATTTTAATATTTATTCGTGCAAATTAATGAGCTGTCCAATCTAAGAGTCCCAGAACCAGGTCTCAAACAGCACTAGGAACCAAAAAACATTATTGTCTTGCAGACTGAAACAGCACACACAGCTATGAGGTGTACACTCAAGCATTTTTCTAGCAGAATAATAAGAATCATCATATCTGTGCCAGGAACAGGTTGCCACACAGACCTGCAGGTTTTAAAACACGTCTTAGAGTCTGGAACCTAGACTCTAATTTTAGTTCTGGCATTACTTGTGGGCAGGGTGATGGTTGGACTCTATGATTTTAGAGGTCTTTTTCAACCCTAATGATTCTCTGTTAACATCACATTCCCCTTTCCAGAGGAAGTATTGCATTACATGTTAGACAGGCATTAGACAAGATTCCACCACTAAGCCCAGAAGTGCTGTCATCCAAGAACTTTCCTGAGGAAAAAAATATTATTATTTAGAGAAAATGAATATAAAATGTGTTTATTCTGTTTTTTGACCATATTTAAGAAGATTGTTTAAAAAATAAAAGGCTATAAAAATGCTGTTTAAATTCCATTTAGTTTGTGGACTAAATGGAGGAGTTACTGCTGTTTAGTTTCTTCAAACATTCTATATATTACAGGTATTTTGATCTGCTAAAGGACCCCCCACCTGCCAGAATCTCCATCACACACAAATGGTGGATGTGCAGTGTTACCATAGAAATGGGACAGCACCACAGAAAAAGACATATAATCATGTGTGTATCCTGAATGAAAGCACACTAACTATGCATGGGAAACCAGCAGGATGGGATCACTTCCTGAAATGATGAGGGGATTGCCTGGAAAATTACTGTTCATGGAATCTGCAGTGTTTACAGTGACTGACTCCAAGGCAGAGTGCAAACAGGAGACAAAAGAAAACCTTCACTAAGACTCCCTGCAGAGGATGCAATGGATAAGGTGGGGAAAAGCAGAAATGCAAGACCAGGATTATCAGCACCTATAAAGACAGCATGGCTAAAATAACATTGAAATTTTTAACAAGAAAGTGACTGCAGAGCAGTTATCTCAAGTTCTAAGATCTATATAAAAGGAGCAAATAACAAGTGTAGAAGAAGAAAAAAGAGACTAATTTGAAAAATGAGAAACTGAAGAAATTGTGAGTGAAGTAGAAGCAAGAGTTGAGGGGAGAGTGGAGGATGAAAAACTTAACAACAGAAAATGGAGAGGAAACAGGCTCAAATGGGAAAGAGAAAAATGAGAAGCAGTGCAGGAAAGTGAACAGAAAGAGCAGAAGCTGACATGAGGATAGCAAGGAGAAAATCCCCAGGAAAAAATGGTGGCAAATAAAGTAGTGAGAAGGAAAACAGAGGAGAAAATGCCAAAATTTAAGAGGAATTGGAGCAGCAGCTGACACTGAAGAAGCTACATATCCCATAATTGGAAGTGAAAAACCCCAGATATATTTTATATTTAAAATATTAATAACAACGTAATATTGTATCTCACAGTATCACTTTTTTAAAAGTCCACTAATATTAATAAGACAGTAGGGGAGCTTGCAAAATCAAACCACACTTTTTATTTCTGGAAGATGATCATCCATTTTTTATGTAGTATTTGCCCATATCTCTCAATTTCATTGAGTTTGCTCATGGATGTTTCATCAATAGGAAAAAAAAACACAGGAGCAAAACCTAAACCTGAGATTAAAACCCTGAACCCATGTTCAGGTAGCAGGTGCCTGGCCAGCTTTTCAGATATTTGACGGATCCTAACAGAAATAAATAACAGGAACAGAAGTCTTGAGATTTTGTTTGCTTATTTAAATGTTCAAATAAAGCACATGGGCTATTTAGGGTGTTTGTTTCCTTTTTTCTTAAACTCAGGTTCAAACCTTATGTGGCTCTTAGTGAGGATAAAAGAATACTGATAATTTTTACATCCATAAACAAACATACTACCTTAGCTATTTCTTGTTATTAAAGTTTAACATCTTTACAACTTTTATCCTAAACCATGGCACCTATTCTTCCACTTTGGAAAATGATGAAAAAAAGAGAATATATTTTAGCCTTTCTTTTAGAAATTTCCCATTGATTTTTTTTTGGGGGGGAAGAAAGGATTACAGTTATTGTACTTTCTAGCTTGGTAAGACTCAGTTCTTTTGCCAGACTAGAGATTTTCTCAGTCCTTTTCAGAACTTTTGTACCTTTGTGAGGTGTTTCATTATCAAATAGAATATCATAAGAAGACTTTTTTAAAGAATTCAAACAGTCTGAAATTGTACAGCATAAATTTACAAACACAGTAGCAAAACCAAAATCAGTAATCAAATTACTTGATTTTATTCAATCCAGCCCATTTACTTAGAAAATGAAAAAACATATGAGATTAAATAGCCATGGCTATTTAAAGAAGTACATAACTGCCCAAATAAAAAAAAAGGCTCTCTCCCTTCCCTTATTCCTGTAAAAAGGTATTTCTGCTCCCAGTAATGATTTATTCTTGCTTTGACACAACACAGTGTGAAAATTAAGTCCAGAATATCCGACAATGAAAAATTCAGGATTAAAGCATAGGTACCTGAAGGCCTGACAAATGATAAATTAGGAAGGGAACCAATCTGTTCACTTTTCCCACGTTCCACTCAGGGACAAACCTCTGAAGGCACTTGCAGTGCTGTCAAAGTTTCATTAAGACACAGAATCCTTCGCAGGCTTCTCCGGGTGCCAGTGTGATGGATGTGCACCACGAGATCTGTTCCTGGGCTCTGCAGTGGGCTCGGTTCCTACTGTACAGCTGTCAGGTGTTTGTTAACTTGAGCTTTTAAACAGCAAGGACCAAGTAAAAACAGCCCAAGAACGCAAAGCAAACAAAGACATAAAGCTGTGCAAGAAAAACAACACCTGGAGAAGTCCATAAGTCTGGAGAACTAAGATTGCTGTAGGGAGAAATTAATTTTTCTGTTCTGCTTCCACTACACAAATAAGACTCCCAAGAAACAGAGTTTCAGCAACGGATTTTTGTCATTTTTGCACAGTTTTCACTGAATTTTTTGCAGTCCAGACTTAATAACCAAAAACATGAATTTACTACTGTTCCATTTTTATCCTGTTATAGTTTCATTAATTAAAAAAAAGAAAAAATTAAAATATGAGGCCTAAGCAACAAGTCATTTTCAATGGGTATGAAAATAAATTGCCAGAAGAAAAATCAGCCTAAAAATATATAAATCTTTGTGCAATGTTAATTATCTTACTAGTAACATAACCTCTGTCAAATTCCCAAAGAGAATATAGTGATAATGAAGGTCTGACCTTCTGCTTGTATAAGCAAATATGCAATAGCAATATTCCTTTTCTCCCATACCTATCACTTTAATGCTTATAATTGAAAATACATTTGCCCATTTAAAGAATGTGGTTACATAATTAAAGATTGAATGAAAAGCCTTATAGAAAGACAGTGCATCAGTGATACAGTTGTTGTTGCAATTCCCTGTGAATAAAATTCATTGCAAAGCATAAATTAATTTGTAACCCCTGTAATCACCAGCATTCCAATGAAATCACAGATATAGTGGGCAGAATTAACAAGTTTGGAAGACATAGCAGTTATGTTAGTAGCCTTGTTATTCAATTAACTTGCCTGCAGAAAGAAATTATGTATCTAAAAAATGCTTAGTGATCTGAATTTTTACTACTAACAGGATATAAGAATAAGATTTATTCAAAGTTTGCATTTGAACAACAGGTTGGTTTGGAGAATGATAATTCTACTTAAAATAGCCTTTAAACTTTTAAACAACCAGTAAATATCTTGAAAATCTGCTTACAGAACCTGCTAGTGTTCCATGCAAAAAAAATACATTCATAAGTGTCACATTAACTATGTTTAGTGTATTGATCTGTTTACATTAAAGTGGTTTAAGTCTACACCCTTAAACACAAACATGCATTTCAGCTTTTGGGAAGGCAAGCACAGACACTTTTGCTGAAGGATGAATCACTGATTTCCAAAGTATTTACCCGAAGTACTCTGGTGCAAGTTCAAACTGCCAAGAAAATGGGAAATAGGCTGAAATTTACCTTCTCCTGGTTTAGGGAAGCACATCAAACATTTTCTTCTACAGTCCCATGGCGGAACTAATATTGCAACCAGTTAAGTTCCCAGCACCTATATTTTCCTGTCTCATTGCTCTGAGAATTTGAAAGCTGCTTTTAATTTTCCTCATAAATTCATGTATGCTGAGGTTATCCCTATATGTCTTTTGACAAGTGTTATTTGTTAGCTGAGAAGGTTTTCCCCCTGCTCCATGCTTGTCTTTTCTACATCTAAATATTGCTTTTATTTTGCTAGGCCCTTTCTTTGTCCCTATGAGCAAGGCTCCCACTTCCTCAATCACTCTGTTACACTTTCTCTTAATCTTCCAGAGCACAGGCAACAAGAATTGCACATGTTGTTGCAAGGGACATCTCCTCTGTCTCCTGCATAAAAGAGCAAAAAGGCTCTATTTCTGTTGGAAGTAGCTCACTCAGTACATCTTCCATAGCATTAATACTGGCAGGGGAAAAAACCTCTCCTTGCTGCCAGGAGCTTCAACACAGAGACTGGGATTTCTGATGAAGGTCTCTAAACACTGGGCAAAACAATGCCAGTAACCTCAGTTTTGGGGACAAACCCCTGAAATTTGTGCTGTTTTCTTCCTCTCTGCTTTTTTTCTGTTTTCTGAAGCTGTAGAGAGAAGCATTCATCTCATTCTTTTAAGTACAAGGGCTTTTTTTTTTTACCACTCTGTACTGTCCTGCAGCTGCTGAAGCTTCCCTGAACTTGGAAAATGTCTGTGTGCTATCTTGTCCATGCCATATGTCTGATATTATGCTAATTCCTGGGATTATATATGATTTCCTATGTATTGTGCTATCAAGAGATTCAAATTAAAATTAGTTCTCCAAAATTTTGCCTTGTTTTCTTATTTCTTATTTATTTCTATATTCTGGTGCCAGTCCACGTCTTCCTACTGTGGTACAAAACCAACAAATCTGATGGGACATTAGAATGTATTTCATTTTCTCCTAGTTTGGAATAATTTTTTGCAACATCTCTTCATCTTGAGAGCTTTCTCTTTTAATACGAGAAAAGTTGATGTTACCTGCAAGAACTCTGTTCGTAAAGAATTACATTGAAGAATTCTTGTTCCTTCAAATGTCTCCACTAAATGCAGACACTTAAGAATTCTGAGCTGAACACATTGCACCATGAAATTCATGAGATAATATAAAATGTTATGAGCTAAGGAATCCATATTTTTCTCAATTTATATACATCTGTGTATAGATCTGTAAATATATGTATAAGTATGTGGAATACTTGAACCTTTGCAAATTTTCATTCAGAAGATTTTAGGTTTGCTATTTCTTCACAGTGATATCAGCTAAGGGAGACTTTTCTGTCTGGCACATTGAATTTATTTTATAATGTTTATTTATATCTTGAGAGTCAAAAAGTGTTATGCTATTAACTGCCTATGGATTTGTATTTGTCTCACACTAGTTAATTAAAAGTAAAACCTAAAACTTACCGAGCTCTTCAGAATCCACTGTAATCATTCACTAGAAAATATTTACTGGGAGAAATCATATTTCCTCCCAAGGAATCAGTATGCAACACTTGTAATTGAGCTTCTGTAAGACAAAAAGATGTTTCACGGTGTGCTGGTGGCAGCAGGAAAATCTCATTAATCAGAGCAAAGCAGGTGTTTTATAGCCACTGGTTTCCAAAACTCCTTCCCCCAAGTACGCTGTGCACTGGCTGGAAATTGTGTTGGAGTTGACAGATCTCTTTCTGGCACCAAATGAAAGGGGACAGGGCATGCCCCATTCCTCCAACTTCACTTGTACCCTGCTTGCTGGAACAACTTTGAAACGAGAAAAAGGGCAGGGCAATTCTAAGACGGATAAAACTTTTCACTTCCTGAGCAAATTACTCCAAACATTATGAAATCTGATAAAGACTACTTTACTTGTGTGAACTCTGTGTGTGTATCAACGCAACCATCACATTGTCTTAGCTGTGGTCTCATTTTAAAAGGAAATGTGGTACATGGTTATAGCTGTGGATGTCACATGGAGAAGGCTGGGATCAGTTTTGGCTCAGGTGTCCATGAGAGAAGGTAAACAACACAATTTTTCTAAACATTTGTATTTTAGTTTCTCAGTTTATGTGGATTGTGGGGCTATGCCATATATATAAACCCACACCTTTGATCATGAATAGTGACCCTGGCCAAGGATTTACACACCCTAGCATCCTTTTTTCAGCTGTGAGCAGCAGATGTTACTGAAGGGGTCACCTGACTGTGGTGCTCAAGACCTGCAGATAAACTGATTCACCATGAATCTGCCTGGACTAGACCTCTTAGTTCCTTAATCTTCAGCTTCAGGCACCTTTAAGGTCAGATGCTAAAGCACTCAGCCAGCAGATGTCTGAAGCTTTCAGTGCCTAGCACTGGGGTGTAGGTGTTGGGGGATATCTTACCTTTAACAAGTTTTCACACACAAAAATGATCTGTGCTCCATGAAACAGTCTCTTTCTCACAAAAGAAAAAGAGCTGCAGGGCACAAAGTGTTCTGCTTCTTTGAGAACTTAGAGAGTGGTTTTCTGCAGATGATCATTTTTGGCTGAGTTGTGGCCACTGCATGAGCAGCAGAAACATTTCCCTAGCCAAAGTTCAGGCTTTTTACTGTATGAATCAATCTCTCTTTTGCCTTCTTTATACTTAACTGTAAATATATATCTAAATGTGCTTTATCCATACCTCTAGCATTCCCCAGCATCACGATTTTTAGAGAGCCTCATTAGATGGTAGGAAAAAAAGTGTCATACACCCCATCACACTTTAGAGGAGACTTAATTTTCCTTTGTAATTCACCCTGAGAGAGGATGGATAACAGCAGTAGTATGACAATTATGGCTCCCTATTTTTCCTAATTATTAGTCACCAAAAAAATTGCTTATAGGCTGAATCATATCTGGCCTTTTCCTCCCCTATTCCCATTCCAGTGTAAGTGTAAGCATAGTGGTTCTGATATGTAAAGCATCTGTCATTTATCCATGCCTCTCCTAGTGTTTATTTTCAAGCTTTTTTATATTTACAGCAAAATAATAAAATTAAATATCCTAAGACCTACTTTGAAAGACCATTCTCACAGCAGTCTGAATAAATGATCTGAATCACATGCAGCATTTCGTGATTCAGTAAGAGATGAAAAACAATAAAACTGATAAGAAAGCCAGGCATCCTAGGAACATTTTGTTCTATTACAGTCCATCATGGTGGAATTTTGCACATTGATGTTACCCAGTTTTAAAGGAGTGACACTTTTATCTAGGCAGTAAGGTTCAGTCAATTTATGCCAGCAGGTTTTTCTGCCTTCTTAAGCCAGGACAAAAGCTTGAATTTAAGCTGAGACTCAAGTATGTCAAACATAACACACAGCAGACTGAGGCTGCTGCAGGGCATTAGAAGATCTAAATTGTGATAAAATGGGATCAATTTCACTGGTTATAAAGAAGAAAAGTAACTTTCTGAAACAAAAATGAGAAGGAAAAGAGAAAGAGAAGAAATCACACAGAAAATTACTTCCTTTCTGAAATGATCACTAGAATCTTGGAAAAAGACAAGCAGCTCTATCCAAAGGATAGTCCATGATGGGTTTGAGTTTCACAGGCACTTTTTCTTCATGTTTTACAATATGGAAATCAGCGAAAGAAAAGGAAAAGGATGCAATAAAAATACTGTACATCTGCATACATCTTAGGAAAACCATTTAGAAAGCCATAATAAATTGCTCTGAAATGTTGTTATTACTCCTTTCTGTAGGATAAGAACAACTGTATCTTGGAGGGCATTTTAAAAAGACTATAGTTAATAACGCTGGGTTTGACAGAGAATGGAAACGTGATGTTCCCTACATTTCCCTTCACCAAGACTGATTCTCAGCATCTGTAAACCACAGTCAGTTGGCTTAAAATATGTTGCAAGTAATAACATAAGTAACTCTGAACTGAGAAAAAAATAAGGAGTGAATGCAATTGAAATATCAGATTAATTTTAGAACATTATTCTGCAAACCAAGAAAGTCAGGAAATTAGTGGCAGAAAACTGAATATTTTGTTTTGTTATTACGTTTTGCCTCAATTTTTAAAGGGCCAAACATTCCGCTAAATATGTATTTACTCAATTACAGATTTAGCTCTGGACAATAGTGTATTAAAATTTTACTGGAAAAATATGTGTGTTTTGGAAGTGGAAATAGAAAGCTAAACAGACTTATTCTGTGTTTACATTGTTGCAGCTGATGACAAATGTACATATTGAGCACACAAAAAGATTAAGGGAAAAGGGGAAATTCTTTTACATATAATACATAAATAAACTTGTAAATACTGAAAAAAAAGTAAGTATTATAGCCAAATATGCAAATAAAGAGAAATTTCTGCTTCTAAGGCTTAGAGCTATTCTTTAATATCTATAAATTCATCACTCTAATAAAGTTTGCTCACAAACTTTCAAGTGTTTGAAGGCAAACACAGAAGAGTGTTCATGGTGAAAATAGACTTCTAGGTCCTTTTACATACACCTGTATGCACACAGATTTTACAGAAATTTGTATATAATTACAGATATTGCTATGGCACTCAATGGCCTGTTGAAAACAAGCCTGGTTTAGGTGTTATCTCTAGAATATTTTCTTAACATTCCTGATCCTACTGTTTGAGGTGTGCAACCTGATTTGTACTGTGGCCAGGGAAAGTGTCAGCCACTCTCTGCACTGGGATGTTGGTCCAAGCCTCACTGCTGTAACCCATAAAAACAGATTCCTGACGTTTTTTAGGTATTATTACTTGTAAAAATATGGCATTTATCAGAGCAAGGTGGTAGATGTTAACACTAAAACCTCTGATAATTCTTTAAACCTGTTCATAAATAAGTTAGTAGTGATAAATAAAATAAAAATAAATAAAATAAACCAAAATAACAGTACTAATAATGGCAGTCATACCCACTTAAAAAACCTGGTCTGGAATAGATTACTTAAAATTTTGTTTTGTAGCTAGAAGACAAAATATATTGATTGTATAATAGAAAAGCAAAATCTAAGAAATTGCAAGCAAAGTCTTGTTTACAGAAAAAATATCATGACTTTTGGCAATTACCTAATGAATATCATTAAAGACGTTCTAAAAACATGAAATAATTAAGCATGGATGTTCAATAGATAAAAGAAACAACCATTAATAGAATGCTGGTATAGGAACCCCAGGAAGCTACAGTAGGTGTCTGAAGCAGTGATGATTTTCCAAAGAACAAAGAGAATGTGAGGGGCTGTTAATAAGTCTTTCAAGAGAGCTGGACTTGAGCCACATAGTGCTTGGTCTGCAAATACTATGTTTAAAAATCAATCCCTTGCTTCACAGGAAGCCAATGTACTTTTGTCAAAATTAGAGCAACATGAACATCTGTCCTGGAGCCTGTTAACCATCTCACTGCTTGCACTCTTCTGGTTTTCCTTTTCCTCCCATGAGCAGAGGAGAGGAAAATTACAAACATTCACAGAAACCCAAAGGTTAATACATTTGCAGCAGTATGAGGGTATCAACACATTTTAGGATTAGTGAGAAAATTCAGGCAGTCAGCAGTGCAAGACAGAACTTGAGCATACAGGGTCTCAAAGCAGAAACTGAAGCCCAAACAAAGTTACATGCACTGAAAACTGTGGAGGATAAATAAGACTTGTGCAACATAAGATGCCATTTCACATCTTCAAGGTTACCTTTCAAACTAATTCATATATGCTTTTAGGAAGCACTAATTAAAAGGTGTTGATGATACCATTTAACTTGAAATCTCTGCCTTCAATCAGATTTTTTTTATCCTAGACACATTTTGAGAGAAAATGTTTTGTTGTTATTTTTTCTCTAGCCACAGAAACATTAATATTTTTGGGGAAAAAAAAATAGATATACCAGGAAGATTTTTTACTTTCAATATATTTCTATACAGAGCCATTATTATCCAAAGATAATAATTAATTAATATTTTTTGGGGAAAAAAAATAGATATACCAGGAGGATTTCTTACTTTCAATATACTTCTATACAGAGCCATTATTATCCAAAGGATTAAGCACCCACAGCTACAACCATTGTTCAATGGATGACTCTTCCCTCTTTCTGAAGGAACTCATGTGTGGGTGCAGGCGACTTGATCAAGTCCAGCTCTGTCTTCTCATTCTTTCCCTGGAGACCACCTGCCCAGATACTTGCATTTTATTGTAATTCCCTCCAGCAGCACTGCTACTTACTTCCCTGGGGCAGGATTTCGCCTTAGCTATTTACAGAACCATTTTGATGCCATGTAAAAAATCTCATTACAGTGTCACTTAAGAGAGAGAGATGCAAGGGAAATATTCCTACAGCAAAGCTGTCACGCTTGGGACTGGAATAGACTTGAAAGCTGCTTCCTGCCTGAACCTCACCCTGTTAACAGGAATCAAAATCCGGCAGCAGGCTGCAGATTAAATACCTCAGCCTCAGTGGAGAGACCCATCATGAATATTGTGTAACGCTGAGCATTCAAGCGGAAGAGATGAGATGTTTCATCTTGAAAACACATCAAATTCTTGTGCAGCACTGCCTGCCACAAACTGAAGCTTGCAACAGGCACTGCCACATCTACCAAAGGCATACTCAGTTACCATTGCCCAAGCCTTTGTAAACCACCACCACTCACACACCTGCAATTTCAGGCTGGGAAACTGTCAGTGCAGTGTTGTGTGGCAGGTTTCATCTTGGGTGAAAAAAGGGATTGAAAGCTCTTAGGAGAAAATAAACACACCGAAAGAGTAAAATCCTTGTATGAGAAAAAAACCAAAACAAACAAAAACATAAAACAAGCAAAACAAAACCGCAAACAAACAAAACCCAAAATAAAACAGAAAAAAAAGCACTAAGAAATAGGAATTATAGCTACTGGCTTACTCAGCTGCCCCTTGAAGCTAAGAATAGCCAGACAAAAGAAATTCCTGGAGGTGCAAGCTCAAGATTAATCTAACCATCATTTTCAATTTCATTTCCTGTTTGCTGCTGTTAAGTAGCTGGGTTCTTGTTCCTTTTCAAGAACATGAAGAGAATAATGGAACTGACTGTGGATTTTAGTAGTTTGCAGGACACTTTTTTCTTACTGGAGGGACAGAATTGCAATTAGAGCACTGAAAACCATCAAATCCCATTTCCTGCCATACACGCCTGGTAAATAAGCCTTTACAGGACGCTGGTCACAGGTCTTTCTCTCATGGAAATCAGCTTCTGCTCTCTTTCCTATACACCAGCTCTTTCTGACTAACAAAGCAAGCCAAAGAAACAAGGAAGGTGAAAATATAGATCCCTTGACCGCTTTAACACAGTTGTGTTTTCTTATGGTAAGACACAGTATTTTCATTTCTTCCCTGGGTGGTGGCTCATTAATCCTTTTAGAGTATCCTTCCCAAGCTAAAATTTATCCTTGTAACACACCTTGTGGGAGAGTCTCAGAACTCTAAATCTTGGTGCATTAGGGGTCAATAATAAATGATATTAATTTTTCCTCTGCACACAACTAAAGGGCACTTTAATAAGTAAAGAAGGCAATAAACAAGACTGAAAGGAATGTGATTATGACAACTTGTCATAGAATATTAAATAATGTAGCATTGATATAATTAAGGATCAGAGGGATACATCAAAATAACTTATGCTAATTATTTCATTTGAGAGTTGAGAAATATTGCATATGTAGCTAGAACTATATTTGTGTCCTTATTTACATATTTATAGCATTTTAACTATAGTAGGACAATGGCTATTTCCATTTTGCTCCTTACAGAGCCTCCCCACAGTGCTAATCAAATCCTGACATCTGACTCTAACACTAAGAGTTTTAAGATAATTAAGCACTTTAACCTAATGAACTTGCATTTTAATCCACTGTATTTGTTTAGAGAAAGCCCAGGAGGCTGGTAATGAGATATGGAGTTTTACACACATTTATAGTGAACACTCAGATTAAGCTCAGCTCAGGAGCAAGACAGATCTGAAGCTTCATCATCAGTTGTAGCACAGCAAAATGATGGCAGAGTACATCACACGGGATTAGATTTGACTTCTAATAAAATGCAGTAGTTGTTTCAATACAATGCCTGCATACAGATCCCCGAACTAAAACCTCCATTGTGATTGACATTGATGCTTGCAGCAACCCAAATGCTGAATGGAAATGGAATTTTATGGCTGTGGCTGTGCCAGAAAAAGGGTAAGTCATTTCCAGCTGAAACGGGAAAGGGAAGCTTGCAACCGCCATGGCCGCATCTGTGGCCATCAGTCCCAAAGCCAGGTTTAGCAGCACTGCATTCCTCTACACAAAACCATCATGCCAAGAGCCAGAGGCAGGCCCCTGGCATGCTCAAATCCGTGTTAGTGGGCAGTGAGCAGGTAAGGAGTTCCACAGGGAAATGCATTATCTGCCTATTCACAACAAGAAGGGGATACAAGCTGGCTGTTTCCTCAACTTTGTACAGATTTACCTCTCCAAAAGGCAAAACATTTACAGGAAAGAGATGCCTTGCCATCCATGCCTAGCCTTTCTCTTTTTTTTTATTTTTCTGCATCCCACAAAAAAACCTAATTTAAGAATCTATATATTAATTACCACTGAAGCAAGCCAAACTGTTGAACATGAAGGCGAGAAAGCACTGCCTGCTTTCCAAACCTTTGCATGTGATTCAGAGGGAGGAGTTAAACCTTAATCTTAAACCTCATGGAAATGTCTCCTATCCAAGACAATTTGTTTATTCCTCCATGGACACTCTGGAGATTTTCTGCTTGAAGTTTTTTAATTTTTTTTTTTGATAACAAAACACTTCTCATCATGATGGCTCTGCAGCCCCTTAACACAGCAATGCCTCAGAGACTGAGGTTTATGCCACTGCAGCTGCAGGGTGGGATGACTCCTGAGGCACAGACTGAGACTTTTACACTGCTGAACACCCACCAGCCTGACAGCTGGATCACTTACCTGGCTGAAGGAGTTACTGCACTCCTTCCTGTACTCCTTCCTTCAGCTTTGTGGCTGCAGATGTACCCCTGATAATATGGAAACAAAGACGCTGAGTTACAATGCATAGCACGGCTTTTAAACATTTAAAAATAACAAGCTGTTCCCCTCTCCTTAAGCATCATAACAGTTCTCATGTTACCTCCCTTTTTTCTGGTTTCTTTTTTTAACATTTTCAAAATTTTCAACACACCCAAGAGGAGTGCATTTGCCAGCTAAAGCCATCAGGCAATTTCCTGTTTTACTTTGATAGATTTTAAAAAAACAAAACAAAACAAAAACACTAAGAAATGTTGTAGAACCTGTAAAGAAGCAAAATATTCAAATATGAACTGTCAACACAGGATGTCAGGTTTTCCCTCCAGTAGCACAATACACGGTGAAAGGTGGAAGAAGAAGAGATCTTACCACCAGGCAACCATGCAATAATCACCCAAAATCATCAGGGATGGGGCTCTGCTTGCCTTCAAATCCAATAGGCTGATGAGACAATCTGATTTTCATTTCCCACAATACATTTTCCTATGAGAATTTCAGAGGAAAAGTTTATTACACTACAAATGGTGTCAGCAAAATAACAGCCAAAAGAATCTACTTCATTCTGTTTGGTAGGTCAGAGCAAAAAATATAATGAATCCTTAAGGCAGTTCATTGTATTAATACCAAGTCAAAGTTCTGAGATGAGACTCATAATATTTTTTGCTCTTCATTTTTCAATGTTCTTTATGTTTCTAAAAGATTAATATACACTACATCACTTTCATATATTTGTGCTCAATACTTTATATGAGAACAGTTTGGTTTGTTTCTCTGTGTGTCTTCCACAGCTAAGCCTGGGCACAAGTCTGCTGTTAAACACTCCCTATTTAGGTTTTGAAAATAACGAGCAGAAACATCTAAAAAACCATTCAAAAATTAACCAAAACAGGGGCTAAACAGAAAATTAATTATTTGTACATATAACTTAAAAAGCCAGTGTTAACTGGGGTTTTTTATTTGTTAATGTGATCACTGAGGTTTTGGTAGAAGAATTGTATCCTACTGAGATCACTCCATAGAGTCAAAACCTTCTGATAAGAGCACTTATGTGGATTATCCACTTATACTCCAGCTCAAACAGGTTATCTGGTAGAAATATAATCAAAGAGCCCTCCAGCCTGAGTTTCTCACAGATTTAGCTAAGCTGATTATTTCCCCCCACTTTTAAGTCCTGTTTTTTCTCGTGTAATCCTGGCATTCTGGTCTCTCCCTGGGTTGCCACCCACCATCACCACTGTCACTATTTTGCAAGGCTACCCCAAGTCTGCAATCTGAAGTGCATGTGAAAAACTGATGTCAAGAATCACACACCAACACCTGTAAAGCATGCATTCATTTTAGAAAGAAATGAAATTGCAATTGCTCTATTTTATAATCATCTTGTGTTTGTAATAAAAAACATTGGGAAAAATATGTTGTTTCTTCCTGATGTTTTTTAACACAAACACAATATGATTTCAAGCTAAACGTGAAAAATTACATCCAATTTAACTTATGAAAAAAAAAAAATATTCTAGATGAAGTGGTTGTGCTGCCAGCATCTGGTATTTATGTGTATACATGTGTGCACACACACACATTTTTTATTTAGGAGTTTTAAAATTACAAAAAATTGAAATACATTTCCTTATGTCATCTCCAGCCAAAATATAAAGATAAACGTTTTTTTTTCATAAAAATTTTTAACCCTTTTTTTGCAACAGACCATTTCATTAATGAAACTATGCTACTGTATATTGAATTTTACGTTAAGCATTGAATTAAGTCAGGGATACACATTATCAGAATAATTTATGACATACTGTAGAGAAGGTAAAATTTAAAATGCAGAGGAAAATATTTAATGAACTTCTTATAGATTAATGATGTGGCAAACAGTTATTTGTTTCTATTTGATGGTGAACCCATGAAGCCATTAGAGGTCCAGTTCCACCTATTAGTCACAATTCAGTGGCAACAGAGCTCCAGAAAAGCCAGATGCAACACATCCTTGTGGCATTCTGCACTAAAGAACTGATGAAATATTAATCACTCAGGCTCCACATGCAAAATGTAACAAAAAAAGGAAGTCAGAATAAAAAAAAATAGCACAGCAGGGGTGCTGTATATTAACATCAACAAGCCACTTTGAAAGGCTAAAGCAAAATGCTGCAGCCCCAGCCCCACATGTTTGTAATTTTAAAACTCTTGTCATAGCTAAGTAATAGCATGGCCACAGCAGGATACACCAAAATTAAAGGTAAAAGCTCTCCTAAGGGGTGAAGAGAAGACGTAATAGTGCCAAAACAGTCACTGGAAAAGGCATTTAGCTTGATATTTTGAGAGAGAGAGAGCACAAAGCAGAACCGGATTCATTACAAAGATTCATTTGGCATAATTATCTTTTCCTTTGTGGCTTCTGAAAGCCTTTGGCTGTCATCTGCTGTTGCAGAAATTTTTTTATGGTCTAGACATTCGGTCACTCATACGAATGTCACCTCTTACCGGAGCAGCTCTGTGAGTGTCACTGCTCTTCCCAGCTCAGGTCTCTCGTGAATGAAATATTTCAGGAATCTACAATGACTCACTTGAAAAAAAAAAGAACACAGTGGTTGTGAAAATGTTTGTGTACAAGAGAAATTTTGCAAGTCTTCAAGTTTCCTAATGCTTCAAAAACTTGTTCTTGTAGTAAACAAAAATGAGGGATAAAATAATACTTTACACGTTGGATCTCTTCCCCTGATGCGCTTCTAATATAAAATACTTCAAGATCAGGGTAGCACCAACCTCACTTTGATTTCACTGACTATGTAATACAGCAACTAAACTATCTTGGATTTTCTGGAGCCTTGAATGTCAGGAAAAACCTTAACTTTTTTCCAAACACCAGCCTTGCTAACTCAACAGTAGTAAGGACACAGTCAGTAAATATTGCCCCATTGAGGCCATTATCTTATTTCTTGCAACCACTACAATTTACTCCACAGGGTTATTTCTCATATTGTCTGAATTACGCATTTGGATTAGATGCATGAAATTGTTCTCAAATTGTACTTATAAGATTTCAGCCATTTAACATCATCAGGCTTTCCAGTAACCAATTAAATGAATCTGCTCTCCTAACCAAAAGCTATGGTATATTTTTCTGTATGTGATCATCAGCTGGTGAATTAAATGAGCTAGTGTGGTTTTTCCAGCTACAAAGTTATATACAAGAATATTTTTACATTCCTCCCTCACTTAAACAATAATCTCAGTTGTACAAACACCACTGAGAACTTGAAAATCATGTATTGTTATGCTGTGGTCATCAGGTCTCACCTTTGCATCTTTACATAAAGAACCAATAACTAGAAAGAGTTTCAGTCTAGGATTGTTGCTGCTGCTCATTGCTGATTGGAAAGTCTAACTGTAAAATTCCATCTACAGTAGTCAAGCTAAAAGCAGTGACACACAGACACCTTTTCACACAAAACACAGATTCTTAATTGAACTTGTAGAATCTAAAAATTGTTACCAGGCTGCAGAGCAAACCTACTCACTGCTAATGAAATTTAAAGCATATACAGGTTATCATTAATGTGAGGGAGGGGAAAAGGAAACATGGGTAGCACCTTTGTCTTTGTTAAATTCTACATTGGTTTAATCAAAATCCAGAAGGGAAAAAACAGCAGAAAGAAATAAGATATTTAAATCATAGAAGTTGATATCTTTCCCATTGTGTGACCTCATATGGGCTGATAGAGTCTAATAGAGGAAGGATGAGAGAAAAGGGGCATTAGAGCTGGACAAGTAATATTTGAAGAGCATCTTGGAGTCTCCAGTTAAATTGCACACAACAGTGAAATTCCCTTTCTCCTCTGATGCCAGGCTCAATCTGTTTTGCAACCGCTGATTATGAAAGCTTTGCTGCATCTCTACTAGATTGATTTCTGTGCCAAACACATGAATGAAATGGGAGCTTTCAAAGGAGGGAAAGGTTATCACTTAGGGATCAGCAAAAAGTCATTACAATTCCCTTTTTCTCTAAATTGAAACTCATCTACAAATGGCACACCAAAGGCCCCTGCCATCTGACCTCCACCCTGTCAACACTAAAAGATTTTAAAGGCTTCTTGTAGCCCGGTAGATGCAATGTTTTGCACTTCCTAATGGAAGAACCCAAATTTTCTATTTTATTCCCTGACAGCACAGGCCCACAGGACTAGCAAGGGCTTCTCCAGATGTGCCTGAGTTGTGGTGGCAGCCACCTCGCTTCCAGGCTGCCGTGGCATTTGCTGCAACCCCTTCTGCCCTGTCCTGCTGAACCTTTGGGGCCAGAAGGGAGTTCAAGGGTGGTCATGGCAGCAGAAGGAAAGGGTGGGGATTAGCAAATTTTTGCATGAAAATTTAAACTTCGTTATTGAAGAGGTTTTTCTGCATTAATTAGATAATTCGGCTGCAGGCTTTAGTATGATTTCAACTGGACTAAAAGTAACCGTAATTTTTTTGATCAATCTGTTCTGATTTTAGTTACACTTAACGATGAATTCTTAAATCCCCATATAAAGTGTTCTCTTTTGCCAAAGCAAGGTTCTCAATTTTAACATCCTTTCTCACCTTTCAGCTTTATGTGGTAGGGCTACTTACCATCCTTTATTACAGTACTGCTCTGAAATCCCTTTTCCTTTTACAAGTCTCAGTTCTCTTTCCTGTTTAGAAAACTGAGAAAACAATTCTCAACCTGCTCATACAAAAAAAATTGTGTTAGTGCTTGTGAAAATGGCAGTGGCTGGAGGTAACTTTAAAAATAATTGTAAAAAGAAGCAGTATTACATGCTTTTATGACATGACTTTTTTCAAGTTCTTTGGTTTTGATTTTACCTTTTTAAAGGGAAAATATGGGTCCTTACTGTAAAGCCCATGTCAAAAGGAAAAGCATAAAAATTTAAGAGAAATTTTCTGAGAGATTCACTGCAATGTCACCTATTTTATACACAAAGGAAAAAAATACCACATGTGTTAATCCTGAAAACTAAAGCCTGCAGGAAAGAACTTTTTCAATTTATTTGCAATGCTTGATATGCTCACCAGTAAAAACACACAAAAAATAAACACCATCACAAATCAAAGTAACCCAATTTTAGAATTGAACCAGATTTTAACTCATTATTTTACTGGTAGAAATTAGCAGGCTAAATCATAAATCCACTTATAAATTTATCATAGCCCAAGTCGAGGTGGTGAATGGGATTCTGTGATGCTTTATTCCTACAGATTATACAAACCTCTCCACAGTGAGTCTGAGTCCTCTGAAATGGCGAAAGTTCACTGAAATTAAAGATTGGCTGTTTTTCCTTGGCAAAGATTCTAGATTATTTATACCCAAATGTGTCATAAAATTGCAACAGCAACTTATAAAGTAAAAAACACTGATGTTTATAATCAAATATTACCCACACCCTTCTCTTTTTCTTAAAATACACTAAATCAATCCATTGTGCTCCTCATATTAAAATCACATACATACCTAAGAACATCCACAAATAAATTATCCTTTTTATAAAGAACTCTATGAAAGAAAATAGAACATAAACTCGTATCAGTGCTTCTTTATGCACTGATTTGCACCTTCATTTCAGTACAAGTTTCTTACAGAACCTCTACAAACAATACTGTATTTCTGCTAACTAGAATTGGAAATTTCAGTAGGTGAAGTTGATTTTATTATGCAAACTGACCAAAGGTTATGGATCTAAGTAGCTGTTTACAAATTTATTAACCATCATGTGCTCATGTCATTGGTTTCTAGGTACCAATCTTCTGATAAAGACATAAAAATGAACACAAAACCTAAAAATCCCTCAATTTATAGGGCATGGAGCCCTGTCCATTGGGAACATAGGAAATTTCAAAATCAGTTTAGATTGATCCAGGTTATACTGATGGGCAATGGTGTAATTAAACAGTAAGACAGATAAGAGAGATATTGCTATGAGATAACTAATGCCTCACAGATATTGGCAAATTCTGAAGCTTGGAATAAACAAAAGGATATATCATCATTGCTATATGTCATAAATTAAGGTTTATATTAAAAAAAACCCACTAATATAGCACAGAATTTTTTAGAGCAAATATTTAGTGTTTTTCATTAGAAAAGTCCTGAAAATGTAACAAGTGATACTTTTACTACCACCAAAATGAGTAATCAAATAAAGAGTATGCAAAGCATTTTTTTTTCATTTTAACATATAAAAGCTCTCAAATATTTGTTTTTGTTTAGTATCTATTTGCTAACATTTAAATATTTAGCCTGGAGTAGTTCACTGGGCTTCAGAGAAACCAAGACATGATTTTTTAGCCAGGAATTGTCACAGTGGGGAATCATAAGTAATATTAGTGAAGTCAACAGGAGTTTGTTTTTACCTGATTTCCCCATAAACCAAGAATGCAATATTTTCTCAGTTTCACTTACCTTCTACAATTGGACATTTGAGTGAATGAAGTACATTTTATTATGTAAACTGAGCAAAGGGATATTCCATACCACATGGCATCATGCTCAGCATATAAAGCTCAGTGTCTGAACAACTGTCTGCCCATGAGAACTGGTGAATGAATTCTTTGTTTTGCTTTGCTTTTGCATAGCCTTTGTTATCCCTATTTAACTGTCTCTGTCTTTAACACAGCCTATGGGTTTCTGCACTTTTATCCTCTTGATTTTCTCCCCCAAAACCAATGTGGAGTGTGTGGCTGGGTGGTGCTTTGTTGTTGTCTGGGGTTAAACCACAAGCAGAGGGTGTGATGGCAAAAAAATCCCTTGGCCACATCAAGGTTGCATGAGTAGAAAACAGCTTAATTTGTCTCTTGGAACTCCTGTCTATACAGCAAAGAGAGTGCCAGCTTGTTCTTTTCCTCTGCTTTTTTTTTTTTT
>VXAD01002044.1:488692-521091 GCA_013399195.1 Dicrurus megarhynchus
TTTTTTTTTTTGGTAATTTGCATTTTCTCTGGAATCAAAGCAGCTTCTCCTTCTCATGTCACAGAACAAAAAGGCTGATCATCTTGAGACAATATATGTGCGAGACAGAAGATATGGTTCACAAAGTGTTGTTTTAATAATTCATTCCTAGGTCATCAAAGGGAAGCCAGGCCTTAGAAGTTCCTGTTGTTGTCACTATAAAACAGGTAACACTACACAGAAGAACAGCAACCACTGGGTGGCCTCTCCTGAGTACTGAACCCAGGTCTTCTGCTTGTTTTCTTGTTTATATCAGGAATTTACCTTCAGTCCACCAAGTCAAGAATTATAATGGGCTGCCCAGGGAGGTGGTAGAGTCATCATCCTTGGAGATATTGGAGAAATTACTCAGTGTAGCACTTGCTGCTGTGGTTTAGTTGATATGTCGGTGCTCAGAGGTTGGACTTGGTGATCTTGGAGGGCTTTCTCAACCATAATGATTCTTGAATTCTAATCAGAACCTGATGAACAGCAGCACATTTATGAATAGACACCAGTGGCCGGTGTCTTCCCAGCATCAAATCACAGGTCGGAGGTTGCAGCCACAGCCGTGAACCTCTGGAAGGGTCTGTGCCACCAAAAGCCCAGTGAGAGCCAACACCTGTCTCTCCTACCAGTCAATGCAGCAGGGCAGTCTGGGGCTCCTCAGGACCTCTTATCCAAACAGCAACTCCATAAGAGAAGTGGAAAAAGGGCAAGCACCCGCCCACGGGGATGCTGGGGCAGCTGGTGCTGCTGGCACTGCAGGCTGGAACCACCCCAGAGAGCTTCTGGTCAGAAGAATTAATGAGAGGTTATGGCCCACAGTCTTCCTCACAACTGCTGCTGACATGCCACGAGTGCCATAACAGCTGCTGCTCTTGGGGCAGCAAGGGAGGAATGTACCAAAACAAGAGAGACTTTTGATATTGGTTCCCTGGGCAGACAGACCATTGTTGACTGTATTTGGGACATAGCAGGAGGCAAAGGAGAAAAAAAAAGCAGAAACAGCTGCAGTTTTTATTGCAGGAGCTCAGTCCTGCTGCATGTGGTAAATAAGGAATTTTAAAAGACTAATAAGGAGAAAGGCTGGTGATATAAAATAGGGCAGCCAACTGACACAGCTTCCTCTTTTGAGCCACTGCTCTATCTTGATAATAAAAATAAAATAAAAATAAAATAAACATTGCAGTCTAGAACACGCGAGAGCACATTCTAAAACATTTATAGAGAAATGTTTAATTTTTAAACATATAGGTCCTAGGTTACTGAAAAAAATGGCAACATTCAAAATGAGCCGATAAAGTACAAAAATGGCTGTTTCAGTGAATGGCTCTCTAGAAAATACTGTATGGTGGTGACTAAGAAGTAGTTTTCCACACCAGTACTTTACAGCTCATCAGAGAGCTTTATTATCAGTTATAAAAAAACTAAGAAAAATTTAATTTTTTTTAATGTAATGATACATTCACATAAACTTAACAGTCAAGCTTTTATTTCCTATAAAAGTCATGCCTTTTCTTATGAATATCTTATATTCCTGGGACCACTTAAAAGGCAACCAGAAATAAAAATGCTACAAACGCAAGGAAATGAATCTAAGTGGCAGTGTATGTGAGAAGGTAAAACAACAATAAACCAACAAAAACTCAACCTAAAAAACTGTGACATCAATTTACATCAGTGCATACAAAAGGTAGGGATGCGGGCTAAAGCACACTGAGTTCTACAGAAACACTTCCTTTGACTTAAGCGGTCATTTATTTATGTCCTAACAGTGAAAATAGTGGGAATCTTATCCTGGACATATCATTCCAAATTATTTCACTTAATCAAAGTCGAGTAAAAACACAAGGCATTATCAAAAAGCAAATACTCATTTGTTTAACACAGACAAAACTCTTTTGAAACTCAGTAGTGTGTTAGCCATTAAAAACATATATACAGAAAGGTAATTAATAATAAAAGACCAATTAAGCCAGCTGACCTCTTATAAGAAATAGATAATTTCCAATATCTGCAAGTACTGTTTATTCCATGGTTTTTTTTGCCAGCTGTGCAAGGAAAAATTCAAACTTTGACCAACTAAAGTCATTTAAGTAATTTACTGTTTTTACATATTTGTTCCTGATTTTCTAGGAAACTTTTGTACACAATTGGAAGGGATTTTTTGCCTGTTTAACGGATTGCAAGCTACAAAAACACAGCCTTAAGTTTTACAGTGCATACAGATTGAACCTGAAATAGTCTGTTATTTTAAAAACATGTGTTAGTGGAGAGAAAGATGGCCATATACGTTTGACTTATTTGCAAGCCACTGAGACTTGATGAATATTCAGGCTGAACAGAAAGAGCAAAAACAGACATGAATATTCATCAGGAAGCAAAATCAACCAAGACCAATGATCAAAGATCTGTTGCTCTGCAAGGAATGCTACCTTGGCCCGTCCATCTTCAGCAACTGAAGTAGAAAAGCCCCATTCAGTTGTAACAAAATGCTGAACTGAAGTGAAAAAAGTCTGTTATCAATTTTTACCGTTTGGAAATTTATTTATTTACACACCTAAAAGATTTCTATTCTAAATTCACTGTCAAAATTCAGATCTAAAGGCTTCTCATCAGTCACACCAAACATAAGCTCCTGAAGAGCCTGCAAGCTGGGAATAAGTGTTTTGAAAGTCAATGTGTTGCATCCAGGTTTCCACGGATATCGTGATACAAGACTTCAGCTCCAAGGTAGGTATGACACCACAAAGAGTGAGATTAGATTTATGCCCAGAACTTGGGGACTTCCTCTTTAGGTAAAAATCCATTGTTCTTAAATAAATGTCCTTGTGTACTGCATAATTTAAATAAATACGTAAATAAGTATATCTATTTTTTGGTAATGAAAAGTATTCTAAAATTAATGGTTCTTTTTTCCATTGAAATATGGAAATTGAACAGAGGGTTAAACCCTGTAGAGGATGGAATTTTGTCAGCAGTGTGGAAGCATTTTTCCCTACTAATACCAATTCACAAGTCCATAATTTGCTTCTGTACAATCAACATCAGCTTCCACAGGGATGGCAGCACATAGTGAAAGGCCAGACTCCTCTCTTGGTTCAGTTTTCTACCGTTTGTATTGAGACTGTGTTGGCTGGAACCACTAAACCCTAAGTTGCATAGCATGGCTCACTCATTAAAAACTGTCATAACACCTAAGAAATTATAGTTTTCTTGATCTAGAATACCTATCGTGGCCTTAAAATGGTGGTAGATTGCAAACTTGCATACTATTCTAATAGTTTCAGTGTGGTCTTTTTATGCAAATGGATTTTGCAAAAATACACAGAACTCAATCTTCTATAAATAGGTAAAACAAAACCATCATAACAATTCTTAATTAGCAATGATGAGATATATAAAAATAGGCTTTCCAAGTTATGTATCATGGCTTTAAGAAAAGTGTTGTGGATTTTTTGTGGCAGCTCAGTCCCACGCAGGTGCTCACTCACTTCCCCACAGAGGGATGGGAGAGAGAATTGGGTGTGTAGAAGACAGAAAACCCATAGGTTGATATAAAGACAGTTTAATAGGTAAGGCAAAAGCTGCACAGGCAAGTGAGGCAAAACAAAGGATTCATTCCCTGCTTCCCACCAGCAAGCAGGGATTCAGTCATCCCAGGAAAGTGGGGCTCCATCACACATAACAGTGACTTTTGAAAGAGAGAGGCCACTACTGCCAGTGTCCCCTCTTCCTTCTTCTTCACCAGCTTTTATTGCTGAGCATGGTGTGGGATGTTCCTTGGGTCTGTTGGGGTCAGCTGTCCTACTGCGTCTTTCCAAACTCTTGGTGCACCCCCAGTCCGCTCACTGGTGGGTGGCTTAAAAGGCAGAAAAGGCCTTGACTGTGTAAGCTCTGCTCAGCAGTAAATAAAACATCCCTGTGTTATCAACACTGTTTCCAGCACAAATCTAAAACACAGCCCCATACCAGCTACTGTGAGGAAAAGCAACTCTTTCCCAGCCAAAACCAGCATAACTTATTAAAAAAAAAAAAAAGAAAAATCATTCTGCTAAATAACATGTACCTTCTTAACTGTAACAAAATTTATTTTTCCCTATAATAACAACAGCAACAAGAAGTTACAGAAAAACAGACAAGGAAATTAAATCTAAAAGTTATGTTAAACATAATTAACGTTGTGTCATAAACTGACGAAAGCCAGGAAATTGAAACCTAAGGCTGACACTCTATCCATAATGCTCTCTGTTTTTCCATGACCTGACTTAAAACCAGAGTTATAGCCTTAACTTTAAATTTCCTGTCTGTTGTCAGTTTGTGTTACAACCTTCATGTTCCTTAAACATAGGGTTTGTGAGTTTAATTGTATATTACCCTTTTATTGAAACAAGAATCAACAGTAAAAATATTTTGAACTGTTGAAAACAGTTTTGGAAAAAAACCCATATGAGTTTGAAGTTGTCCATGTCTTGCATTTGACCTTCACCACATATTTTCTTCAAACGAAAGTTAGCTGTAAATCTTAATTTCCTACTAAACTGTGAAAGCAAACATTTTCTGTTTTCAAACATGGGTATTTCATTTATATACTACACGTGATCAAAATAAATCTCTAGGAGAAAACAGCAAAATCTATTTTTGCTGGAGAAATTATTTTTCTCTAACATAATTGTTATTTATTGCATCTGTAGACCTACCTCATATTATAATTTTATTTTTTGGTGCAGGGTAAGTAGGCGATAGTAACTCTCTCTGTGGAGTTTGACATATGACTGTAAATGCTGCATGGGCCTCTGTTTCTTTGTATAAATAAGATCATAACTTTCAAGCAAAAATTATTACTGTTGCTACATTTCAAAGTTGCAGAAGTAGAAGAAATGTGTTTCTAAATATCAGCAGTTTCAAGCACTACAAAAACTCAAGCCAGTGTTTATAAAAGATTCCCTTTCCTTCAGAGAACTAGAAAAAGCAAGACCAAATTAATTCCTAACATATATCTTAACATCCTATTTTGTTCCAAAGGCTTTTGGTTTTCCCATCTCTTTGTAGATATTAGGTTAACACACAGAAATGATAATTTGAAAGATAAAGAACATAACTTTGTTGAGCTACCCTACAGACTGCATTTACAACTCTTTGATACAGGTATATGTATTTTCTAATAAAGTCTCGTAGAGATTTTAAGTATACTGAGGCAACCTAATCTTTATTTACTGGCAAAATATTTACTTTCCACTTGAAAAGTAGTATAAAGTAACAAAGTAATACTATTGTCTGTGTAAGAGAATGAAATCAGCTGAAGGGATCTTATCAGTTTTAATTCAGCCAGTGAATAGACAGGAAATAGCATATTAGATCTCTCTTTCTGCAAGCCAGTGACATCGAGTATGAGGAAGCAGGATTATTTCATATATGATTAAAGGGACACATTTATTCAGCAAATTCATTGGAATTACACCAAGAATCTTCCTTTGGGAATAATTTTACCTGGCAGTGCAGATCATTCTCTGCTATAAATCCCTCAGGCTACTTTGACTTGATTTATGACCCCTAGGAATGAGGCCCATTGTTCCAAAAGAGAAAATTTTTTTGTTCCTCAAGAAGAACTGCCAAGAAAAGCAAATGAACCTTAATTGTAGCATTTGATAAATTCATATTTTCTCTAAATTTATTTATATAGTCAATCCTTCTTAAATAAACATTTTCTCAATGCCTAAAGAATGTTATACATATTTTAAACAGTGTCCTACTAAATGCAATATGGTGCAATAAATTAATATATTTCCTGAGGAAAAAAATCCCTTTGATCTTAAGGCAAATT
Organism: Dicrurus megarhynchus; assembly: GCA_013399195.1. Lineage (NCBI taxonomy): Eukaryota > Metazoa > Chordata > Aves > Passeriformes > Dicruridae > Dicrurus > Dicrurus megarhynchus. The sequence goes on from VXAD01002044.1 coordinate 494,538, forward strand.
CATTCATATCAAATCTCTGCACATCCCAAGGACTCCTCCACACAAGGTGTGTCTAATAAGCAGGCAAGTTTAACAAGATGGTCCGGGATTCACCTACCCAGAGCACACTTAGAGCCAGAGATGAGGCTCTCTGCAAATCACCTCGTTACCCACATGAACATGCATACTGTTTGGCCTGGGCTTGGCTCCTGGCTGCTGAATTCCAGGACAATTCACACTCTCTGAAGAGGATCATGAACAGAGTAAATGCAGAAATAAATTTAGAAAACAATGAGGTGCACTGTCTCTCAGCTCATTAGTGTTCACAGTGTAAACTCTGTACCGTGACACACCTGTGGCCACAGGGGAAGGATGATACTGGCCAGTGTAAACACTGAACCTTCCTCTCAGGCTGCCTGGAGCATCAGTGGGAAAATAGAAACATTAGCAGCTCTCCTCATGCACAGAAATCATCAAAACAAGTTAGCTGGCTTACTGAAGGCGGCAGCTCATCTCATTTGTCTTAAAGGCAGGTCAAGGTGCCAGGCTCAGATGCAGATGATACAAATCCCACCTTAGGTAGCTGAAAATATACTTTTTTTTCCCCTCCAAATGTAAGCAATTTAAAATTGAGCATGCAGAATTTTTGACTGTTTATCTCTTCCTGGCTTTATCTTTCAAAGTCCTATTCTTTGATACATATCATAAGAAGACTCCAACTCTTTATCTGTTGGCATTTTAAGTACTACCGTTGTGGAGACTGATATGGGCACAGATTAAGGAAATGGCTCATTTCAAATAGGAACTGCAGTGTATGAGGACATGCTTTCTCCAGTCTGAAGCAGAGTTACCTTTGATTTTGCATTAAGGCCATAACTGATTTATATGTAAAACCTATGCTTTTTCTCCCTACAGGCTGCTCTTGGATAACCTGCTCTTTCACCATTTTTGCAAATCTTGCATGTGCAGTAAAGATTTTTTGGCAATAGTTAAGAGGCTTCCTCCCCCACAATTTCCTATGAACTCCATCTGGCCAGAATGAAGGAATCTAAGTTGAACAGTACATCAAATCCCCAAGTGATATACTCCTGAATCCATTGTTTCTCGTAATGTTTCAAAGAATTATGTTTGAGTAAGGAAATTGAGGGCTTAGTAATATATTGATAATTAACACAGCAGATGTTGTATAAGTGTAGGCTGCAACAGCATTTCTGTCTGAAAAGAAAAGTAGTATATTAAGCAAGAATAGAAACATTTTAGTGGCACTATTTTAGGGATTTTTTAAATAGTTTAGTCTTATAAATAGCTGATTTCATGTCTGAAATGAAAATATCCAGCAGTCCTGACAATCTGCTCTTTGGTTTTTTGGTTAGGTTTTTTTTCCTGTCTCATTCCATTTAAGTTCAAAATGAATCCATATTTTCCGTGATTTATTGGGTAACACTGTAAGAAAGGCAAGACAGTAACCTCAGGCAAACCATATGTAGTGAACAGGTTCCAGAGACATTTTATTGCTTTCTACCAGTGGTAGGTTAGCACTGGCAGGCTTCCTTCTGAATAGGTTACAACTGCTATCAGATACATCTGTTCAGCATTTTACTGCGAAGGGAATGTAATGCCAAAACAATGCTAAACTTGGATTGCCCATTTCCTGAGATTACTGCGCTCAAAAAGTCCACATAAAGTCTTTGTCTATGTAATTTTAACATCTGACAAACAAAACCTGAAACAATGTTTTAATTTCATACATTATTCGTAATCTTCTGCAGAAAATATAACTATAATTAGTGTAATCACTATCATCTGCCAGCAGAGAAAAGAGATTCCAGAAATAATTTATGCTGGTTTATTTGTGGGATTTTTTGTTGTCGTTATTTTATTTTAATGAGGAAAATGTACTTTACTATGTTCTCACCTTGCCAGTTAGATTTTTCTTGTCAATTTTTTATCCTTTTCTAATGGAGAAATCATTTCAATTTTATATAATAAATTTTCTCTATTTTCGATTATGTTTTTACAGGGATTTTATTTTGCAACTGCCAGTCTCAATAGAGAGCTTCTACTCTCTTTCCAAAATGCAAGCCTGTGCAGCCTCATCATATACACCCCAAACAGTCCTCAGGTGCTGAGACAACAAAAAAAATTCACAATTCAGAAAATCATCACATTAAAAATCACTGTCACTACATTTCTCTTCCTGAACGTTAGTGTTGTCTAATATCTATAGATGATCACAAGAGGTGTGATGGAGGTGAAGCCTGTAACTTACCAGCAGGATAAAGCTCTGGAACAGATCGTCCCACTGCCTTTTGCTTGTTTCCTTTTTGCAGTTTCAGTGGTGCAAAAGAAAAGTGTTGGGTCCTGCATTCATGGCTCAAATAATTTATGTAACAGTATCTAGTGCCCACATTAATATTCCCAAAATTAACTTTGCAAAGCACAGGTAACTCTTCGGTTTTTGACTTTGTGGGTACTGCCTGCTGTGGTACAAGGCCTCCAATCAGGTGATCAGCTGTAGTTTATAGTAAATGTGTATTCAGCAATACTTGCTCAGCCTTGGCACCGGCCGTGGCTGGGGACATGGAGCTGTGGAGCTTTCTATCTACCTGGGCTTTGATACTGGTAATGCCCTGCGCGTGGGAAATCATCAGATCCCTTCCTTATCTCGTTCCAGATGAACTGCTCAGCTCCAGATGAACTGCTCAGCTCTGCAAACTTGCTGAGGGTGCACTGGATCTCACTGTGTCATTGATAAGGACACCAAGGAACCTTGAGGGACACCACTCAGCCTGGACACGGACACATTGACCACGGTCCCTGGCTGCACCCATCAGGCCAATATCCAAAATGCTCAAGAAATGAGACAAAAAAAAGCTGAAGAATGATCAGAGCAGTAATCTTACCTTCATATTTCAGCCTTAATCCTATGGCCAAACAGAAGTGAACCAGTGACTGAAGCAGATGAAAAATTATTTGTAGGTAAGGCTGAGTCATTTTTCAAGGCACAATACACTTGTTTCAGCAGTGTTTTCAATGTTAAATTTAACACTGGAGGACAAGTAGCTCCACTCATTTTTATAGAGATGAGAGAAGATTTTTATGTTCCTGTCTCCATCAGAGATTGAACATGGCACTTACATTTTTTAGCTCTTGTTACTCCTTTGTACCAGGTTTTCTTGGAAGGGTGGGAAATATATAACCTGGCAAGAAATATCAAATTTATATATTATTGGAAATATTTCTTATTAATACCACTTTTAATAGTCAGGACTGTGAGGTTTGATGAAGACAGTTCTTATTGGGCTTTCAGAAGTACAAGAAGGATGTTGTTCTTGTAAGTGCAACATCTTTTATTCTTATGAAAATTTCCGGCTAATTCTGCTTTAAAGGAAATTTTTGTGATCCAAAGATTCAACAGTTCCATAATAACTCCAATTAAACACAAACTCTTCTCAAAAATGTTCTGCTAGCCCAGATGTGTGTGTGATGATGTGTATCTGCTGGAACAGCTGACAGTGCTTCCATCATACTTAGAAATGAAGCCCGAAGTCTACAACCCCTGAAAATCTCAAAAGCCAGGGACGAGCTATTTTACTTATATTCTGAAACAGAAAAAGGAATTGAACAAAGCTTTCTCTTTTCCAATTTCTCATATTTAACTGGAAGCTAAATAATTTTAATCTGAGTTCTACACTAAAGGTATAACTTGCCACTTTCCTCTTCTTACTACCCAAAATTTCTCAAGACTGTACCGAGAACAAATGCATAGAGAAGACTTGCTTTTAAATACATTTTTCTTTGTTCTTTTCAGAAATAATAGCATTTTTGTGCTAAATAATTTTTAATTTCCATAGGCCCTTCGAGAAGCAAAATAGAAAAATGCTACATGGTGTATTTAGTGGAATGTTCCAATAATAGCAATCAGTTGATTAAGCGAAAGACAGGGTCCAGAAAGTTATTAAGATTATGGTGACAGAAGCATCCAATTGTTTTCTTTATGGACATAAATATGCCTGAAATCAGTAGGTATTATCCTAGTCTTATGAAGTAGCTGAGATGATAATTTACTTTATGTCAATCTCTGTTACGTGTTTAAAATGTATTTTGCTTGACAGTTAGAATTCTTAAAGCTGATTTAGTTGTCACAACATTCAGCAGTACCACTGCAGATGATCCATGTGAAATAAGGGGTTAAAACGCATTTGTAAGAGCAGATTTCTAATGAATTACCATGTGTTGATTGATATCTGAGCAAACTCAGAGTTACTTGAATTTGTTTACCACCGTGACTGTATTTAACCTCTGATTCTGCTATCCAATGCAGTCAAAGCTGGAACTGTCTTTTTTCTATCAGGTATAGAAATATTACTTTCTGAATTAGAGAAATTGATACCTGTTTAATCACTGCCCCTGGAAAGCTCAAGTCCAGTCTACTTCTATTGCAGCAGAAGAAACATCCAGGGAGGAGATTGTTCTTTGCTTTCCTGTGAGGAAATATTCATAAATTCTCCAACACTGTAATTACTGGAAAAATCATTCAAAGCAATTAACACCTTCAGCTTCTAAATCAGTGCAACTCGAAGCTGATAGTGAGGAAAGCACATTAAACAGCATTTAAATCATAAAGTAATCAGTTGTGTTTAAGCAGACATTTCCAAGATTTTTCTGAATACTTGATTTCTGCACATCTTGGACTCAGATTTTCATTAGGTCAGGACCTGCAAATATTTCACAGTTGGTTTTGCACTGCTCAACACAACTCCTAATCGGAGGCACTCACCTATGTTCTAGTCCAGAGCAACTTTCACTCGTAAAACTGGGATGAAAACCAGACCATGCTCCACTCTGAGCTACACAATTGTTCATAAGTGAAGGGACATTGACATTGTCCTGCAGCCACACATTAGATGGGAGCAGTAAAACAGAGGTTACCCTGATTCCAAACCACTCAATGCTGTAAATAGTGACCAAAACCTAAAAGAAACTAACACCAAAAACCTCACAATGCAACAAAAAATGGTACTAGGATGGCTGAAATTCCATTAGTAACTCATGTGTTACTGTACATTGGTTCGTATTAAGAAATACATATCTGTTCTACCCTGGTTGCAAATTCTGAAAAAGGTACCTTTTTTGTTTGTTTGTTTTATGATAAGTTTAAAAGAGGTTGTATCTTCTGCACCATGAGCTGAAATGCTTTCCACAGCAGCAAGACTATTTGGCAATAGCACACTCTAAATTTTAGGTTTAAAAATGCCAGATCTGTTGAAAGTTCATCTTGTGTGTTGAGGAAGGAAGTAATAAATTCTATATATGACCAGGCATGGACCTAGTATCCTATAGGGCAGTCTGATTTATTGTATATATTTTTGATTTTCTTCTTCTCATAAACAGTGATTATGTTAATGTTAAGCAGAACACTTTGTGAGTGAAACATATCAACTGACGGGAGACTGCTCTAATCTCAGCCACTGGACAAGCTGTTAATAGATGTTCAAATCTCAGTCCAGCTACATTTACTTTTCCCTGCTAAGTATAAACCTGTTTGGTATTCAGTGCAGCTGGTGTTACTAGAATGATGCTAATGATAGTTTATCTGCTTCCCATTCTTGCATAGCTCAATTCCTATATTTAAATCAGCAATGTCAAAAAGAAAATTATAAAATATATCCATGATCTAAAGTTAATCTTCGGTTCTGGCATCACCCACCTGAACATGGAAAAATATTCCACTCTTTGGCAGACGCAATTGCTGTCATAAACTCTCACATAGATGCCTTCATTATTTTTTCAGTCATTGACTTTTATTCCACAACAAAAAAATTCTTTTGTTTGTGCAAATAAGAGGTTGTTTTGGTTGCTTTTCTTTCCCCTCCTCTTTAATATTAAAACCAGCTTGTTGCCTTATGGAGTATATTACTTACAGTAATTCAAAAACCCTGAATATTCTAATGAACTCCAGGACCACTAAGTATTTGCTGGAAATTGCCCTCTGTTTCCTCCAGGTCAGTTTTCCTACTTTCAGTCTTCTCTCTCTTCTAAAAACCCAGAAGTTTCTCATGCACCTCAATGCCCTGTCACTGACAGGGATCTTCCTGCAACAGAATCCCTCTCCAGCATCTCAACCAGCTCTACATCATCGAATGACCAATTAATTAAAAAAAAAAAAATATTGATAGCAAACTGGATTTTCATGTTAATTTTGGTGAGATACAGACTTCTTTCAATAATGTAGTAATGCCATCATCACAGGATAAAGACACAGAGGGCTTGTGTAGACACTGAAAATCTTTAGCAGAGAAATTTTCCAGCTTTCTGCAGCATTTTGTGAGAGCTCTGTGTTTCTCACAGAAACTATGAAAAACACTGCTATAGGTCTGTAAACTAATTCTTTATCTTGCACCTGCTGTTGTTCAGCAGGGTTGATATGGAACACTGAAGAAATATTTTCAAATTAATGTTTTCTAGCCTCCACAAATCAATCTAGGAGGTGGATGCTCAGTGACCAATGACCTTATGCCATGCTGGTGACCCAAGTTATATAAACTGATTTATAATTAATTAAATTAGCCATTATTGCTCCTGAACTTGGTCGTGTTGTTTCTCGCCGTTCGTGGCGCAACAGCGACAGGCATGGAGACCTAACTTTCCAGGCTTCTGATCCTTTACAATGCCACTCCAGTTCCAGGACACCACAGAGCTGACCCACCTAAGTGCACAGTTCTTGATGAGGGCTGGGCTTCACAACCAGAAGCTTCCTCCATTCCAAATTGTGCTAAACACAGTACAGAACCCAAAGTCTTCCACAAAGCACCACTGCTTTGACACCCAGCTTGAACCATGAGGCCAATATCCAAATAAATAAAACAATGGGAAAAGAGATAAGTTAATCTTCTCAATTTAAATCGTTAGACCAGGAAAATCACTGTCAATCCTCTTCTTGACAAAATCCATCCAGACCCACCTGTTAGTCTCACACCTCCTGTGCAAGCATCCATTCCGAGAGATTGGTGAATCATTAGCACTGCACCACTGATAGGATCTGGAGCTTAAATATGATCATTTAATTAATTAATGAGAAAAATGCCACGAATCTGTCATTAAAGTGCTAAAGATATTTCTCTACAATATAAGCCCAGCAAATGTTACATGCCTTGTCATGTAGCTAATACTCATATTATGCCTGTAAGGTTCCTAAAATTAAAACATAAACAAACCGAAAAAGTTTGTGCCATTTACAACTGTCATTTTAATGTAACTCTCCTGCATTCTATTTCAATTTCAATGTTGATTATATCCCCAACATACAAGAAAGCTACAGAGCTACAACACACCATTTATTTACAAAAGAGGAGTATATGGAAATATGTATTTATAGTATAGCAGTTTAGCAAATTTTTGCTCATTCAACTTGCTGAAATGAATAATATTTTGCAATGCAGTGGAAAAAAAATTATTAATTCAACCTCATGATTGATTACTGTGAAAAAAGGCAAACAAATAAATATTTGCATCCATTCTGGTAAATTTTCATGACAATTTTTCAAGGCTGTATTAATCAGTAATATTAAAACAATTTGTTGTAAATCAATTTCCCACTCTTCCCATTAAATTAAAGTTGACTGAAGCCAAATATTTTCTTGACTTACATGTAATGACATACTGGATGACAAGGTTTTAATATTTTTTTATACATATACCACCATGTATCTTCACTATTTATCCACAGTATGTGTTTCACTATTGCCAAAGAAATTTGATTTGCCTTCAACTGTAAAATTTGTGTTAAAAAAGACAATAAGATAAGGATAATGAGCCATAGAGAGAAAAGAAAATGAAAATCCATTTTTTGGTTGTGTATCTCTACTCAAGTAATCTTGAGCAAGATAGTTTTTCTAATACTAATTCCTAACTCTTTTTGCCATCTTTCTCTCAAATATCCATCTCTCTTCACAAATATAATGTAGTACCACATGTTTAACACAAAATTATTTGGTTTCATCTAACAATGGAGAAAGGTTAATTTGTTTACACCTTAAATTTCACTTTCTGTAAGTTCTGGTACTTGTTTCTGGAAAAACATTTAAATTTTATTTGAAATATTCAAACTTGTATAACCCTAATTAAATAACTGATGTTGAAAATAAGAAAGCTCATCATAAGCATCAATATAACAAACAAAATACAAAAAATACAAATTTATACAAGGATGTAGAGTATGAAACAATTTATCATGAAAATATATCCTTTGAATGACATTTGGAGTCTGGGATTCCAGCCAAAAGGAAAAGGCTTTTAGGTTACCTTGTTTCAAGATCAAAAGATCAAAAGTTTTTTATAATTTGTCCAGTAAGAGCCAACAGATTTACAGTATATTTTTTCTTGTCCTTTCAACCTTCAAGAAAATACTAGGCCAAAAGACAACAGGAAGAGTCTGGGGGAAAAAAAATGTATAATGTATTAAAAATATTAGAGATATCAAAATACTTCTTTATAATATTTATTTTACTGAATGATTTTGTAGATTATTAGGAAATAGGTAGCCCAAACACACAGTGGTGCCTTGATAATTTATTAAATTTCTATTCAGAGAGGCACCTTTAGGAGCGCTAATGCAGCTAAATATTTGGGGATAATTAATTTTATGTCGTACAACACTTTTCTAATCTTGAAAATTGCAACATGAAAAATAAAATAAGACGTGCAGATACCTAAAACTCAAATCTACTTTTGTGGCTCAATTGGGCTGGACTTATGCATCCTCTTTGCTTTTATACATTACTTCACATGGTTATGCTCAACCCAAATCAAACACAAAAGGAATTCAAGACCTCTTATTCTGTCATATGCTTCCAAGATAACCCAGAAATCCATGCTAGCATAGGTGAATGAGGAATTTATGGTTTTTTTGGGGGTCTGTTTGCACACATTTGTTCCTTAGTAGACTGAGGAGTACTCTGCTCAAGGTTTATATTCCTCCACCCAACATTTATATATATGCACCTGTGCTAAGTTCAACCTTTTGTCTTGAAGGTTAGACTTTCTTGACAGTGGAGAAATCATCAGCTACCAAGATCCCACTATTTTTTAGACACAATAGCAAAGGCAAGACAAGTCTTGCTCTTAAAACAAAAAAAAAAAATAGTTAGTGCAGTACCATTTTTAATAATTACTAGGGCTTTCAAAACAATAACTAGACTAGAAAGGAAAAACTGAAAGTAACTTTTTCATATCAGCACATGCTACAGTAGTTTTAAAAGTCTTCTTTTTTTAGTTACCATAATTTTGCTCCCTAACAGCTACAAATGAATTTTTCAGCCAAGAAACATGCTGGTTTCTTATTTACCTGATGGCAAGGCTCAAGGCTAAAGCTGAGAATCAGCCATAGGAAGTGATGCAAGGGCTGGAGCTTGAACAAAGGGGAACCTACTGTGGCCATGTTGCCATTTCTTGCGAGCCCAGGCAATCATGTAGACTGCACACAGCAAGGATGTACCATTTCCATACGGGATTGGAGTGTTTCAGATGGACAGCTCAGGAACAAGAGTTGTGATCTGACCCCAGCCATCTTGGGGGCTGTGCAAATTTTGCACCTGTGGTGAAGCAGCATGAAATACAGATTTTCTGGTGTGTTGAGGTTTAAAGCTCTCAGGTTTTAAGTGTAAATGATGGCCCACAAGAGTGATCAAGGAGATGCTGAGTCTTTCATAGACTACTCTGTTTCTACTTTCTCTCTATCCTGCAGAAACTCCTTTAGGATCTCAGAAGCAGGATGATGGCAACTTCTGTATTTAGAATGAGCATCAAGCACTAATGAGCCATATTAATACATCTTTTGCATACTTTACTTGGATTTATCTTTTATGCATGCCTGTATATTTTTAAAATAAGATGCTGATCTGAAAAACAAGTTCAGAGTGAAGATAATTACGATAAGTTTTTAAACGTTAATCCTATACAGGCAGGTTCAAAATAGATTTCTCCCTGCAGTACTGTCTTTACCTAGACAGCAGGCTCTAATTCATGTGCCATTGTCATTTATGTTAATGAAATCCCTAGCAGTACTTTTCTGCCTTAAAAACATGCGTGCAGAAGAAAACACCAGCATACCTGGAAGTTTAATTTAGAGATACAGATTAGCCCATTTATGCCAGATGATGACATCAAACCAGCCTACTAAAAGCACAGGATTTACTTACCCTAAGTCTAGGATGTCAGAAAACATCTCTCAGGTATTAGGCTACTTTCATTTAAGTTCTAATTCAGTCATTCTAAAATGGCATGGCCGTTTAATCATGCCTTAGGCTGGCAAAACCAAGGTTTGCAAAATTCACCTCTGTGTTAAAAGATGTGATGGGGCTATCAGAACTTGGGCCACAGTTCTTCCAATTCTGTTGGAGCAAGAGCAGTCTTTGCAAAGAAAGGATGGCTGTGGCTGTACATTCACAGACTGGGCATCTGAGAGTGAAAGGAAATGAGCTGCAGTGCTGGAGAATAACTGAAGAGTACTAAAATACTTGGATTCTGCTCAAAGCCCCTCTGCATTCTTTTATATGTGCGTGGGAGAGCCCATGTCATACTAGAAAACAGTGAATAAATACCTGGTCTTGAAACTTATCTCCTGCCAAATTATAGAAAAACACCATATATATATGCACACACACAGATATATATATATATATATGTATGTATATGCACCAGCTAATCTATTTAGCCAAGGAGGAGAAACTCAAAAGAAAAAAAACTTCACTAAAAAGAATCACATCCTGCCTGCTCACGTTTCATTGAAACTTTGTTATCTGACACTTCTGTGCTTTAGTGGAAAAAAAACCCCAACAAAACAGAATTACTAAAGCCCTTTTAGACCTTGTTAGGATTTTTTAAATGTCATTCTAAAGGGTAAAAGGCAAACAGTGCTATTGACTAGTGAATGTAGTGCTCTGTGCCTTTGTTACATCACCTATAATCTTATAGTTATGCTTCCTCTGGTATCTGTATTTAGTATAAACTCAGAATAAGTGACAGATACACTCACTGGACCTAAAAATATCTACAGCCTGAATCACAGAATCATTCTGTGCTCTCTCTTTTCATGTACAAGTGGATGAATCAAACCTAGTAGTAAAAGAGACTAGTGGCAGACAGACAGCAAAGGAACTACCTATTCTACCTGTAAATGTAGAAAATATCTACTCATGCTATTTTTTTTTATTTGCCATTTTAAAGAATAGTTAAGTTCCATAATGCTAAAAATAAATCACTGTTCTTCCACAAATTGTTTGTTCTTTTTTACACTTATTTTCTAATATTGGAATGTGTATTTTGAGCACATTCAGATGTAGAAAATTTTTTTTTTTTTAAATAGGACCAGTTAGAATTCTTTGGAATTTCCTTTTAATCTAAAAGGCTTTCACACACAAACAAACAAGGAAACAAACAAAAATAGACCACTTCATGTTTGGACTGGGAAGTCTATGAAAATAGTGAGAAGTCTAGTAGATCTTCTAACTTTCTCTTTTGTTAAGGTAATGTTCTACTTTTTACTCCTATGTTTTGGTCCTTTTTTTCTCTCCCATGTTCAATGTATCCAAAATATTTACAATGCCTTTGTGCATCTGAACTTTTCAGAAGGGGACAGAGATGGATGATGCCTTCTCTGCCATATTTGGGATATGTTTATATCTAGATCTAAAACCCCATCTAATAGGTTGTAATAGACAGGTATCTAAAATTCTAACAGAAATATATATATACATGAAGCAGCTGTCCAGTGTTTGAGGTTGGCTGGAGACCTAATTTAATTAGAAATTTCTCCTATTAGAGCAAATTTTATAGAGAATAAGCAACTAGGCAGGATCTTTCACCAAGTTAAAACCTGACTCCATTTGCTTACCTTTGTGAGCAAAGTGAGAAAAATATCCATAAAGGAGCTCTGAAACATCTGATCTAGCCAAAGAATACTAGCTAGAGAGCAGGGAAACACGTGCCATGGATTACAGAGGAAGCACTTGTAGACTTTAGGTCTCAAAATATGGAAAATGAAGGCCTGTACAAAAAGAACATGAAAGCTACTTTTATTTTTACAAATTCTGGACTTAATCCTGCTGAGCTGGCAGCTTAAGGTATGCCATCCTCCCTGCCAAAAAAGCTGCTAATTTTCTTCACCTTTCCCCTTCCTGATGAACAAGGTAGATTTCTTTCACAAAAAAACCCCAATCCCAATATTGTGGAGGATGATATGGATTGACTCTGACAATTCAGTTAGGATTTACTCAATTAGGTGAATGGAGGTAAGTCCTTAACATCCTACCCTAATTTTTGAATCTATAGGATGACCTGTAGTTTGTTGTGCCAGTTAGTATCACACTTCACTGGCTTCAACACCTAGGCAACAATTTTCCTATCTATGTTTTCTTTTTTGGTTGGTTTTGTTTTGTACAGCTGCTAAAGCCTTGTCTAAAATCTTTATCGAAGGTGATAAAGAGTGAAAAGAATAGTTTTAAAATATACTTAAATAAGATCAGAGGGCATACTTACTTTGAAACATGAATATATCAAGTCATAACCATTTACTGAGATTCTTAAGGTATTTTTAATCTCTACAGCCTAATAAAATTAAACCTTGCATTTCTTTTGGCACAAGATCCAGCAGTAAAAATAACACTGTACATTGAAGTGTCCTTCCTCCTTTTTACAGATTATAAAGGGGGAAGGGAGGGAACCCTAGTTCTTTAAAGGGAATTACAGAGTTTAAAAACCTAACTCAAACAAACCAGATCTCCAGAGCAGCAACTTCCTCTGGCTGTTTGTCAAAAACCTGAACAGCTATACAAGGTCAAAATAGTGTGGTAGGAAGGGATTTACTTTTTTTTGTGTATATAGGATTGGATGTTTAAGTTCAAGGTCCAGACTTTTTCATTTACATCTGCATTTGTTCTCTGGCAAAGAAAACAACGTGTTCTTTTTCACATTTTATATGACCACATAGATTCATTTCAATAAACTAGTGTTTACATGCAGGCAGTAAAATACTAAGAAAACAATGTTAATAACTGTCCAGATATCAGATTCTGTATTAAATCCTTAGTTATTACAGCTTGCTGTGGAAACACAGCAGTTTAAGTGTTGAGTATTAAAGAGTTTGTGGCATGCTATAAATTTCAGATGCATTTATATTATATAGTACTGTGCAAATCATAATCTGAAAGTCAGCTTCATTTGTGCAGTGTGTGCTTTAGCAGAAGAAAAACAGTTCAAGCACGTGTGTCTTCTGATTTTATAAGGATTTTAAGGGATTATTTAACTTGAATGAAAAGCAGCTTGTAATGAAATTTGAGCTATAGCATGAAGCAAGGATCACAAGCAATAGCTGATCTGGCTAAGCAGTTAGTAAAACTCTAACTTTCTCAGGTTTATGATCAATTTAAATATTTTTTTTTTAACATTCCATTAAGGTGGCACAATACTAAATTGCCTTATGAAGTACATGGAGTAATGCTATCGCATAAATCAGTTAACCTGGTTCTATGTTAAGGGATTTGAATTCTCTCGGTTCTCAACTCCTCATGATTTCAATTCACAAATACTCCAGCAAGAAATATGGCCTTGTTTCCTCCGGCCTCAGGGAAGGACCACCTTCCTTCAGTTTGCCTGCAAATGAAAACCAATGTGGAATCTGGAAAGGGAAGAGAAGGTGCAAAGGGTAGAGAACATTTGGAAAAGCTGGCAGCCCACAGCTTGGACAGGAGCACTCTTTGCTGGGTTAAGAACTGGCTTGATGGCTGGGCCCAGAGAGGGGTGTTGAACGGTGCTGCATCCAGCTGGCAGCCAGTCACCAGTGGTGTCCCTCAGGGATCTCTGCTGGGGCCAGTTCTGTTTAATATTTTTACTGATGACATGGATGAGGGTATTGAGTCTACCATTAGTAAATTTGCAGATGACACTAAGCTGAGAGCATGTGTCAATTTGTTGGAAGGTAGAGAGACCTGGAACGGTCAGATAGATGGGCAGAGTCCAGTAAGGCAAAGTTTAACAAGTCTAAATGCCAAGTTCTGCATTTTGGCCCCAACAACCCCCTGCAACGCTATAGGCTGGGGACAGAGTGGCTGGACAGTGCCCAGGCAGAAAGGGACCTGGGGGTACTGGTTGCCAGCCAACTCAACATGAACCAGCAGTGCTCCTTGGTGGCCAAGAAGGCCAATGGCATCCTGGCCTGTATCAGGAATAGTGTGGCCAGCAGGACCAGGGAAGTCATTCTTCCATTGTACTCGGCACTGGTGAGGCTGCACCTTGAGTGCTGTGTCCAGTTCTGGGCCCCTCGGTTCAGGAAGGACATGGAGACGCTTGAGCGTGTCCAGAGGAGGGCGACAAGGCTGGTGAGGGGCTTGGAACACAAGCCCTGTGAGGAACGTCTGAGGGAACTGGGGGTGTTTAGCCTGGAGAAAAGAAGACTCAGAGGTGACCTTATCACTCTCCACAACTATCTGAAAGGTGGTTGTAGTGAGGTGGGGGTTGGTCTCTTTCTCCAGGCACCAGCTGACTGAACAAGGGGACACAGTCTTAATCTGCACCAAGGGAAATTTAGGTTGGATGTTAGGAGAAAGTTTTTTGCTGAAATAGTGATAAAGTTCTGGAATCGTCTGTCCGGGGAGCTGGTGGGTGTGTTTAAAAAAAGATTGGATGTGGCACTCAGTGCCATGGCTAATTGAGGTGGTGTTAGGGCATGGGTTGGACTTGGCGATCTTGAAGGTCTCTTCCAACCTGGTGATTCTGTGAGCACTGACAAAGGATGTGCCTTCTGATGGACAAAGATCCTGATTATTGCCTCAGGTAGAAGATATGGCCAAAAGAAATCTTAAATAAAAGATCCTAAACAAAATATAGGCTGGCAAACTTTAAAAGTAGGCTGGTTTATTCATTTCAAAATAGTATCCTGGGCTCTTTACAAGAACGAATAATACAGCACTCAGTAGAGAATGCAGCCGGACTGTTAGATCTGAAACACACCACAGAAATATTTCTTTTATCCTGTGCAAGTCTTCTGACATTTTGGGATTAGCAGATAAATTCTAGCAAACTGTGCTGTAGAAATTAGCATCCTCCTACTCTTTGCCACAGATTACCAGTGTTACAAGAGAGTCAGGGGAACTGCTCAACCACAGAGTATTTGAGGTAAGACAATGCATGTTTTCTCCTGCTGACATTGCTGAGTGGCAGAAGGCTCTTGGGACAGAATGCAAACCTGGAGTTAAAAACCTAAACTGCATTAGCAAGGTTTGACATTGCTTGTAAAGAACAGTAGATAAACACATTGGTTCAAGAGGCATTTTGCTATAAGGCAAAAGTATGATAAGTGCTGAATGTAAGTGAATATAAAGCATTAACTTAACAAAGGACAGGTTCCCATGAGTGGAGAAGAATGCAACACCTTCAGATGACTTCTCATCTAGCAACACTTGAGAGGCAACACAAGAGCTGACCCCTGCTTGAACTCACCCGACCAGGTTGTCAAAGAGAGAAAGGCACTGAGAAAATGAGAAGGCAAAGGATTTTAAACTGGTTTGAAAAGACAATCCTTCTCTGTACAACAAGAACTGTTAGGAAACTCCTTGAGAAATCGAATTCAGATAAAGATCACTCCTACAGTTTATAAAAAACCCAACAAATTCCTAAGTTCCACAGCAAGGTGTGGACAGATCCAAGTTAAATCACAAATGTAGATATTTTGGTTGTGCAAATGACCCTTGATATTGTGGTCCCACCTTTAAACAGTGCTTTGAGACACCTGTCTGGTCACCATTTTCTCCTCCAGCCATGAACTCCAAAAACAGCAGTAAAATTTTAAACTGGTCCAGGAATTTGACATAGCAAATGGCTATAGGAATTACAAGTGAAATTGCATTGTCTGTCAGGATCAGTGACAGAGACCTGATCCCCACTGAGGTATGATCAAAATAGAAACAAAGATAAGAGTAGCCCTGTTGCCAGAAATGCAATGCAATTCTGTTTAGATAGTACTTTTGTTTATGAAGGATCACCTTTAATAATAATACAGCTCCTATTCTTAAACTCCCCAGCCTATTTGAGGCTTGATTGCTTACCTTACACAATTTAATCGAGAAAAAATTACATGTCAGAACAGCCTACATTACTCATGGCAAAATTCTTTTTCAGCACCCCTGACCTTCTTTTGTAATCTTAGTAAGACATTTTCTCAAACAAGTCTGCTTTAGCCTGAAGATCAGAGCTGGTGATGTTCTTCATACTGGAGTTAGTATTTTGTTTACTTTGGGCAATACACAAAGTATCACATATTTCCATCGTGCACTTGGCACATAAGTCTTTGAAAAGCATCTACAAAATATAAAATGACTCCTGTGTTCTCAAGCAGGTTTATCATTCCAGCAGTGGTAGATAACATAACAAGTGGTAAAGGAATCCAATTTTATTAAGATTTAGACTTCTAATCTGAGTTGTTTTGTCTGCTTGGCAGGCAACTCAAACCTCAAAATCTTGGTAGTAAGGTCACAGGCCTTCTGTGGTGGTTTCTGGGATTCTTTGGGGAAAAAAATCCCATAAAACAAAAAACCAAAACTCTTAACAGTCAAACCAAGATTTCGGATTCAGCAATAATTTGACCAAGTCCCAAGCACTATTGTTCCTATTGACCAATAAGAGATCCTACTCTCATCTCCCTTAGAGTTTTGATTTAGCAGTCATTTATTTCAGATTGGTGTTATATAGGTAAAAGAGATTTGAAAGCAGCCACTCCCTTGCAACATACTTGTTTCTGACTAAATCATGCTTTCACTTGCCTGTAATAGTAAATCCCCATTTATGACATTTATGAGTTAATCCCACACCCATTTATGACACCAAGGCAGAAGTGTCTAAACTGAACATTAGATACAACTGATTCTCATGTCATATAATTAAAATATACTGGCTCCATTCTTGGAGAAATTCCTCTATAGGTAGAGGAATCTCTCCAAGAGATATTGTTTGCCTTTTTTTCAAAGTATTTCTGATAGCAACATGCTGAGACAGGCCAGGGAAATGAGGATAAAGTTAGAGGTTAAAAGTTAAACACCCTCCAGAAGCTTGGTGTTTAAAATGGCTAGGCCAGACAGCAAAAAGGCTCCTCACCAGACTACAGAAAAACGAGAACAGACTGGTGGAAATGCTTTTGTCTCTGCTCCTGTTCAAGGGCAATCTGATTCCCAGAACTTTCTGTACCCAGCAGAGAACCTCAAAATCTCTTTTTCTGGGGAGTGCCTGGTTGAACGCCCATGAAACTCAGTGAAGATGTTGCCACTGACACTTTTATGTGCATTTAAATGCATTCATTTAACATCATTTATGATGGGGTTTTTTATACCTATGTCGTTATAGCCATAAATATTTATACACCTAAATATATTTGGAAACACACAAATATATAAGGACTATATAGACATACCTCATTAAGAGGCAGCTCTGTGATACAGCTTTTCATTTGCAAGCAAAGTCCTGGTTGCCACTGGGCCTTTGGTGGGGATGGATCTCTGGAAATTGCATCTCCTTCCTGCAGGAGGCAAGGCAGCACCAGACAGGATGACCTGCTGGCTAACTAATTTTCCTGAGTCTACAAAACCCATTTCATAGAAGGAAAAGACAGATTTAAAAGAAGAAGAAACCTCTTTTAGTCCTTTTTCAGTGATAGTTGGCCTAGTAGGAGAATGAGGCAGCACCTGTAACAGACCTACAAAAATCTCCATAGTTAATACATGGAGGGTAGGTTGCAGTGACTTTTCAGTCCCATCTTTTTTTTTTTTTTAATCTAGTGAGAGTTTCATGTAAAACACAGCGGCAATCAAAGGACAAGGACACAGATATCCCCTTTTTCTGTTTGAATTTCTCCCTCCCTGGGAGAGGACACAAAGTCCTGCACTTGGCCTAGAGCTTGGGTTATCTCATGGAAAGCAAAAAAAAGGAAATTAAATCCTTTGAGAATGAGGAGAGCACTGAACCTGTCTTCCGCTATATAAAAGACAGATGACTGCAGTGTAATTTTTCTATGACTTTGTTTTGTGAAGAACCCAGTCATAGAGAGAGATATTTTTTATGCCTTGAGCAGGTCTGTCAGGTAGGTCCTGTTGACAGCCTTCAGAACTGAGAAGTTTGCTTTCTGAATAATCCCCAGTGCCCATGTTCCCCACCTGCTGAGCAAAAAGGCCAATGGTACTGAGGAAACTCCTCAGTGTTACCAGGAAAGGAGGCGGAAAGGTTTGGCACAGGTTGGCAACAGGGAACGCAAAGTCCTGTTGCACTTCTGCCACTCATTGTAACAGTCTTAAACTTACAAATAAAAGAGTGAGTAACTTTTGATTAATAGCAGTTTATTATAGATATTGACTCTTAGCACTATGTCGATGGCTATGCAGCTTTTATAAAATAGAGACTAAAATGGATGTTGTAGGCTTAGGCTTGGACCTCAGCTGTATTACTAAAGTCCCACCTGCAGCAGAGCAGATTAGTGAATTTTTCCAGGAAATTAAAAGAAATAAATAGAGATTCAGCCATAAATCAAATCTCACCCCCGGCAATGGACCTATGGGATAAGTTCACAGTTCCAATTCTTAAAAAACTCCTAATCTCCCTTCTCTAAAATTTTTATCAGTTATTAACTGCTCTGTAAATAAATCTCTGGTGTTTAGTACCTGGATCACATTTTTTTGAAACCACTTGGGATTGAAGACACTGCTGATATAGATATCCCTGGCTCACCCCATATAAAAACAATACCAAGGGTTCTGGCAGATCTTTTGTAGCAACTTACAGTGGTCACTACATTATAAAAGAGAACGACTGACTAAACACAGAAGTCACTTGCTGACAGATGATAGGAATAATTTTTCAGGCAAATCTTTGAATAGTGAGTCTTGAAATATAAACTGTCGAGCCTGATTACGTTGAGTGACAATTTTTAGTATTTGAGTAGGTAAAGAGCTGTGAAAATTCTTCATAAGCATTTTGAAAGTGGTTTCTGACATATAAACTTTTGGCAGCAATTTTCAAGGGGGTCATCTAAAATGACTGATATAGTAGTTAGCGTGATGCAGGCATAGCACATTTAACAGTCACTGAGCTTCGAATATGACACAGTGTGATACTAATTGCAGCACTGCAAGCAAGGCATAAAGGAGTTGCTCAGAGTGCTTGACATATACTTTATGACTTTGGAAAAAGAAAGAGGCTTCAACTGGTAAAATCAGGACATGGTACAATACCTCCAACTTCATTTTACAGATGAGAAAATGCCATTTACTAGCATGACCAAGACCATTAAAAAAGAAAAATAAGATAAATCCCAACTTATTTTAGCTTTTTTTAGATCCCAGGTCACATGTATTCTATTCTCAAATGTCACATAATTATTACAGCATATTGTAGTTTAGGTTTTCTGACACATTGTGAAATAGGGAAGCTGGAGCAGTAAGATTTGGATTCTGGGACCAGCTCCCATGCCAAAAACTCAGTGGTGTGAAGAATTGCTTCTGTTGTATGTTGTTTTATTATAGCAATGTACATGATTTATACTAGGAGAGACCTTGGCTCTATGGTTTTAATTCAGTTCCACTGACAGATTTTCACTTGAACTGCTCAATGCATATGAACTTAGGGAGCTGGTTTTGTGAGGAGTTTTGCAGCTACAAGAAGACTAATTGGATTGCACCATTAAATTCTTCTTGGAAATATTCTTTCTAAAGGGAACCTGGTGAACACCTTCCTATCAGCATTTCCATACTTTTAAGAACTTACATTTCATTTTCTGAAAAAGAATTAAAAAAAAAAAAATCAAGTACTTGCTCAGAGCATGTGTTCAGGTTTGGTTTTTTCCTGTCTCACTGCTAATGAATTTACTATTTATGCCTCTGAATTCTATTCTGATTTCATTTTTTCTTCAGCTTTTAGAGAAAGCAACACTACAGATCCTAGAATTATAAATCCTTTTGAGGCCTGATGTTGATGTAGAGTCAGGCTGCAGACCTGGAGGAAGCCATGGTATTAGACAAAGTACTAACTTCCTGTCTCTCTGGGTTTTTTCTTATATTTTGTCTTTATTCTTCATGCATATATTTACATTTAGTTGTTTGAGGCTTAATAAAACTGTGATCTTTTCTGTTTATCCTTTGATTTTTTTTTTAACTACCCTTTCTTTCTGTGCTAAAAATACTCTTCTGTTGGCCCAAGCATTTAACGTATATAAAATACATGATTATTTTTCATGCAGAAGCACTAATGCACGAAGCTGTGAAGCAGCAGCTCCAGCCCTTGCTCTTTCTCTCACATGGGCACTTCTATTTGCTCTACTCGAAATCTCAGGGGTGGTGCCTGGTGCTGGCTGTTCTCTGTGACCTGCGCGTCGGTGGCACGTGGACAGCCCTGTGGTGCAGCTCCAGAGCCTGGCCTCAGGGTCAGGGAGCGAGACACTGCTCACATTGATAAAGTGGCAGCACATCACAGCAGCATTTGAGCGCTGATATGACTTCAGTTTGCTATTAGGGGATTAAAGCCTTGACCAGAGATAAGCCAAACACAGCAACAGAGCAAGGTTGAATAGGAACTGCATCAAATGGCAAAGAGCAGTGGGATAGGCGACAAAAGTGGTTTGAAATACCTGCTGCTGGTGTTAATTTATAAAAAATCTTTAAGGTCTTTGGAAGGATTCATTGATTTTCTGCTTGAAATGCACATTTAGCAGTGTCCTAATCACCCATTATGGTATTTTTTCCTAGAATTACATCTCTGATGTGGTGAAGTGTTAGCAGACCATATTCTTACCTCTGTTCTTCCAGTCAGTCCTCATCAGAACAAGTCTCTCTGACATTTAATTTGGTCTGGGGACACTTCTTAACTCCCAGGTTTAGAGACATGCCCCTGCTGCGTCCCAAGGCCTGCCAGGGCAGGAGCTGGTTTGGCACCAGTCTACAAATGCACCAATCATTACAAAATAAAATAAAGACAGAAGCCAATCAAACATGCACAGACTGAGTGGAAGACTAAACCCTGGGCCAGAGTGTGAGAAATCAGAACCCTAAAAACATGCCCTCTGAGCTCTTCCATCCAAGTCCAGACTCAGCCAAGTCCTTGGTGGTCAAAGTGAGCCTTCAGCCCTTTTTTCCATCAGAAATTAAGAAGCTGTGCACTGCCTTTGTTCTGGACAGGTGATACCTGTGTCCTCTCTGGCTGACGAGGGATCTCGCCAGCCACACGAGCAAGCAGGTTTTGTGTCTTAACCAAGAGCTTCCCACAAGGTGTAGGGGGTGCCAAGGGGGGTGGACCTGGGGCCAGAGCATTTCTGCAGGGCCCGGAGAGAGGCTTCAGCCCTTTCTGTCCAGGCACAAATGAACTTTGAGATGATTTCACCTGTTATACAAAGAAATAACATTAAAATGTGCCTTCGAAAGCACAGAAATTTCCATTTCATTCTTTAATACATTTAGATCCTTGACCAAGGTCTTGGCATATTTAAACCTGATTAGACCGGAATACTGCATAATAAACCATTTTTAATGATGTTTCTGATTACAAACTGAGCCTGTTTGTGCAACAAGAAGCACCCAGCCATGTGTGAGGACACTGTGAAAACAAAATACAAGGAAATGTCCCCTCCCTCAAATGAAATCCCAAAGGAAGACGTGAACAGAGGAGTAAAACCTGAGCTTTAGGGAATTATAAGTCAAACATAGTATTTCACACTGTTTTTCCACATACATTTTAATAGTTATTTTCCAGTCTGTGGAAGATGCTAAAAAACCACGATTCTGTTCATTTTAACATAGAGATGAATTTTTTTTTTACACTCCAGGCTGATCCATTAGGTTAAGCTGTATTTTAATGATCTGATTTACTCAGAGTATTTGAAACACCACGAAGACTTGCCATCCATCCTATTAAGCCCGGTATCCAACATTAGTAGCAGAAGCACATGGATAAGCAAATCAAATGAAAGCTGTGAAGAAAGTTGCACAGAAGCTGCATAAATGAGATCTGTGTATCTGTAAGGCTCGTGGGAAGGATAAATTATTTCAAGATTGATTTAATGCAAAGACACAAGCTGAACAAGCTGACTGATTTTTCTCATTTATCAGTTCTCCAGAACTGGTACAATGTTGACTCATTAATTTTCCTGAAGTGATAGACACATGGAGAAAAGTGAAAAAAATCAGCTAAAATGAATAAAAATCTGGCCATTAATTCAATGCAGAGGAAGGGTAGATGGATGATGTTACTCTTACCAGTAGTAACCAAAGTTAACAGCCTAATCACAATATTTAAATGTAAATAGTAGGAATGTTTTAGTCATTTGGATTTCTTTTCCTTTTACAAAGAGCAAGATATAAATTTTATGGAAAGTGAGGGAGAGAAAATTAACTGTAGTAGCTCTGGAGCTGAAAACAATAAAAAAATTATACCATGGGACACATTGAACAAATATGTCTATCAGCCAGTTTCTCTTACACATCTAAGTGAGATCTGCAGTGTAGAGAGCTTGTAGGATCCTTCAGAAGGCAGACTGGGGAGCTGTCCTTATAGATACATAATAGAAAGACCACAATGCTGTGGCAAACAATCAAAGCTTCGGACTTACTCAGAAGTTAAACCTGAGCCTACATGGATCACTGTGTATATCTGTGCCTTGATCTTCAGACAGCTCACCAAAAAGCCTCACATCTTGTATACCGTAGAACGATTCAATAATAAAACCATTGATATTTTCAGATATTTTCCAGTCCATCTTTTGGTTCTTAACACAGGGCTGGGAAGAACAAATATCAGCCTCTTCCAGATTCTGGTAGAAGCAACAGAACTTGATGGTAATAGCAGAATCTAACACAGGTACAAATAAAAAGAAACATGTTTCCAGTGTAGATTGACTTAGTCATGATCAATCATCATTTCAGAAATGTCTTTATCTATTTTTTAGTACTTGGTATAAAAATAATTTGAGTATTAGCATCCACTTCAAATATCCAGAAAATAATCCTTAAAACTCAATAGATGCATTTGTTATGTATTTTTGTATGCTTTTACAATAAAATTGCTGGTTATTTCTTCATGAGATTTTCTATGTTCTCTTCTGACCTTACTTTTTTTAAGCTACAGTCTTTCCTAACCTTAATTGATCTCAGTCTGGGAAAGCATCAGCCAGCAACCATCAAGTAATTTGTTCTGTGAAAACATCTTTTTTGTGTTCATATTATGCTTGTTTTCACTGATAGACATGTAACTTTACTAACTGATGGTTACCCAACTGCATTTACCCAACTGAAGGCAAGTTATTGCTACAAATTACAGTGTTGGTTTACAGATTGTAAATCAATATTTTAGGAATACTAGGAGTTTTAAGAAAATGTCTGAAGGCATAGGTTTGAAATTTCCACCTACTCTTTTTCTTGCTGAAGTATAGTCTGTTGAAATTTTATGCCTATTGAACAAAGGAAATTCTATTTTAAAATCATGATATCCACCATTTTTAAGAAATTGAATGATTTAAAATATTTTCCTTAAAACTAAACCCATTGTTTCCAGTAGCTGGAGAAACTACAATTATTGCATATTGTCCTTGGAAACGGAGATCAACAAATCCAAGCTACCACAGGGAGTCAAAATCCAGTCCTCTTCCCAAACTGGCGGCCAGAACTGCAGGCTGGTCCAGGATTCCTCGTATGTAACCAAAGTTTTGAAAGCTCTTGGCTCTCTAGCCCACCATCAAGCTTTCCAGGGGCAGAAGATGAGCATCTGAAGCCAACCCCAAAGAGTGTTTTACCCTACTAATTATGGGCTGATGGGAGATGCAGTCTTTGTAGCAAGAGCTCTCTAAAAGGTCCTAATCTAAAGCTATGGCCTGAAAACCACTAGGTTCCAAAAAAACCCAAAAACCCAACATTTTTTTCCCCCATGCCCTTAGGAATAACAAGTTTGCTTCTCCTTTTCAGCACAAATGCTTAACACACCACTACTTAGTTTAATTGACCAGCTTAACCTGATCCATCAAAACTGTTCTGGACAGAGAAAAGAGAAAACTGTGTAAAAAGGTCTCTGGTAATGGAGCTTTCTTTCAACTATTTACAATAACTAAATAATTTATTTCAAGTACTGAATATTAAGAGTAATCTTTAACTAGCTAATGTATCAATAAAACAATATCCATTTCATTGGTAGCTTCATTATTTTTTAATTAAAGGTAACAAAAAAAGTACTTTAAGATCACTTTGGTAGATAACGAGAAAAACATGAAAACATCATGATTTTCTCTTTATTTTGTTGGTTTTTTTTTTGTTTTGAGGGGAGAGAGTAGGCAGTCAGCCCATTCCCTCTTTGATTCTTTTTCTTGTTTACCTGGCAACAGATCAGTGTAAGGGCTGGTGGAACTAACTCTCTCTGTTACTGCCTAACCTGCCAAAGAAGGAAGCAATGTCACATTGCATCAATAGGTCAGTAACAATGTCTTTATGGAAAACCAGGTTTCCAATCCCACAGAATTACCCCAGGAGAATTCACCGACCAGATGCCACATCAAGAGTTGCCACAAATGCTGTGCAACAGTCCTTATTCCAAAGTATTTAATCAATTTCAAAATCAGTATTGATTTATTAGATTTCTCTTTCCATAACATAAAAAATTTTCGTAAAAGCATTTTTACTGCCTAGGTAACTATTGTAATGCTATATTAGGATTCGTATCTGGTGACCTGAAGTGTTGTTTTGTTTGATTGGGTTTTTTTTTTCCTGAGTGTTTTATTTCTTTTTGCATTGTGAATGCAGGCAAGTAGATACAGGCACAGACACAATAATTAGGTAGCGTTTCACCACGCTATTGATCTGTGCTCAAAATCTGTGCTCCTATGGATATGCAGGATCAGGCACATCTTTGCCAGATGGGATTTTTCCAGACTAACCCTTCAAAATTTCACAGTGCTGTGTGATGGCAGCAAGTACCACTTTGATTGAAAAGGTAACAGTGGAATTTCATTGTAAGCTCAGATCTGTTGATCAAATCCTCAACAAGACAGTTCAGGAAAGAAAGTTGCAAGATTCCTGTGTACCATTATACACAATACCCTCTCCTCATCCTAACACAGTTAGGAGGATTACAGAGCAGTGTCTACCCACATGACATTGGCCTGACTCACCAAAACAAAGGAATATTTTATTTTCATGCCTATTTACTTTTTCTGCCTGTCAGCCTGTCAAACAGCAACGACCTGTGACTATAAGGAAAACCAGTCCCCTGATCAAAGCACTGAAATACAGAGACCAGAGGAGTAGTAGCATCAAAATGATGACCATGAGGGTCCCCATAATCTAACATGACCCACCTGTGAATTTTCTGGATTGAAAAGAGAGTGGGAGTAGTTCATCAGGTGCCTTTAGGCTGAGAGATTGGCATAGATTATAAAAAATAATTGGTCCCTTTAAGATCACATGCCTCCAATTTTCTGTTTAAACAGTGCTGTCTTTTTCAGCGTGCTCCACTACAGGTACTGAGATGAGCCTTTTTCTGGGTTGTGTGACACTGCTCTGTTGTAGTGACTGCAGTCCTGTCTCATCCTCAACACTATTTTCTACTAAATCCCAAAGATGCCAGGAAATAGTAGCTTTTTCACCTTCCCATATGTTTCTGCTGTGTCCAGAACATGATTTTTGCTGAAACAAAAGACATTGGTTCCCTTACCAATGTACCAAGTTACCATTCCTGGTGTATTGATATTTCTCATTAGTAACACCAGGCGAGGTATTCTGTAAATCAGCCCTGTTTACATTTCCTTCTGTAGCCTTCCTCATTGTCTTTTGAAAGTGATATCCCTTCCAGATTCCCTCTCAGAGTCCTTCACTTCCTGTCACCCACGACTGATAATGAAAAACTCAATAGCTTATTTCAGTAGATTACAATAAATTTAAGTATGACTAGCATACCAGTGATAACAAAGGAAAATGAACATTCCGGTGATATTCTCCAGTCGAGCAGAGAAAGAAAGAGGCACTCCAGGATGTAATTCCCTACCATACACCATCCCCTTTTGACTGCAATGCAGTTGTTTACATTGTCTGCACAGTACCAGACACAAAAACTGCAGACTCTGAACTCCTCCCTGTGCCCTGTTCTACCCTGAGGGAACAGCCAGGCCACGGGAAAACCAAACAGACAATGAGATCACCTTCTTTTTAGGCAGAATGAAGGACTTGACTTCTAAGGCTCAGTCTCCAGCAACTCAAGTGAACCAATTCCTCCTTCCCATCACTTCCTAAGGCCCCAGCAGGAAAACAGCTTTTCATCTACCAAGGACCTATAGGGCACCACTGCATTAATGCCATGTGTTCATTGGAGAGTGATTTCTGTGTCCATCTAATAAATAATAATAGAAATAAAAATACCACCTGTTTAATTGTAATTCCTCAGCAGAGGGTCTGAGAGTTTCTCTGCTTAACTATATTCATACCACTTTTGGCTGACCTAAAGATATTTGGGATCTGTGCAATGGGGGAGCACAAATAAAGGAGATACATGGTGTTAATATCTCTGCCTGCCA